>WAAF01012094.1:145729-156775 GCA_013400475.1 Tricholaema leucomelas
TAGGTTGGACTGGATGATCTTGGAGGTCTCTTCCAACCTGATTGAGTCTATTCTATTCTATTCAATGGAAAGAAACTGTTACGCCTGGCAATGTATGGAGCATCCCAAAGAAAAGGGGCACCTGCAGCAAGTGGAGATGGCAGAGCTTCTTTCCCCAGGGAAATTAGGACACACAAGCTGCAAGTCTGGCATCTCCCAACGTGGTTTCATGTGCTGCCTCATCACACCTTCCTCTGCTTTGCACCACTTGGGTCATGATCCAGTGCTGGGAATCAAATAGACAGGAGTCATTATCACTGAGCACTGGGGAGGAAGAACATTCTGAGGTTAGAGGCTGGGAAGCTTGGGTGTGACATTAGCAAAATTGTGCTTTGCTAGGCTGTAGATTGTAACCCATAACAGTAATTGCTGACTTCCTGCATCACTTAAAAGAGGATGTGGCAACACCACACACTGAAATGCCAAATACCTTTTCTGTAGCCACAATAGAGACACCTACCTAATGGGGGATTTCAATTAGTCATCAGTGCAGTGGGCACAGATTTCCCCCTTAGCAAAGGTCCAACTCCTCAGTGCTGGGGAGGGAGAGAAATCTCACCTCCTGGAGGGAAACCAGAGGAAATGTGACAGAAGAGATGTGCACATTAGGCCATTCAGGTGCACATTACTGAAGGAAGTAATGAATTGTGTTTTTTAAGCAATATGAAGTCTTTAGGCAACTGTGAAGTGAACGGTCACGTCTGCTGGATCATTTCTCCTTGCTACCCAGGTCTTTCTCCTCTAGAAATAAGCTTTTAAAAGTCTTTTTTTAACTGATCAGAATGGAGGCTTCCCTACAAACTCATTTTTTATGTCTTATCTAGGTCTTATTTCTTTAGAGATTTTCAGTTGTTTCTTTCACCTCTTCAAAAGCCTCAGATGTTCACCACAGCTCTCCTCCCAACACTACCCAGCAGTGCCCTTGAACCATGTTCTCCTAATCCTCTCACCTTTCATTCAACAAATAGGATACATCAGAGCACGTCATGTACCAGCATGCAGAAAGACTGTCATTTAAGGATGAGGAATTCATTGCTATTTATCTAAGTAGTTTTCATCCAAGTGGGATAGAGCATTTGAGATGAGTAAGTCTCCTAATGCACTAAGAAAAGGTGTTTGTTGGTGGGGGCAGGGTGGGGAGAGGGAAGGCAGAAAAGCTCAGCTCTCAAAAGTACTCATTAATGCTGAAACTACTGCGGTGGGGAGAGATTAGGTCTGAAAGGGAGGAGATAACAAACTCTAGGGCAGAACAATATTGGTCCTGGAATAATAAAGAGATTTTGAGCCCTATCCAAAGGGATGGAGTCCAATCCCAAAGGCTGGAGTCCAATCTCAAGTCCCATTGTCATGTGCAGTGCAGCCTGTAAGTTAAGCATACAGATTAGAGAAAATGTCAGGCTAAAGTTATTAGGCTACATCTTAGTTAGTGGGGGCAGAGGTGTGTGCTCCTGCAACTTGGTTTCATTGCAGTCCCTCCTACTGTACACTACACCAAGGCTAGAAGAAACGGTGACAGCCACCTGACCTATGGGACAAGGACTGTCCTTTTCACTTTCCTGCACAGCAGACTCCTTTCTTTCAGCAAGATCTGGAGACCAACTTCATGAGATGTGGCACAACCCCTTCACAGTCTGCATGGGGCTATGGAGACCAAAGAAGACTGCCTGAAGCTACCTGCTTCCTCCATTTAAAATGGGGGAGGGCAACAGAGATATTGCCAATACTCCAAGAGAAGCATTCAACCCTGCAGGATCCTGGCAACCACTTACTTGGGACAAACTTGGGTATATAATCCTGGGCCACAACAGCCTTAGGCTCTCTTGGTCAAGGAAGAATGGGATGTGATCTATAGAGGCCACATTTCATTCAGAAGTGCTGCTGCTGTTCTGCCTGGGCACAGGTGGTTTGCAGAAAGCATCTCTGAGCAGTCTTGTGCCTCTCCCTTAGGATGCTTGGGAAAGGGCATCCCACTCAACCTCTGGGGGATCACAAGGACATGGGGTAACTCAAAAGCAGGTAGGATTCACAGGCTAGTTCTGTGACTTCACAGGGCAAAGAAACCCATAAGAATTACTAAAAAACAAGTGCAAACTAAACCAGGGTAACTCTTGCATGCCCTGGGAGACCTTCTCCTGAAGAACCTTGACAGCTTATGAAGATCTCAGAGGTAACACTGTTAATCCTTGAGCTGGCAAAACACAATACAAACAGTAACCAAGATGACCTTTGCAGTACCTCAGTAAGAAAAATATAGGAGGTGACCCAGAGAGACGAGGCTGCAGAAGTAGAAACTGAGAAAGTAGGAGAGCAGCCTTCAAGTACCTGCTATGCCTCGGGTCAAAAGCCTTCTGTCAGTCTTTGTTTAACTGTCCAACTCAGCATCTCCTCCTGATCCACTGAAATATCACACAGACTAAAGTATTATTGTGGAATGCATGAACTGCTCAAGCTCCCATTTCTGTTTGATTTCATTTCTCTGCAAAGCTTCTCTCAAGGAGCTCAGATTGCATTTACTTGGGGAACATTCTGTCAAGTCAGCACATACAGCAGGAAATCAATAGCAGCTGATGAAGAAAGACCAGATTCATCTATTATCCAGAAGAACTTCTTAAGCCAACTTTTCTTGGATAGAAAACACAGTTAGGGAAAGGAAAACGTTCCACCTTCCTTCCACCCACCTCAAAACCACACCCTTCATAATCCTCTGAGGCTGAGGGAGCTGGGGTTGTTTAGACTGAAGAAGAGGAGGCTCAGGGCAGACCTCATTGCTGTCTACAACTACCTGAAGGGAGGCTGTAGCCAGGTGGGGGTTGGTCTCTTCTCCTAGGCAACCAGCAACAGGACAAGGGGACACAGTCTCAAGTTGTGCCGGGGGAGGTCTAGGCTGGATGTTAGGAGGAAGTTCTTGCCAGAGAGAGTGATTGGCTTTGGAATGGGCTGCCCAGGGAGGTGGTGGAGTCATCATCCCTGGAGGTGTTGAAGAAAAGCCTGGATCAGGCACTTTGTGCCATGGTCTGTTGATTGGACAGGGCTGGGTGCTAGGTTGGACTCAATGACCTTGGAGATTTATTCCAACCTGGTTGCTTCTATGAGAAGTCCCTTTGTCTGTGTAACACTTTCTGTACAACACAACACTATTTCTACCTAGGTATGATGTTCTTCTTTCCAGTCAAAGCTTCCACTATCTCATACAAACAACTCTGTAGCACAAGCTTCAGTTTACTATTCAAAATTATATTAATTGCCCATTTTCATACATTCCAGTACAGCCTGACTTGAAACATACATTTCTGCTTTCAGTACTGCATGAGCAACCCTTCCGTGTTAATGTGCAAATTATCACTAAGAGAATCAACACACAGCAGATTTCTGCACTCTGTTTATTTCCCTCCATACACAGGGAAAAAAAAAATCCACAAAGGGGTGCTTTCAAGAAAGAAATTGAGGCAACAAAATCTGTAGGGTTTGGAGAGGTGATACCTGGAGTTGTCATGGATACTTAAGTAGTTTCTTAGCCTGAGTCTCCTGCATCAAACATGTACACAGCGCCCCCACACAGATGCTGCTACCACAGCCACTGCCTTTCTTACAGGCGTGCTGTATCCAGCCTGTGCTAGTTTGAGCCCAGCTGGGATATTAGATTACAGGCTGTGAAAAGGAAACAATGCTGACGTCTACTTCACTCATAGGCTTGCTGAGATGTATAAGAACAAGAACATAAACATAGATAACAGAGTTGATCTTGGGCTGCATGAACTTTTTTCTCTCTGTCTGACTAATCCTTTTTCTTCCTAGCCCCCCTGGCCGACCCTCCAAACTCACCTTGAACATAAGGCAAAGTCTGGGGTAAGGTAGTGGGATGGGGAGAAGGAGGAAAGGTGGTTGAGAGCCCCTCCTGGGGACTCTGGTTTCTGGGAGGGCTGTTGTGTTTCTGTATTACTTTTTAACTTGTCTATTTCTGTGTACAGCTGTAAATACCTGCTTGTATATTGTGCTAAGCTGTAGGTATAAAGCTTCATTCTTTAATTTCCAGCTTGGCTGAGTCTAGTCTGGGTGATTTCCTTAAGGGAGGTGGGGAAGCAGGTAACACCGAAACCATCACACAGCCTCATGCCCACTTTCAGCAATTCAAACACTCTTTTCTGGTAGTTCAAAGTTTTTCTCCACAGTGAGTGGCTGAATCAGGGTAGTTTGTTGGCAAATTCCAACCGTGAAGGCTGGGACCCAAGAGTAGAATGTGACAATATCTGAAAACTCCTTTCTTCCCAGACTGCCACAGCATGTGCTTAGACAAGGCCCAGCATGGGTTTTGGTCATTATTCCTTCTCTTCAAGGAAAATACACAAAAAGAAAATCAGGCCATGCAAGTTCACAATGCTGGAAGAGCTTTGACATACTATGAAATAAATCCAAAGAACATATAGAGGACTTCTCTGTCTTCTCCAGGTTTGTGAGCCATCAAGAACATCAGCAGTTGGGGTCATGAAATTCCCACATAACATACAAAGCAATTGAATACCCAGACATGTTAAAATCTTATCTCTACCCCCAGTAGTCAGCTCTGAGTCCTGGAATTCTGATTTTGGAAGCTTTCGATAGACAGAGACAAATATATGCAGAGTATGCCCAAAAGGTCAAGAGTGGGCATCAGTCCCCAGAGGTCAATGTGACTGCTCTCAGGAGGCAGTGATGAGTTACATCTTTGTTCACATCAGGTGTTTCAACTGTGTCTTATGGGCAGCCTATGACATCTGGTGAAGGAGGTGTAACCTAGGACAGGTTAAGAAGGCACCCAGGAGCTGGGGTCTGTGTCACCTCTCCTGGCAGGGAAGCTGCTTGTCAGACAGGATGGAAGTCCCTGCCTATGTATGTAAAGATGGGAGATGACCTCTGCTGTAATCAAATGCTGGTCTATCTCCTGGGTAAGGAGGGAACATGAAGAGTGCCCAGGAGGAAGGTGATACCTGCTTGGATGTCCTGGGACAGTCAGAGAAGGATGTTTTTGCCGTGAAACAGGAAGGTGACCTATCACCAACACCAGAAGGGGGACCCAGCACCACTCTTGGAGCAAAGCTCTTTAAACAATGCCTCACAGGATGCCAGGCTGAAAGGGACCCCAAGGATCATCTGGTCCAACCTTTCAAGGTAATAGCAGAGCCAAAGTGAGGGCCAGCACCCTGTAAAGCTGAGTCTTAAAACTGTCCAGCATAGAGGACTCCACTACTTCCCTTGGGAGATGATTCCAGTGTCTGACCGTGCTCATGAGGAAACATTTTCTTCTGGAGTGCAATGGGCATGTCCCCAGCAGTAAATTCTCCCCATCACCCCTTGCCTTTTCCATGGGACTCTATGCAAAAAGGGAGTCTCCACCATCCTGGTAGCCACTCTTTAGGTACTGGTCTGCAACGGGCTTCAGTGCCACAAGCATCAGAAGAGACAGGACAATGCTTAATGTAAGCAAGTTCTAATCCAATCCATTTATTGTATTCCAAACATGTGGTTTTATACCTTTCATCAGAAAGCTACAAATGGTATTAAACTATAATTGGTTACATGTACTTGTGCTAGAAATTACATACTAATTAGCATAGACATTCATCATATTCTCTCAACAACATGTACATTGTGTCTAAGCAATCTAAGTCAGCAGAGACAGGCGAAAACCACAGACTCCAGCCTTACATTTGTTTATATTTGTTACACCATTCTCCAAGGTCATTCCAAACTTCCACTTTATCTCAGCTCAGCACTTACTGAGCTCGTGCACTCTCGCCTGTCCATGGCTTATGTTCCAGTGTATCACTGTCAGACATTTCTATAGAATCACTACATTTAACATTACTATTCCCAACACTGGTCCATAATAATATGGTATCCCCTCAGCCTTGTCTTCTCCAAGCTGAAGAAGCCCAACTCCCTCAGCTTCTCCTCTTATGGCAGGGTGTCCAGTCCTCTTCACGTTCTTGTGGCCCTTCTCTGGACACTTCCCAGACTATCCACATATTTTATTTTTATTTTTTACAAAAGGGACCAAAACTGCAGGCAGTGCTCCAGGTGTGGTCTGACAAGCTCCAAGTGGAGTGGGACAATGACTTCTTCATCTCTGCTGGTGATGCAACCCAGTGTCCTGTTGGTTTCTTTGCCATGGTAAGAGTTTTCTGCTGTACTGAACAGACCTTTTTCCTCTGTAATCAGAGTCCAGACATAGAACTTCCTTATTTTAGAAGGCACAAAAATAAATTATATTTTACATAGAATCAACCAGGTTGGAAAAGACCTCCAAGATCATCCACTCCAACCTAGCACCCAGCCCTAGCCAATCAACCAGACCATGGCACTAAGTGCCTGATCCAGGCTTTTCTTCAACACCTCCAGGGATGGCAACTCCACCACCTCCCTGGGCAGCCCATTCCAATGCCAATCACTCTCTCTGGCAAGAACTTCCTCCTAACATCCAGCCTAGACCTCCCCCGGCACAACTTGAGACTGTGTCCCCTTGTCCTGTTGCTGTTTGCCTGGGAGAAGAGACCAACCCCATCTGGCTACAGCCTCCCTTCAGGTAGTTGTAGACAGCAATGAGGTCTGCCCTGAGCCTCCTCTTCTCCAGGCTAAACACCCCCAGCTCCCTCAGCCTCTCCTCATAAGGTTTGTGTTCCAGGCCCCTCACCAGCTTTGTTGCCCTTCTCTGGCCACGTTCCAGTATCTCAACATCTCTCTTGAATTGTGGAGCCCAGAACTGGACACAGTACTCAAGGTGTGGCCTGACCAATGTTGAGTACAAGGAAAGAACAACTTCCCTTGCCCTACTGGCCACACTGTTCCTGATACAGGCCAGGATGCCATAGGGACACAAGACCAAATCTCTTTAAGTAGAGGCAAAATATAAATGTACATTAAACTGCAGAATAAGGGAGAAAAGGGGCAAAAAATACTGTTATGGCCAATGGAAACAGAATGAAACACTAAGGTGCACTTCTCTTTCCAAAATGCTTAAAAGTTGGGCTCAAGTTTATCACGTTCCCATCTTCCTTTAGAGGCAGGCTTCCCTCTCAGGTGTAGTGTGCTGTGAAAACACCAATCACAAGCTACACTGGATTTCTCTACTGGCCACATGAAGTGTTCAGGGGAAAAATGCTAACTTTAAGATAGTCGAATAAACTACCAAAATTCTCCTACGTAAGTTTGGACTGATGTTAACAGGCCCCTTGGAACAAGCCTTATCCTACAGAAAAGAAGAATCTCTTCCAAGAAGAATGGCATTTCTTATGCCAGCCTAAATTTAGGCAAGAGGCTTCACCCAGGCTACAGCCAAGAGAAGAACTTGTCTAGTTGTCTTCATTAAGCACCTAAGATTTGTTGTTACACCTATGGAATTTTAAGTCATAAAACTCTGAATCTTATTGGGTACATAAGAGAGCTGAAAAACAGACTTACAGGCTTTGAGGTGTAACCTGTGCAGTAGCTTTAGACCCTTACCCACCTGGGAACAAATCAATGTTTTTTCCAACCAACCCACAGAGCATCTGCAGAATTGCAGCCATAATGGTGTGAAATGAGATTGCTTAGTCCATGTGAAAATTAGTGCAGTTTGAAACAGAAGCACACACGGTTTGAGATAACAACTCATAAAAACCTCTGGCTGTCAGGCAGCTTAATCAAGTAAAATCCTGAACTGCATCATAATTATCTAGTGCCCTGACCTGGCTTAACACAGTCAGGATTCCACCTGGTACCGAATAAAGCTAGTTTTAACTGAGTTACAAAACAAGACAGAGTTTTAGCCACTCTGACATAAAAGAGCATCAATGAGATTCGAGTTTTATTCTACTTCCCTTGTTAGGGGTTCTCAGACATTTCCTCCATGCTAATTCAAGGCTTCTCAAAACGTTTCACAGATTTATTCCTGGCATTTTTACAGTTTTACAAGTGAGCAGAAAGAAGCAATTAACAAAGGGGAGCTCAGCCTAAGTAGACGGCGCAGCCAGCACCCATAGGTGACGTTAGAGTAACAATCAGTTCTCTCTCCTAGCCAACCGGGGGGCCAACCAGGCCCCCCGGCCTTTAGATCCCACTCCCATTCACCCAGTGCACACCACGGGGACTCACCAGTGGTGACAGGAGGAGGATCCCTCTGCCCAGTTGGGCACAGCTTGGAAAGTCTGCCTTTCCTGGGGCTGATTAAAAAGGGGAGTGGGCAGGGAGGGCAAAGTGGTTGCACCTGGGGTGGGAGGAGACTCCAACAGAACCCAGGTGCTCTGGGTTTGGGGGGAAAAGGATAAAGTGTGGGGTGGGGTAGAAAAGCAACAGATGTAGTGGACAAGGGGAAAAGAGAGAGTCCAGTGGAGAGCCGCAAGGATGATTAGGGGTCTTGAGCATCTTCCCTGTGAAAAGAGACTGGGAGACCTGAGGCTGTTCAATCTGGAGAAGAGAAGGCTGAGAGGGGATCTGATCAATGTCTATAAATATCAGAGGGGTAGGTGTCAAGTGGAGGGGGCCAATCTCTTTTCCATGATGTGCAGTAATAAGACAGACTCATTGAGGCTGGAAAAGACCTCTGAGGTCATCAAGTCCAGCCTATGACCCAACACCACAACACCAGCTAAAGCATGCCACCAAGTGCCACATCCATCATTTCTTAAAGACCTCCAGGTATGGTGACTCCATCACCTCCCTGGGCAGTCCATTCCAGTGCCTAATCACCCTTTCTGTGAGGAAGTGTTTCCTAATTCCAACCTAAACCTCCCCTGGTGCAGCTTCAGACCATGCCCTCTTGTCCTGTCAGCAGTTGCATGGGAGAAGAGTCCAATTCCCACTTGACTACAACTTCCTCTTAGGTAGGTGTAGAGAGTGATAAGGTTCCCCTTCAAGACTCCTCTTCTCCAGAATTAACAATCCCAGCTCCCTCAGCCTTTCCTCATAAGACTTTCCCTCCAGTCCCTTTCCCAGTCTCCTATGGACCTGTTCCAGTACCTCAATATCCTTCTTGAAGTGAGTGGCCCAGAACTGCACGCAGTGTTCAAGGTGATGCCTCACCAGGGGCAGAATTACATCTCTAGTCCTGCTGGCCATGCTATTCCTGATACAGGCCAAGATGCCACTGGTGTTCTGTGCCACTTGGACACACTGTCAGAGGCTGCTGGCAGGCATAACCCAGAGCACAGGAGCAGGGAGAGACAAGGCAGTTTGCGGGTGTAACTGTGTGTTAGCGCATGAGGAGACATTAGCACATATTTCATGGCTTCATTTGCATCTGCCATGTGCATGTGAAGTGGTGTTCTCAAGCGAAAGAACAAATTGGGCACACCTGGCTGGGCTTGCACTCTTACTTTAACCTGGCTTGGGTGACAGCAGCATGAGGTGACTAGGTAACAATCCATGGTATCCTTCTCCAGAGGTATGGCAAAGCCACAATCAGGGCTGGGAGTATCACAACTGAAAGAGGGCAGATTTATTGTGAGGGTAGTGAGACACTGTTGCTCAGATAAGTTGTGGATGCTCCCTGCCTGGAAGTGTTCAAGGCCAGGTTGGGTGGGGCTTTGAGCATCCTGATGGTGGAAAGCTTCCCTGCCCACAGAGAACTAGATTCTACACAGGTTAGAACTGGATGATCTTTAATGTCTCTTCCAACTCAAACCACTCTATGATTCTATGAAATACTGCTGGCTATAGGCATGACATGTGAGGGCAGCAAAAGCATCTCCTGGGAGCCTGGTGGCTCTCCAGTACACAGCACAAGCTGGGAGCCAAGTGTCTGAACATTGGCAGAACCACAGAAGGGACATCACAGCTGCAAATGAAAGCCAGAGAGGCACAGTCATCAACGTTAGATGATGACCAGTTTAGGGCCTGTGTCTCTATATTTGGCAGTGACACACTTAGCTAGAAGCAAAACCTCATTTTCTATTGATCTGTAGGCAAAGCAACCATGACCAAGGGTAACATGAGCACTGTCGGTGATAAATCATATGTTGCCAAGGTTCAGACCATCTGACTCTCCTGTGCTCAGCTCTGAAGAGGAGGAAAACTCTGAAAAGTTAGCCTGGGTAGCAGTTGCACCTTTAGCTAAAAACTGCTCTTCCTAAAAGCTACCAAAAGAGATTGTTGTGTGCCAACAGGGCACAGAGACGTGCGGGCAGCCCACAGAGGCTGAGTATCCATCAGAGCAGCAGCTGGGCAAGTGCTGTCCTCAGCCTTCCTCTAGCCTCCACCACAAACTGTGGGCACTTTGTTTACCCTAACAGAAGCCTGACAGATGGCGATTTCATCAGCCCAGGAATGCACATACCCTACTAGTCCTCAGTCTCATGTTTCCTCTGCCCTCAGCTCTCTCAATTTTCTCTCCCATCCAACATGCACTTTAGCCTGTAACTCTTTGGGGAAGAGGCTATCATGTGTGAGGCTGGCTTGGTGCCTAGCCAAACTTGCTTTTCAAATATAAGTGGAGCTGTCAAGCATTTCCAATAGCAGAGCGGAGCAATGCACACAGATTTCAGTGAGCCCCAGTCCAGCTGACACAGCCACAATGTGCACTTAACAAGGTCAGCCCACGTTAAGCAAAAATAAGGACATCAGGGGTTATTTTTATTGGCTTTCCTCCACACAGTTCAATTGTGTTTGCTTCAGTTTTTGTTTGCTTTAATTTATCCCTCATTACAGGAAAGCATCAGCAAGAGAGCTTTGAGCAATCTCAAGTCTCATTAAGTTAACAATAACTGGCAGACATCAAACCCAAACAGCCTGTGCAGTGCAGTCAAAGAATATTTTGCTTGCACCTATACTTACTGTTAACCACACAAGTGATTTTGAGGCATGTGTTTCTGTGTAGATTTAAGCATGCAGATAAACTGAACAGAACTGGGCTTAAAAGGCCTTACTGGAGCATGTTTTCTGCTTTATATCTCCAGTATAAAGCACTTCACAGGATCACAGGATATTAGGGGTTGGAAGGGACCCAAGGAGATCACTCAGTCCAACCACCCTGCCAGAGCAGGACAATACTATCTAACA
>WAAF01012094.1:157253-357413 GCA_013400475.1 Tricholaema leucomelas
GTCAGCAAACTTGCTGAGCAGACACTCTGTGCCCTCATCAATGTCATTGATGAAGATGTTGAACAGGACTGGCCCCAGCACTGATCCCTGGGGTACACCACTAGTCACAGCTCTCCAGCTGGACCTGGCATCATTGATCACCACCCTCTGAACTCTATCTTGCAACCAGTTCCTAACACACCTCACTCTTTGCTCTTGCATCCCATACTTCCTCTTGACTGCTCCCATTGGAGCATGCTTCAGTTTGCAATGTAAATGGAATTAAAGCAAGCCCAAACAATTCTTAAAGAAGTGGACCACATATTTTTCACCGCAGATGGATAGCAATAACCCTGCAGAAACCATATCATGCTCCAACTGACTCAAACAGCAGTTCTTTTTCACTGGGGGAAAAGGTATTTGGCCTTGTTCCACCTTGGAGCAGCCATCTACTTAGTAGGCCCCTTGTGCACAGGATTGCAGCCCAGTGCTGAATATTTATTCTTTCTATGTGCCAGGGAAAAGAGCTGTGCTGCATTTTACAGACCAGGAGATGAAATACAGATATGACCTGCCCTTGGACACAGATTGTGAGCTTGCAGCAGGACACAGATTTGAGTCCAGGCTCAAAGATTCCTGTGTACCCTTCAGCCACCAGACCAGTTTAGCTTTTTTATCAGTTTGGAAAAGGAAAAAAGTCTTCTGCCATCTTCCCTTCTGTCATCTGTGTATCCATTGCAAACTATGTGACTTGGTTTGGGAGTTTTCCCCCATCACCACTTATAATCACCAGGCTAAGTCAGATGGCTGGAAGATGAAGCTATATTTACAGCATTAGCACGTGTTTACAAGCACAGGTACAGAACATTAACAGATATTTACAATTACATACCTTAGAAGTGATACAGAAATTCGAAACCCCTCCCAAACAGCGAGACTGTCCAGGAAGGCTCCCAACTAATCCCTCTTTGTCTTCTTTCCATCCCCCTTATCTCAGAAATAAGCAGATAAGCACTTGTAAAGTGCTTACGTGATTCATTGGAACGATCAAAGATGAGATGATCAAGGGTACAGTCTCAAGTTGTGCCGGGGGAGGTCTAGGCTGGATGTTAGGAGGAAGTTCTTGACAGAGAGAGTGACTGGCATTGGAATGGGCTGCCCAGGGAGGTGGTGGAGTTGCTGTCCCTGGAGGTGTTGAAGTAAAGACTGTATGAGGCACTTAGTGCTGTGGTCTAGTTGACTGCATAGGGCTGGGTGCTAGGTTGGACTGGATGATCTCGCAGGTCTCTTCCAACCTGGTTGATTCTGTGATTCTATGCCAAAACTGACAAGGGATTAGAAGGAAATTATTAGACCAGGATACACAGATTCAGGCAGAGACAGTGAGCAAGGCAAGCTGACTCTGCAACACAATCAACATGGGTTAAATGGCCACATGGGCCAGGAAACAGTCTCCAGCTGTCTGTGCCAGCAAAGGACCAGACTGTAGGAGGCCATTAGACCTTGAAACACTGCTTTTTTTCCTCAAAAGGCTAGCTGCAGCCAGTCAATATATGTGCTAGGGCAGAATTTTCTTCCTGGAGTACTTCAGTGTATTCCAGCAAGAGGTGGGCTTGTCTGAGGGCTCCATATCACAGCCTTGCAGGCTTTGCTTCATTTGTAAACTATCTTTTACATACTGGAACATGCAAATGTTTAACTACCTCGCAGAAAGAAAAGGTCAGAGAACAGCAAACAGAAGCAAAATTCTTGATTTACATTCAAATCAGAGGAGCCAAATGAGACCCTGGACAGGACAGCTCTGTTGAAATGTTACTTAATACAAGGAAGAGTGAAGAAGTCTCAAATTAACTGTGAGGAGTTAATAAGGAGGAAAAAAGCGAACAGATCAGGAACAAGAAATCACACCATAATGAAAACTCACGGCAGCCCAGCTTGAGGACACTGCATAGTTTGGGTCACTCTGTCTTAAAGAGACAGTAGTAGAGGAGCAGAAGGTCCAGAGCAGAAGCATGGAATTAGCAGAGTCACAGCAGAGCTTCTGGGTAAGCAAAATAGGACTTTTCATGATGGAAATAGGACAACTGAGGATGGTGGTTTTCAGACTAATGGGGGAGTAAAGACAGTAGAAAGAGAAAAACTCTATCTTCCTACATGAAAACCATCAGATGAAGGTGATAGGTGCATGACTCAACCATAAAACTGAGGCCTTTTTTGCTCAAGGTGTAATTAGGCTGCAGCAGCTCCTGCTGCAGGATGCTGTGGTTGTTAAAAGCTAGGCTGGATGCAGAAAGCAGACAGTCAGGGATGGAGAGGGGGTGAGCAGAACAAAACACCATTAAGTCTCTTAAATATAGACACTGCTCTGGCTCAGGAAATGTGTATGCTGCAAATTGTTGTGTCTGAGAGAGTATATAGGGGTGGATCACGCTTCTTCCATGCCTTCTGCTTTCCCTGAGCAGCTATTCTGGCCACTGTCATGAAGAGGCCACTGGGCTGGAGAAATGTTTTGCTTGACCCGTGCATCTATCCTGCACCCGCTCCCAGACTCCCCAGCTGTTTGAGGCTTGTGGATTGTGCCATTTGGCTCCAGACTATCTGATTTTTTTTGTTTATTCAAATAATTTTGATGCAGTGCCCAAAGGTTCAGGAGAAGCACAGAGTGCCTCTATGAAAGGTCACCCTCAGACTCTGCCAAACCTCAGTCACACTCATTTTGAATCCCTAAAGTAGTCTGGGAAATTAGATTGGTAAATCAGTCTCCACATAGCTCTTTCCCAAAAACATCTTTGGTGCTCTTTCTTCTTGCCACCCAGCAGAAAAACAAAATAAGCTTGGTACTAAGCTAAATCCAAAAAGTACCTTCACAAGAGATTCAGGTCAATGTTGGCTCAACAAAAGCTCCCCAATCTTTTCACCCTGGAGGTCTGCTTTCATAGAAGCCTGGAGCTCTATCTCACATCCTGTGTGCAGCTAGGACATGTGTTTATGCTCCAGTCATGTCAACAAGAACAAACATCCCAAGCAAACATCATTTCTTGGTTTGATGCCTTGAGAAAGCAATATGTTGTGGGAAATTCCAAAGGTTCCTGGGAGCCTTACTTCCCAGGAAGCAATACAAAAACGTAGGTCCTCAATGCCAAGAAGCTTCAAACTGAGAAGGACTATCCAGTGGCATAAGAAAATCTTGTCTGTCCCATCTGGTCTCATCCAGGTACAGTGCATGGTAAAGAAAACAGACTCTTGACTCTGGGGAGACAAAAATCCCTCTAGTCTACACTTAATTATGTTTTCCCTTTGTTTGTTTGTCCTTTCTCTTAGTACAATAGGTCACTGTTTAAAAATAAAGGAAAAATAAGAGTGTCCTTCACTGCAGTTCTCTGCTCCATCAACCTCCCTGATACACCATGCCTGAGAACAAACTCTTCAGACAAAGACCACAGAGCCTTCATCTCCTATGCCTTTTCCTATGGGTTAGAAGGGATGACCCATTACACCTAAGTACTCAGATAAGCTGTAAATAAGCTTGGCCTGGCCACAGGGCTCACAGGATGATGACATTGCTGGAAGTGGGCTCTGGGAACCACCTTCTCATTCAAAGCAGGACCACTGCCAATACCAGCTCAGGTCAGCCCATGAGTTTCCTAGCAAAATCTTGGAAAACACTGAACAGAGTCCACTACCTCTTTGGGCACCATCACCAGGGAAGGTGTTTTCCCCTGATATTGAATCTGAACTTTTCAAACCACAGCCTGTGCTCATTTTCCCTTGCTGTATCACCTGCTGCTACTGAAAAAGAGTACTGAAAGTGTCACTCTTGTAACCACCCTTCCTGCAGGTTACTATCAAATTGCCTTGCATCTCCCTCTTTGCCAGCTTAAGAAAGCCCAGGTTCTATGTCTCAAGTTGTGCCAGCAGAGGTATAGGCTTGATATTAGGAGGAAATTCTTCACAGAGAGAATGATTTGCCATTGGAATGGGCTGCCAAGGGAGGTGATGGAGTCACCATCCCTGGATGTGTTCAAGAAAAGCCTGGATGAGGCACTTAGTGCCATGTTCTAGTTGATTGGACAGGGCTGGGTGCTAGGTTGGGCTGAATGAGGTCTCTTCCAACCTGGCTGATTGTATAATTCTGTGATTCATCAGCCACATGGTATAGAACTCTGCTCAGCCCTTTCACTGACAACACTGGGGCAACTCTCTCCTTCATGTGTTTTCAGAGTGGAGGACTTCAGTGGAGATTTTTCTGGCCAGCGACTGTGGTTTTATGAAACTTGTGTCTGTCAGGACAGGCTGCTGACCCACCAAGTCATCTTGACATCCTCTCCCAGCACAAACCTGGTGGAGCTGTTGGAAAGCCCAGGCTCAGGGACAGTCTTTGACGTTGGTATTTACTGTCAGCACCCCAATGGTGCAGCAGTGCTGTCCTGCCTATGCTGGCAGAGCCCAGCAGCTCTAGGAGAACCTGGCCAGCAGAGGAACTTGTCCCCAGCCCCCACTTCTGGCCATAAGAGAGGTTTCCAGCTGCATCCTATCTGAGCAAAAGAGGAATTTCATCAATGCCGAAACCCTAAGAGTCCAGCACTGTGCAAACATCTGAGGCTAACGTAAACACCTCTGAATTCATGAAAATGGGAATCAGATGGTGTCTAAGTGAACACTGGTCCCCAGAGGAGCAGCACTCTCTCATTTCTCCGCAGACAGGGGAGTAGCTCCTCTAGGATGTGTATGACTTTTCCAAGCAAATGACTCAAGCCACTCTACAGCCTAGCTTTGACACACTCCTTAAAGCATGCAGAAACATGAGCTTGCATCGTGCCTGGCATGCCTTGACTGTTTTTAAAGGCTTGTGACAACACATGATTTCTCGGAATCACTGCATTTCCCACTTCTTTCCAGCCATGCCAGCCTTCACATAAAAGCCCAGAACTCTGACGAGATAGGAGAGGGAAAGCCATAAATGCAAGTTTTAACCCCAGAGCATTCAGCTTAGCCTCTGCTGAAGATGAGGTCACATTTGAGCCAGACACCAGCTTGGGTTTGCCTGCACAGCCTCGCAGCAAGATGGGGCAGACAAACCCACTGCCATTTCCTACAGCTGGCACACAGATGACAAAATGTGGCAGGGCATGTGGCAGCAGTGCCACAGCTTTAAAATGGAAACTGAGGCATAATGATTCTCCCTGACAGCTCTTCACAGGCCATGTGCCAAAGTTTCCCTGGGCATCTTGCAGACCTTTCAGCCTGATGCTCAGCTAAAGAAGTGATTTATCTGCAGTTCACCCACTCAGAGTAGTTACCACTCCCAAAACAACCCCATGGTGCCCTAGAGGCACTCCAGTGAGTGAGGCAGCCTAGCTGTCCTCAGCTTCTGGACTACCCTTCTTCTCAGATCTCTTATAGTCCCTAGGCTACTGAGGAAACATCTTTTTCCTTCCAGGCCCCCCCACCCCTTCTTCCAGAGTGGTTTGACCTTGCCATACGTGTGGGGCCCTGCTTCAATCCCAGGAATGCCTTTTGTGAGCCTAAGCCTCCACAGATATCTTAGGAAGTGTTCTTCATCCCTGCACTCAGTGTGTAGGGCACACCTCTGCTTTCCTGATCCCCTTCTTCATGAGGTGGGTTAATGGATTCAGTTCTGGGCAGAAGAAGGTGCCCAGGAATGGGGAGACCTGAGAGATGCTGTGTCTCAGGACAGGAGCTGAAAAAATTGAATTGGTGGTGGCAGGTTGCAGCAGACACAGATACAACCCAGAGCAGGTCAGTTTAAGAGGAAAGCGGAAATTAGAGGAGCATGCAATTCTAATTAAAGGCATGAAGAAATCTGCCAGTGCAGAAGGAGGATGTGCAGCATAATGAGAATTCAGCTGAAACATAAATTCCTGAATCCTTTTAAGAAGGAATTACAGAGAGAAAACAAGTTACTCAAATTCCAGGATCTTCATGTAGAACAAGCATCTGCGGACCAACTGGAAAGCTGAAGCACAGATGTCAGTACCAAGGGATAAGAACCACCAGGGAACCATACCCATAAGCACTGGGAGGTGCATCTGCTCCAGCATCAGCCTTGACTTAAGCAGCTTCTTTCACTCTGCACAGCCCCCAACAGCTGCAATAGCACTGGAGGGAGGAAGACACAAGTAGTGGGGGCTGCTTACATCAATAACACTGCCAAAACAATAAATGAAAGAAGATATGCTAACAAACTGGGCATCCAACCACAGCCTAAATAAATGAGAGGCTTCCAGAGGAGGATTTCTTCCACCCAATTTGTCTCAACCAAACGTGTTCGGAAAACTGGTCAAAGCCATCTCACAGCCATCCACCTCCACGGCCAAAAGTGAGTCGGCTCTCTGGGTAAGGGCAAGCAATCTGATGTTAAAGGAGGGAGAGGAGTAAGCCCTGAGCTTATTTCCTACAAAAACATTGTTAAAATTGAAGAGTTTTAAGTATGAGAAAAATACCAGTATAATACATCAGGATTGTTTTAATGAAATTCACTCTGCATGAATCTATTTGCTTTCCCTCCATGACAGGAGTTTCCCCTCCTCGACAGCAGAGAAGTGACAGATGTTGTATTCTTGACTTTATTAAGGTTTTGGACACCATCACAAGTAACATTCATGTAAACAAGTCAGGCAGAGACAGTGGTACCTGCCAGTGCCAAACACTGCCCCTGAGGGTAGCAACAGAGCTGAGGCAGTAGAGCAGGAGAGGTGACATTGCTGGCCGTGGCTTGGCACAGGTCTGAAGAGCACCACACATCTCTCTGAATATACAGACCTTGGGCTGGGGGTTTGCTCTTGCAGAGCTTCCTGAAGGCAGACAGATAAAACTGGATGGAAATTCATGACCAGAGCAAAACTGCATGGGGGTTGAGTGTGACTCTACAGGAGTCTGGTCTTGGCCAGGTTCATTAACGGTTTGGATGCAATAATGCAGAGAATGCTCCCAAGGTATTCAGGGACTGCAAAGTTCGTGACCCAGGCTAAGGTACAGGATCTGACACAGAAGTGGACAACTGCACAAACACAGGGAGGAAATGGCCTATTCAGTAGTAATGCTGCAAAACCCCCAACACTCTGGAGTAATGACAGGTCATGAATGGATTGTATCAACACAATGACATGAAAAGGGAAACCTCTAGCTGGGACTTGCAAAGAGAAGTGACACATGGACAACACAGAAAGAAAATCCCCTGTTCTAGCTGTCAGTCAGGGCTCAGCTACTGTACAGTGTCTGCTCTTGGCACTCTAGAGTGCAAAAGACAAAGAATGACAGGCAGTCCAGAAATGTGATGTCCAAGTAAGCATTGAAGGAACCAACATAGCTTAATTTAAGAAAGATGGTGAGGCTGGACAAGAAGTCTCTCTGACAGGTAAAATTTGCTTTTAGGAAGAAATGCAAATAGGGGGAGCCAAGGCAAGGCTGTCTTCATGGAAATTCAGCTTTACACTGGCTTTGATACCAAGCCCTGGTCTCATGATGGCAGCTCTTCCTCAATCACTCAGGAAACCACTAGCTCAAGGATTCCTCATATACTTTGAATGTAGCAGGTTTGCCAGCAGCTCCACACTCCTCCAAGGCCCTGGTTTTGAGCAAGCAATAGGGGAGGTGGTGCCAGAGGTCTCCCCCTCAGGACCCCATCTGTCGAACAAGGGCACTTGACTTCTGCAGTCATTGTCACCCTCATCCCCCACTGATGTGTCTGATAAGCCCACTATATCCACACAGTAATCCTGGACCCTGTGGCTACCAGGCAGTCTTGAGAAAAACATCTCAGTCATCAATATTTTAATTACGATCTGATGCCCACCTGCCTGGGACTGTGCTGTTTAAGAAGGAGCTGCTGGCAGGGCTTGTTATCCATGACTATGCAGGACACACAACAAAGCGGGAAGCTCCTTACGACACGCCCATGGCCAGGGACAGTCTCCACAAAGAAATCACCACAGGTTTGCCTTTAGACTTAGTGCACCCTGTTTCTCCCTTTGCGGTGCTACGGGGTTCTTCTCAGGACTGAGACAGCCGCAGCAATTGCCATGCATTGGGCACAGGGCTGAACCAGGGCTAAGGGACAGCCGGAGCTCAGGACGAGCAAGCCCCGCTGGGAAAGTGGAGCTCGGCTGCAAGGCTTTTCCAAGGCACGGAAAGAACAGGCTCCAGCTGGGGACCCTCTGCCACAGGGCAAGGCCGGGATGGGGACAGAGCTGTCACAGAACGTTTGCTCCGGCTCAGCCCGCAAGGAGTGAAGAGCGGGGAGCGGGTGGCGACCCGGCACAGGGCGCTCCCGTGGGTTTTAGCCCCATCTAGTGGCGGCTCCCACCCTCACCCGCGCGCCTCACCAGCCCGGAAAAGGAGGCCCGGCCCGGGGGGCCGCAGGTTGGCTTCGGGGCGGGGCAGTCAAACCTCTCTCCCATCCCGGGCCGGGTCTGGGGTCTGCCCTGCGAGCAGGCAGCGGAAAGCAGCCCTTCTGCCAGGGGAGCCTCTGCTGCGGGGCTGAGAGGTACAAACAGACCTTGACAGCTGGGAGGAATTCTGGGGGCAAGGAGGTTGCAGCACCTCCAGCCCAGGGCCACCTCTTGGCAGGGGAGGTCTCTGTCTCTGCAGTTCCCTTTCTGCAGCTGCTCCAAACGAGAACCAGCAGAGCCTGTCAGCAGTGTGTCCTGTCAGCCAGTCTGGAATCACATGCCAGGAGCCTGGACAAGCTGCAAAAGATGGCTCATCACGAAAGGGCCATGAAATTGCTTACAATAAGGCCCCCGAGGCCATCACGATGGAGGCAGGGGGAACCCGGATCACCCATGCACACTCAGGGCAGGTAGAAACTTTGAGGGGTGTCAGGAGGTGCCCTTTACCCCAGCAGCAATTGCTTGACCTGCCTCTCACAGTGTGGAGGACAGGTCAGCACTTTCCCGTTCCAAAGACCAAGGTGCAGACAAATGCTGCAGTTGTGGCTGTCCGGCCATTGGAGAGGGTGCTTTAGCCTCATGCCCAGGCACTATCACCACTGTCTCGCCACAGCAGCACCCTGCCTCTCCAGCACCACTGACAGACAGGGTCTGGCTGCTCCATCCAAACAGCCCTGCCTGGAGCTACAATGAGGAGTCTCGTGGATGCTTGGCTCAGATTTGGGAGGTCAAGGGTGCTCTGGGGTGGCTGCAGCCCAGAGCTGCATGGGCAGATGAGTCCTGCCACCCACTCCAGGCCACTCGTGGCATGTTGTCGCCTATGCATCAAGGGTGAGGCCACTGACATATGTGCCAGAACAGCAAAATGCAGTCTGATGCAATGCCAAAGCTTCCTTCATACCGATGATCCCATGGGTGCTTCACACCAAGCAGAGCACAGTCCCTAGCCTGCACACAGAAGGGCTCTCTCCCTTCTGCAGAGCTTTTAACAAAGAGCTCAGGCTTAGTGGCTATCCCAACTCCTTGGTGTGGGCTCATTCACCATTGCCAGACTCAGCACTCCCTCCTAAATTCGGTTCATGCCATATGACACCCCAGCAGACACAAGGGGATCATTTGGCAGCCTCAGCAGGCGCCACAGTTAGTGCCTGAGAAGAGGAATTCAGATCTTTCTCAGCACTGGACAGTGTGGAGGGGAATAAAATGACATCATTCAGCATAGCACAAGCCCATTTTGTTAGGCACAAAAGATCAGTGTGAAGAAGTTTAGGGGGTATAGTGCACTGAAGGAAAAAAATCTGATGCTCTCTCTGTGAACCACAATTTGGTTTGCAATTTTTCCAAACCCCTGCAAGGGTACATGATACAACAAACAAACCACCCAGACAGTCTGCTCTTGCAAAAAAAGACTTTGCCCCAGCCCTGCAACACGGGGATTTTCCAGCAGCTGTTTTAATTCCAGCCCGTTTACTTTAACTGCTGGCAGACTGGCATCCCTTTCAGAACAGCCCATCTGGGCAGTATGAAATGGCTTTTGCCCAGGCTGCATGAACCAGAGCAGGCAGGGTAGGCAGGCATAGGCAGCAACAGCTCCACACTCTCCACCGTGCTGTGGGCAGCAGCAAGCAAAATGCCAGTGAGGGAATGGATCCATCCAGCTTGGGTGTGAGGGCAGCAAGCAAGGGGTCAACTCAGAAAAGGCATCTGGGAACTGGCTGTAACTGAAGGTTTTAGGACAGCAATAGGAGACAGGACAGTTAACATGCATAGGGCTGAATTCTGGAACTCAGAGAGAGGTAACTACCCCAGAGTCCCAGAGAAGGAAAAAGGAGAGCCAAACCCATGTGGAACTATATATTTTGGCTATTAATTTTCTGTCACAGAATTGAAGCTGACCCCTGGAGTGAAAGGAATGGAGGTGGCAGGGAGGCATTCAGGGATGAGGACAAGAATCCACCTTCAGATACCAGTATGGCCTTAGGTCAGATTAGTCTAATTAAAACCTAGATTAAGCCAACTAAACCCTTATCCTAATGGCCTTCACTGCTGCAGGAACCCTGACTGCTGCAGAGAGGGAAGAAACCAGTTCCATGGGTCCCCACTCTGCAGCACTCACAAGCTCCAGCTGGTTTTATAAAGCACAGAACACATTCTGACCATTCTGCTCGTTGCTTTTCTTCACAATCTTCCCACAAAACTCCAGGTGATTTGTCTAGCAGAAATATAGAATCATAGAATCAGTCAGAGCTGGAAGGGACCACAAGCATCATACAGTTCCAACCCTCCTGCCATGGATCAGGCTGTCCAGAGCCTCATCCAGCCTGGCCTTAAACACCTCCAGGGATGAGGCCTCAACAACCTCCCTGGGCAACCCATTCCAGGCTCTCACCACTCTCTTGGTGAAGAACTTCCTCCTCATGTCCAGTCTGAATCTCCCCAGCTCCAGCCTTGCTCCATTGCCCCTAGTCCTGTCACTACCTGACCTATCTACATGCGCTGCACATCCTACTTTACATTAGAATTCCCAAGTGTTTGTTTTCCTGCAAGTCTCCCACCCTGGTAAGGGCCCACTCAGAGCTCACACAATTGGTACACCCCCAGCATGCAGCCCTGTAATGCACCATCTGGACAATACAAGAGATGGGAGAGCCGCGGTCCTTCCCATCTCCTACTGCCACTAGATGGCACCAGGTGCGTACCCTTCCCAGCCCGGGGTGTCCCCGGGGGAAGCTGGAGAAACAGCTCCGGGAGCAGAATCCTTGGTGCTGAGGCACATGTCCGTGCCTCCTCCTCCTCCTTCCAGCACCGACCATGGGGTGCTGGGGCAAAGGCAGACATTTAAGCCTTGAAATCGAACCTTCATCATTGTGCTGGCGTGTTTAGCCATGAGGAAATAGCCTGTGGTGCCATTTGCTGTGCTACCGCTGCCACACACGCACCCATCCCCAGTTCCGGAGGCTGGAGAGGAAAGCCTCAAAGGCAGGTGTAAGTTATTCTGGTTAATACTGGGACCAAAGTAGGAGTTTCCCAGCATCGACAGGCTCCTCTTGGGACTAGGGAAGAAAGGGAAGAAAACACAGTTTATCATTTTCCAATCAGCAAGTGGCTTGTCCTCTCTGAGGTCTCCTGGTTTTAGGGATCAATTCTCCCCGTGAATATTTGCTATCTAACAGAGCTCAGCACGTCCTGGATCTTCAGTGTTACTGTTTTGTCACCATCAGGCCCTCCATTAGCTGTCACACAATCTCGGCAAAGCCCCAAAGTAAACTAGGAAATGCAAGTTCACATCTCAGCAAATGTCTGAAGTCTTTCCTCAGAACTTGCAGCATAATTAAGGAGCATTTATTTTTTTTCACATCTTCGGCATCAAACACAGAAGGTGACCCTTGGAGACAAGAGTGAGTGAGGCTCTGCCACACACAGCATTTCAAAGCAACCAAACCCCAGCCCCGAGCAATGTCAGGGACATGGGTGACAAATCATTGCCCACCACAGAACCCGTAGGCCCAGTGCAGAACTGGAGAGGCAATGGACAGAGTGCAGCTCTGAAAAAAGCCAGAGCATCGAGTCACCAGGAGCAGCATGTCACTCTGCTGCCCACATTCCTGTGGCTGGCACATCACGGTAACAGGTGGACACTACAGTGGCATGATACTGGAGTCAATGGGATCCCTGTGAAACCTTGCATTCAGAGACAGTGTGGGAGAGGGTCTTTGTGCAGAGAGCCTCTGGGTGCTGAGCTCCAAGCCATCCTGTCCTGCTCAGAGCAGTGGAGCTGCTGGACATAAGGACAATTGGGAAACACTCAGCATAGTTCTGTGGTGGCCCCAGTAGGCTGCCCCTGGCCTCATTCTGATGCCACAAGATAATCCTGCAAAAGGATCCTGAACGTGACCCTGTTTCCCAGCCCTCTGCAGAGAGCAGCACAAATCCCACAGGAGTGTTTTAACTTCAGCTTAAGGTGAAGGCTAGAAAGGAGGAGGCTGGGTCACTTGAGAAGGTGAAGACATATAGCAGAACCAGGGGCCAAACAAGGGAAATCTCTCATCCCTGTTCCTCATAGCCTCCCATCCCTGATCACCTCAGATAGCCCCAGGGAGAGACCCAGCATCCCTCCTACCACTGCCTCCCCTACTGAGGACCCACCGGAAGCCTCTACACACACCATCTGTTCTCCTCAGGCGACTTGCAGGTGGCCAAGGACATCCCTTCCACACCATCTGCCTCCACACCTGGTGGCTTCTCCCCATCACTCCCCTATGCCCACCCCATCAATGTCCCTGGGTCCTCCAGCTCTGAAAAACTTCATATGAGCCACTAGCACTAAGCCTCTTGAACAAATGCAAGTCTTTAGTCGCCCTCTCTAGGACCGCATGCTAAACGGGGTACAGAAACTTGCTGCTTAGAAACTCCACTGGAAGCAGCGCTTCTCCACACACAGAACAGAAGGTGCTGCCCACCCAGTGAGGACAGGCACAGCAGCAGCTGTGATGGCATGGGACTTGTCCTCCACCATCTCAGCCGCGGGGTCAGTAGTGGCAAATCTGGAGTCCCCCGTGGCTCCCAGCCACTGCTTGCAATCAGAATACACCCTCATCTGACTGTGAATGTCAAATGGCAGAGACGGACGTAGACATCGACACGGACATGGCAGGAGCCGTCCATGTGCTGGGGGATTATTTTTAGCCCAATCATGATTGAAATGTCAGAGGGGTTTGTGTTTATTTTCTCCAGAAGGCTTGCTGCTTGAAATGCCTATCAGCAGAAGCTGAGTCTGACCCTGATGTGGCACTTAAGGTCTCACATCCCCTCCTGCCCTTGAAAAAAAACATGCAGTTAGGTGAGAGAGGAGGGTGATTGGCCCAGCATGCTGGCACTCCTCAGAGGGCAGGTATCCACCCAGCTCCACAGCCTGACTCATGCCCACCCTGCCAGGCTGCAGCTTTGCCAGCTCCCCCTAGTCTCCCCCTGTCCAGGAAAGGTCTCACTACAGCTGCAACAGACAGCTATAAAATCCAAGGGACACAGGAGCTGGGCCTTTGAATCAGACATGCCATCAGGAAGGGCAGGCAGGTCACAGGTTGCTCTCACTGCCTTTTAGTGATTGTGAGGGACAGAGTGTAACAATGACAAAGTCTCATGGTGGTCTGAAAGTCCACAGATGACTCCCTGGAGATGAAGCAGTCTGTTCCTTACTACTTCTCTGCCACTTGCCCCATGTTCCATGCTGTGCCAGGAGCAAAGCTCATGACATTTATAAACCTTCCCTGGGTGCTGTCAAATTCACTTTGCCTGTGTAAAATGCTCCGGGCAAGGAAGCCATCCTTGAGCCAGAACACCCTGGGGACACATGCACTGCAGAGCATGGCAGGACCCATTTGAGTCAGCACTCTCCCCTGGTCCCTGGGCCTGATATGGCCCTCACCTCACACATTGATGGGTTATACACAGATTTGTCTCTTCTGAAGGGAGAATGGTCACTCAGAAAAGCACTGGCACATCTGAGGTAGTAGAGCCTTTTTGCTTGTTTACATGGGCAGAGAGGAGCAGTAATGACCTATATTAACACAGTAGCAAAGGAGGGCCTTGAACCAAATCCAAGTTGGGGATGGTGACCAATCCATAGATAACCGGGAAGAAAAGTCAGTGTTTTTGAAATGAAACTGCCTATTTACATCTGAAAACAGCACAGACCTTGCCCAGAGGCTGGGACAAACAGCTCCTTTCACTGCTTGCTTCCCATGAGGCATTCCCCTCCTTCTCAAAGAGGAAATTTCCAGTAACTGAAGTATAAAAATGAATGCAAGACTCTGCTCCAGAGCCAGCTGTAAAACTCATATAGGAAGAGCTCCCTGTCCCACAGCTAGCAAGCACCATGGCAGGCTGCCCCCAAAGCAGGTCACAGCCTTCATGTGTGTGGAGCGAGGGAAAAGGCAGCCCTGTCTGCACCCATCCTGGTGCAGTGTTTCAGGGAGTGAACCCAGGTGCCCAAATCCATCAGCACTGCTGGCAGAATTCCATAACTGAGAGTCCTGGGTCTCTGGTGGAGGTTACAATGCCATGTCATCTGTTAGGGCACCACGTGGTGCAGCACTCCTGGGTTTCACATGAGACTGAATGAAACAAGGGATGGTAACAGACACAAATTTGGTGAGGGGGGAGGGAACCTTCTCTGTCCTCTGCACACCATCATGCCGCATCCTGGGAATAACCACCAGGACTCTCTAGGAAATTGTGAATGTTTTTCTGCCATATCTCGTTCATCTTTGGCCTGGGCTTTGCAAAGAAGATTTTGGCCACATGATTTTCTTCAAAAGTGTAAGAATTTTGTCTTCCATAACTGTTCAGGCTTCCTCATAAATCCAGTTGCACAGATTCCCTGAAGCTTCTGAGGAGCTGTGACTGCACATACTGCCATGTGGGAATTGCAGGCCTGACAGAAAGCAAGAAAAAAAGCTGGATAATTAAATAGCACTTGTCAGAACGCAGAACACAGACAAGGGTCAAACAGCAAAACCATCCCTCCTACGCACAGACTCTTGCATGGAATTGTATCAACACTGACTTGCTGAAATGCTCCACTTCCTGGGCTACTCTGGCTAACACGATTCATGGGCCCATGGCAGTGGGCAACATCCCTGCTGCTCCCTCCTTACTCTACACAAACCTGCTCACTCCTCCTCTGGGATGTCATTTCATACTAACATGAAACAGAGAAGATAATGCTTTTCTAAAGGCCTCTCACCTCCACATATGGAAGGGACAAACATGCACAACTATTGTGTTCCTGGATGGGAGAAAGCAGATGATTCTTAATGCACCTACAGGTCACATCCCAGAGTGTAGTGGCAAACTCACAGGGCCAGGATGGCAGAAGGAAGGTGATCTTCCTTTGAGCTCACCCCATAACTGATTTCACCATTACAGAGCTTGGGTGAGGCAGCCAGCCTGTGCTACACAGATGCTTCTACCTCACTGCAGACTCCACCAGGTCTTCTGGGATTAGAGAGGCTATTTACCCTGTGGATTTCAGCAAACAGGAGGCTGACTGACTGGGTTTTAAAAACATGTTCCTGAATATATTTTCTAAAGCCAAGGTGATGCCATGGATAATTTCTTCAAAGGAAGGTATAAAAGCAGGCAGCTGACAGCCAGTTCATTATATCAGAATCAATTTTCCTTAGAAAGGGAAAACTTGTGCACTTAATAATAGTTTCTTTAATTGCTTTCTCGTTCTGCTACCAGGGTAGCCTGTTGCCTGCTTGTGCCTGGAGGCCCCAGGTCAGAGCCCTGAGTAGCTCATCCCTGATCTGCTAACATGGGGAACTATAAATAAGTGGTGACACCACAGAGTGGAGGAGGAGGGAAGGGACCATGCTTCTCAACCTGAGATACTCAGTTTAGTCAGCTTATCCAACAGAAGGTGATTGATGACAATCAAGGGGGACTATTTCTGATGGCCAAGGGCTCTGGACTGGCAAAGATTTAAAAAAAAAAAAAAAATTCCTTTGGCTCTATCTTGGACAAATTTGAACTAAAAAGAAGTTGCGGATTATTTAAAGTGAAGTGAACATCTGCGTGTCCTCCACTAAGAAGTATTTTTAAACCATGAGGATCTGCTTAGTTTCAAAATCTGCTGCAGCTTACCCCTCTGAAAAAAAAAAAAAAAATCCTCAATCTGTGAATGCAAAGGAATCCCTTGGGAAACTGAAAGGAGATTGCAGGTGCTCCAAATGAGCCCTGGCAATTCAGGCCAGGGGATTTAAGACCACAGAGTGACAGTCATCCTCTGATTTTTATCCCTCTTCCCTTCTGCCACCAGCTGCTGCTGCCAGCATGGAGGGGGCACACTTGCCTCTGGTGCTCACAGCAGGACAGTCACCTCAAGAGGACCAAGCCCACTTTAACTAAAGCAGCTCTCATCGAGGGGGCAGTAGAGGAGTTAACATATCCCTCCACTCGGCACTAGAGAAGCAGGAGGACCATCAAGGAGAAAACCCCGCAGAAAGCCCTGCCAGGAGGCAGCAGCACTTGCTGGGAGAATCTGCCCATGCACACATGCTAAGAGCTGGGAGGGAGCAGATGGATGCTGCAGAAAGACCTTGTTGCAGGGACACAGAAGGGAGCAAAGGACAAGGATGAAGAGCTTTGTCCTTCTACTTTTTCCCTGCCATACCTGGAACACCCACCTAAACATTTGGAACCCTGCACTATCTACACACAATGCTTCATGATGTGGTAATTTGCAGATGGACAGAGAGAAGCAGGCACAGAGTATACAGTAAGGTCAGGGAGGCGATGGTACAGCCATAGTTGTTCCACCTCCCTGTAAGCAGGAATGCCTGTGTCTGTGAAGGCATGTTACACATGCATGCTCTCACATACATACACACACCTACCTTTACTAACAGCAGAGGCAGCTACAGAGTCCATATCTTCTAGGTTTTACTTCTATGTCTGCAAAAAGCAAGTTTGCTTCTGTTTCTGGTACCCTGTAGTTATCATGAAATGCCTTCAAGAGAGCAGCTCTGTCTTTTCGGCTGACTGAATCTTTCATGTCCAGCACTGTACTCAGATGTTCCTTCCTTTCCAAATGAATAAGAAAGCAGATCAGTAAACAAGTCAAGGAAAAAAAGATTTTTGAACAGTGTAAAGATTGGAAGCTGTTGAGTTGCTCTTTGTCACCTCTCTGGACACCTAACAGAGGAGGCCATATCACACAAGCTGTATGAGATACGGCTGAGCTCATGAGTCCTAAGCCCAGTGCACGCAGCATCCCCATGAAATGGTGGAAATCACTTCAGGTGTCTCTGTTTCTATCATGATAGGTTTTGGGTAACTGCATTTGACCATTTGGAAGCATTTTGGATACCATTTCTCCCCCTCAAATGGAGCCACCTCTTGTTCTTCTAGAAGGCTATCGGGTTTTTGTTCTACATGTCATTGCTACACTGAGTGAGGCCACACCATATATTCTGATTAACAAACAGGGCAAATATATCCAAGCCAAACAGTTTTAAACATTTGGGGGTCTGCCAAAAATGAAGAACAGTCCATCTACTCACACGAGGATAACCTCCCCTGAGAATTGGATCAAAATAACATTCTTCTTAGTAGTTCCTATGATACACACTTCCTGTGATACCCATTTCCTATGCTATATATATATATATGTCTCTCTATAAATATATAGTTAGATATATCTATTGCTATTTTTATATGTGTGTGTGCAGCAGCTTTTTAGCTCAATAGCTTCTTCAGAAGTAGCAAATGCTTAGGAAAATCATATAGAAAACAAACAACACAGAATATGATCTCTCCACAGTTTGGTTTTGGTTTGTTGGGGGTGTTTTGTGGGGTTTTGTGTATGTGTGTGTTATTGTTTTGTTGGGGGGGGGGTGTTTGTTTTTCTTCTGGCAGTCTGCAGTTTAAGGACTTCCTCTGCTGGGGGTTATATCGTGACTGTCATGTTGAACAGCCACTGAAATCACTATCTACCACAATTTGTCTGCTCCCCGTTTGAAGCTGTTCACATTTTCAGCTTTCACAGCACCCTGTGACAGAAAGCTCTACACTGTTAGATCATGTTAACTTGGAAAAAATAGTCACTAGTAATAAAAGATAGATGTAATGAACCACAGGCTTTGGAACAAATGCAGTTAGCTTAGACCTCACCTATTAAGAAATACAATCATAGAATCAACCAGGTTGGAAGAGACCTCCAAGACCATCCACTCCAACCTATCACCCAGCTCTAGCCAGTCAACTAGACCATGGCACTAAGTGCCTCATCCAGGCTTTTCCACCTCCAGGGATGGCCACTCCACCACCTCCCTGGGCAGCCCATTCCAATGCCAATCACTCTCTCTGTCAAGAACTTCCTCCTAACATCCAGCCTATACTTCCCCCGCACAACTTGAGACTGTGTCCTCTTGTTCTGTTGCTGGTTGCCTGGGAGAAGAGACCAACCCCCACCTGGCTACAGCCTCCCTTCAGGTAGTTGTCAACAGCAATGAGATCACCTCTGAGCCTCCTCTTCTTCAACCAAAGAAGCTATTTTCATTTGTTAAGAGCTTCCTGTGCAAAATTGAAGTATATGTTCTTGCTGAATACACCTAGAATTTTGTGGAAATAGTTATACTAGAAACTGACTGGTGAAGTGTTAAAGCCAAAAGTCAAGTGGTTGGAAGTTATGAAACACCTGAGTTAAGGATGTTCTTGAAACTTACATTTGGCACACATGTGCCTGCAAACTGTCCATTCAAGTTCTATTTTTCCACATCATCCCTGCTTTATTGACAGCTGTTTCATTTACCCTCACCAAGTGCCTTCAAAGGGAAACAGTACACTGCATAAAGCACCCAGAGACTAACATTGCTGTATGTATTCTGGTGGCAAGTAATCATGTAAGAATCTCCAGAAGCCAAACCAATAAAAGTCCTTACCTTAGACCAGGAAATTCCTTGAGAATGGGCAGAAGTGCTATTTTCATTCCCTCGGCATCAGATGCTTGAATAAGTTCTAAAATTGCTTTTATAGGGTCCTTGAAGGGACCAGCTGTAGGACCCTGGGGACAGAAGCAAAGATGTTTTGAGGGCAGAAGAAAAAGCTATGCCATTCAGAGCTGGACTCGTGTCAGACTGGTCATCTCCTTGTGTGGATTAGGATCTTTGCAGGACTGTTTCTGCTTACATAGAAGCCTGTTTTCCCTCCAAGGTAGGAGAAAAGAAACCAGAGTATAGCTACAGATTGTTTCCAGGGCATTTGAGTGACTGCCTTCAGCAGCACAGAATCTCCTTTCACATTTCCCTTCGCAAAGCAGGTAAATGCACCTCATTTTTTGCTACATAACCTGCTCTCTCAAGGCCATTTCATCTTTTGGGAAGTGGTTTGTTTCTGGAGGTAAACACAGCCCTGTACCTATGTGAAAATAAGCTCTGTTGGACAGGCATGATGGCATTTCTTTTGCTCTGGAGTGAGCCCAGGTACAGAAAAGCAACTTTTGGGAGAGGGTGAGGAGACACAGAACCTCTAACAGGAAAGAGAAAACATGAGGCAAGGGTGAACACTGCAAAGGATATGACATGGCTGGTAGATGCTACATACAGTCAGCTCCCTCTAAACTGAAGCACACAGAAGAAAGCCTCATCAAGAAACACAGAGCATTTTTAGCAGAGCCAGAGGAAGCACAGTGTGGATGAACTGCCAAGAGAGAGCATCAGGTCTTGCTCACATTTTTCATCGGTGAAGTAATGTGATTACACCACTTCCCTGAATTATTGATGCCATCATGTCAACAGGGACCCTGTGACAAAGCAAACCTAGAGAACAGGATGCCAAAGTGGGGAAGGAGAAGCCCAGGTTCCCCTGATCTCCATAGGGCATTAGAAACAGCAGGCCTCATTCTTGGTGCAGCTCACCTCTGCATTGAACATAAATTAAAAACCATAGTCATATTTGAAGACAGCCTTCTCTCTCTTCCTCTGCACTGCAGACACACAGCATGCCCAGCTCTGCACAGAACACAAGCTCTACTCAGCTCCTAAGACACTGATACTGTACAGCTTCATACTTGGCAAGCTCACTATTACAAAATGCTAATTAATTAGAAGGAGTCAGATTTAGTAAAACACCATACAAGGAGGCAAGGTCAAAGATAAAGAGCCTGCAATTGAAAAGGACAAGAGAGAGGATGTCTCGTCAGCAGTGCCCAAGTCACTTTGACACCTACTGCTCTTGGGAGAGAAGAAAGGTATTTCCTAATGTGTTTTGAAGACAGAGGGAAAGGAAGAGTCTGAAGAAAGGGCAGAGAAGTGCAGGGAGCAGGTGCAGCCTGTACAGCAACTGCATGATAAATGCAGTCTGTAGCAGAGTACATATTTTGCATGCATAACCATGTACCTCATTTGACTGAGGATCAGGCTGTCCCCTCAAATCACATGCATTTCCTCCCTGAGGTTTGCAGGGGCTCCCAAATGAAGCAAGAAAGCTGACTGGGAACACAAGGGAAACAGTGCTAGCTAGATGCAAACTTTTTTACCCAAATTCAATGCAGAGATTTAGTAGATAATTAGATTTCCTGTACCTCCTTTACACTATAAACCCAGCTTTCCTTGCACTTTATATCCAAGGCTGATGCTGAGCACAGTATTACTGGTAAACTTCAGAGTTAAGATCAGAGAATCCTCCTGCTATTCCCAGTAGCTCAGTTGCTCAAAGCATTGACTCATCTGTGACTGATCACTCCAGAAGAAGTGAGTCTCCAGATAAAAGCACTGGCAACTTCCAGCTTTCCACCATGAAGCCAATGCATTAATTGTAATGGGTTTGACATCTTTTTAGAGGAGTCTACAGATTATTTCGATTTCATCTTGTTCTTTGTGCAAAGCAAGAATTACTGACAAATTACTTGCAGGGGGATTTGTCTGGGAGAAACAGATTTTTTTTTTTTAATCTTTTTTAATTTTAATTTTTTTAATTTTAATTGTCACATCCAAGTCCTGTTCCCAGACTTTGCAACCGTTAGCATGATGCTGGGCCCAGCTCCTTACAAAGTGCTATGCCTGGGCACTCTCAGCCTGCATTTGCAAAAGAGCTGTGCCAGGGGACATTGCACGGCAACGATGCTCCAGCTGGAGCAGCCACCAGAGGGGATGCTGCTGGCATTGCAGTCCTTGCCCTGGGGTAATCAAGGGACTCATGTGACAGCCTGATGGCATCCACAGATGCTTCGTGTGGCACTGCAAATTACACCAAATTATGAATTAAGAAATGAGGCTTTTTTAAGCTTCTGAAATTGATTCTGCAAACCAGACCTAGCATTTTTCCACAAGTTTTCTTCAAAGGTGTGGCTCTGCTTTTACATCCAACCTTTCCCTTATACAGTGCACCTTTACCTCATAATGGTTTGAGGTGTTTACCTCTACAGGAAAAACTCATTCCTCTCTGCAGCCATCACCAACCACAACACCATCAGCCTGTTTCCGCCCATGAGGAAACACTGCAGCATGGGGAAATGACTTATGCAGCCATCATCCCAACTCTGAGGGGCTGGAAAGGGCCGCAGGAAGGGAGGAGGCCAGATAGAGTAGTAACAACTCACACCCCATGGTCAGGGAGGAGGAGCCATAGAATGAAATCCAAGGAGAAGGTGAAGATGTGGAGCAATTGATTTGGTTCATCACTCTAGAGGCTCAAGAGGAAGCACAGCTCTTCCTCATCTGCATCCCCATGCCATTTACCAAAGGCTAACCTGGTGGAGTTGATATCTTTGGAGCTGTCCTACCAGCTCAGAGGAGTATGCCTCATTCTTATTTCAGTGGCAGGAGTGTGAAACTTGCCTCCTCTAGTCACACATTTCAAAACTATAAACTGTCAGCTTCTGGCAGATCTGAAGGGTCATCAGCACATCTAATTGTCATTTCTGTGAAGCTGAATACAACTGTGGTTAGACCTGTTAAGCATTTCTGGTGCTTTCAGAGCCTTTTGCTCTGCCAGTACTGTTTTTGATGATGGAGAGTAAAACCATATCAAAGACTTACTAAGCACTCTTTAAAGATGGTTTGCAGCATCCTATGATCTTCTTCTATCTTGCTGACAATCCTCCTCCTCTGCACAGAAGATGGTTTCCTGGAAGTGGTCAGGAGGGATTGCACATATTCCGTAATAATGATGGCACTGACAGCCTTGACAAGGGCCTGTTCCAGAGCAAAGATACTCAGATTAACTTCCCTGTACTATGCAAGGATCAGACCATACCTATAGGACTCTGAGCAGTGTAGACAGTAGATACAAGGTCCACGTAGATGGCTGTCCCATTTCTTTAATTACTCATTTAAAATGCCTGGTTTAACATATAGAGTGCCTTCAAAGTGTGTGTGAATGACTATATATATACACATACACACACACACATATATATATATGTGAGAGAGAGAGAGTTAGTTATAGAGACATCAAAGTAAAAGCAATGAGACCAGTTAACTGAGGTCACTCATACTCAAGAGCAGCAGTGGTACTTGGCTTAGCACCACGCTAAAGAGCACATCATTTCCCTGGAACCTCCTCACTAGACAGATCCTAGGGCCATACCCTTGGGCATATAGTTGTGTCTGGGCACAGAGAAGTTGCCTGAGCATCCTTGAGCCACTCACTACCTGCTGAGAAACTCCAGGGCCAATAGCACACAGTGCCCGAAAGGGTGAGGGAAAGTGAGCATTTCTAAGGCAAGATGGAATGTTGCACAGAAACCACATTTTCATTAACAATTGAAATCAGAGCAGTTTTAGGCTGCAGTCCAAAGGTACAGGAAATCCCCACCCTTGTCCAAAACAGACAAAGCAAGAGACAGACAGCTCTGGCACAGCTCCCCACCACCAAACTGCTGCTTGGCCCAGCACTAATGTGACATAATGTCCAGTGAAGGGCTCTGAACAACAACAGAATAGTTTCTATTTTGTTCTATTCCATTACCTTTTTCTACATTTCCAAATGTTAATTAAAACCAGCACTAACAAAGAGCCCACAGACCAGGGCAGGTAAGAGAAAGAGAGTCTAGTGGTCAGGGGGACATGCGAGTCACAGGTACAAAAGCCCAGTGGTCAGGGGGACGTGAGACAAAAAGAGGGTACCCCAGGTACAAATCTCATTGCCAAAGAGACAAGCTGAAAGGTGCTGGGAGACCCTAGACAAATTGTTTAGGCTCCTCTAAAGGTGAAAACATTTAGGTGCTCTGTGAAGTTTTTCTTTACCAACCCTGGACTATTTAACTCTGCCTGAGAGGGATCTGGAACTTTCACCTCTCTGTGTGTCCACTCTCCATCCAAGGGACAAATATTCCTCACAACTAAGGTTGAAAAGCGCATTAGAAGCTGAAAAGATTTCCAATATAAAGGTATTTGAGCAATGACAGGATCAGAGACTGCCCAATACTCCTCCTCTGTCTTTGGGAGGTAAATTCAGTTTCCACATTTCTTCATGTGTTGGTTTCTCTGGCAAAAATCACAGCAAGGTCCTAGCTGTCAGCGTAAAGAAGATAGCCAATGCTTTTAGGTAAATAAACTGGGCTGAGACCACTAGATCTTTAAAAGCCCTTCAAACAACAGCCAAAATTGGATTGAATTAATGTTCAAATATTGTGCCATCCAGAGGTTCAAGTACCAATTTCAATGATTTTCCAGAGTCACATCCTGTTCTTAGTTTCTTACTAATTTCTTACCTCATACGTGTCTGTTTTTTTCTTGTCAAATGCCAAAAAGCTTTGCCTTAAGGATTCAAGGATGTAGTCAAAACCACTGTCATTCTGTTTGAAGTGCTCCTTCAGTGCTCCCTGAGGAAAAAGGGCTGACAGAGTCAAAGGGTGCTTGTGCAGACACCACACAGGCAATAGATGTGGATTACTGTGCTGTAAGCTCTTTCTGCTCTCGGAAACAGACTCCACGAGCTGCAGCATCCTGTGCTTTCATTTCCAAGAAAAGCAAAACGTTAAAGAAAGAAACAATTCAAACGCAGGAAGGAGATGTACTAAGTCCTTAAGCCCAAACCTAGAAGACAAAAAAACCTGTGAAAAATGTGTGGCAATAGCTATAATCTGGGGACTATGTAAAAGGTACCCCTACAGACGGGGAGTACCCGAAGAGCTGGCTGTTCTGTGCCACTCTGCTCCCAGCAGGGCCACTGCCTCTTATTCAGTGGGAAAATATAAGGATCATTTAGCAGACAGACAGGGCATAAAATCTGTCTTTCACAGTTGACAGATCCAGAAAAGGACCAAAAATCTGAGTCCTAAGTCTTATGTTTCTCTCCAGGGTGGTCCATGCTCCCTGTCAGAAGCACCCTCGCCTTCCATCTTGTTGTGTGGGCCCATAGGACAGACTGTCAGTGAGCTCTAGAGACCAAAACTGTGCAGTGTGGCCAAGGTTTCTTTTATTTTCCTTTTGTTGCCTTCGCTATGCTCAAGGGAGCCTGTGCAATGAGCCTGAGGATGCTTAGGGGAGCTTCCAGAGAAATGCATGACATCACACACTATTAGGAGCATGCAATTGTGTGCTCTAGATATGGAGCCCTGGATATGAATGTGGATGTTTGGGCTAATAGTGTAATAACAGAGTGTGAAGGGAGTGGAATTATCTCAAGGGAGGGATAAACTTCTGTCAGTCTTCTCTACAACTCACCACAGCCTCGGGCTCTGTGAATTATCACTGCCCCAGGAAGATGTGCAGCTGCTGAAGTTGAATAGGTGTCCTGGTAGGGCATAAATCCTGCCAGGCAGGTTTAACCCTGGCTCTCCTCGTCCTGTCGAAGCGGGGTCAGGGAGCAAGTAGATGAGCAAACAATAAGGGTTTCACTCCAGCAAAGCTTTGAGGGCTAGGGGGCCTAGCACCTCGTGTCAGGTGCCTTGTGCTGCCCTCACTGTGCCTGCACAGTCAAAGGAGGCACGAAACTCTGAATTCATTGGCCAGAACAATGGTGCCAGTGCCTATTGGTTTCAAACTCGAGTATATAAAGGGGGATGGTTTAGAAAGCACACCTTTCTACCTTCTGCCTTTCTACTTTAGCCTTTTCTACAGTAGCCTTCCTGCATTGCCTTTCTGCATCGTGCCTTTGTCTGCATGGAGCCTCTCCTCGTTTGCGGCTCGTTAACTGGCGGCCACGTGTACGCAGCTCACACCGGCCAGCTTAGCAGCATCTCCTTCCTCCTCCGCCTGAAATAGTTGTATTTTAACCCAGGATCATCGCGAGTTTGAAAGCATCTTTCATACAGGAGACTTACTCAGGAACCCAAGGCACCGTGAGTATATGCAGGAGTGAATGCCCAGACTCCACAGGCATTAGTTAGAATTTTTCCTGCTCTCACATTACTGTTTTCCAAGTTCTGATTGTTTAAACTGTTTCATTCTATGCAATTGCTTCTTGTTGACCAAAAATCTGAAGAACTTCAGAGAAGGGCGATGAAGCTGGTGAAGGGCCTGGCACACAAATCCTATGAGGAGAGGCTGAGGGAGCTGGGGGTGTTTAGCCTGCAGAAGAGGAGGCTCAGGGGTGACCTCATTGCTGTCTACAGCTACCTGAAGAGAGGCTGTAGCCAGGTGGGGGTTGGTCTTTTCTCCCAGGCAACCAGCAACAGAGCAAGGGGACACAGTCTCAAGTTATGCTGGGGAAGGTATAGGCTGGATGTTAGGAGGAAGTTCTTGACAGACAGAGTGATTGGCATTGGAATGGGCTGCCCAGGGAGGTGGTGGAGTCACCATCCCTGGAGGTGTTGAAGAAAAGCCTGGATGAGGCACTTAGTGTCATGGTCTAGTTGGCTGGATAGGGCTGGGTGAAAGGTTGGACTGGATGATTTTGGAGATCTCATGTTTGATACTATGATTCTCTGAATTTTCCCAGTTTTTTAATATTAATAATAAAAATTAATATTCACACAGAAAATAATATCCACAATTCATAACTGATTATTAATTTCTGGTACAGTAGGTGTCAGGTGAATTACAACCCTTGGGGACCAGGTGAACAGGTGCACCGTGGGATGCTTATTTGTAACACATCAGCAAATACAACAAACAATGGAAGAAGCATCCCCAAAACTGGAAAAGATAAAGCTCTGTAAATACATCTTCAGACAAGGCAGAGGAAGGTACTGGGCCTGAAGACCAAACTATGGTTTCACTGTTTCCAAATCAGGACATGAGAGTGAACTGTGTGCCTGCTCTGCAGCCTGAAAATATTCACCATTCATCTCAGTCTCCCGTACCTTGACTTCAGAAGTGACTGTCTGCAGAAAGTGCTCTGTAATCTCATCTTCCATCCTGTCTAGAAATCCATTTGCCTTAACATCCTGACCAGTGCTGGCACTCCAAATGTATGTTAGCTTGTGCCAGACAGTCCTGTTACAAAAAATAAAAATGAAATTAAATATATTTCCAAAAGGATATGGAAAAGGATATGGAAAAATGGATCAGAGCAAATCAGGCTATTGTCTCATATCAAAACTCTCCTACAGTAACCAACATGACTGCCTGGGCAACTGAATGGACATAGGCTCAGGTCCAGGGTTAGCTCAGTGACCCACATACGAGCATCTACCTTTTGGATGGCTTTCGTTAAGACATTTCCCCAAAGAAGTGAAAGTTAAATGCACACAAATGCCAGTTGTAGCCATCACTCATGAGACCAGTAAAAACTCTAGGATTTGCAAAATTAAGTAGGCATGAAGTGGCCTTGACAAATGGAAGCTAGATGAGCATCCTGTGTGCCTCTGACACCCTACAAATATAAGACAGATCATTATCTTCCATCAGAACAGTGTTCAACTCAGCAAATCCTGGTTAAAATGATCACCAACTTGAAAACAGACATTTTACTTTCAGAGTAAGTTCAGTGTATAAATTTGCGTCCAGAGAAGGGCCACTGGGTTGATCAGAGGGCTGGAGCACCTCTCCTATGAGGACAGACTGAAAGGGTTGGGTCTGTTCAGTATGGAGAAGAGGAAGCTCTGAGTTGACCTTCTTGTGGACTTTCAGGATCTGAAGGGGGCCTACAAAAAAAAGCTAGGGAAGGACTTTTCAGGATATCAGGGAGTGACAGGCCTAGGGGGAATGGAGCAAAGCTGGAGGTGGGGAAATCCAGCCTGGATGTGAGAAGGAAGTTGTTCAGCACAAGAGTGGTGAGAGCATGGAATGGGTTGCTTAGGGAGGTGGTTGAGGCCCTGTCACCGAAGGTGTTTAAGACCAGGCTGGATGAGGCTCTGGGCAGCCAGATGTAGGGTAAGGTGTCCCTGCCCATGGCAGGGGGGTGGAAATGGATGATCCTTTCGATCCCTTCCAACCCTGACTGATTCTCAGTATCACTATGAAAGATCACATAAAAGAGACTCTGAATTACTCAGTCTAGGATTCAACACCAGCCACACAGAAATGTAACAGAGCAGCTACCTAGGCTTAGCACACAGCTCCAATGTCAAGCAAGCACTGTGCATATTCTGGATTTGGGCATTTTGCTGACTACAGATAATTTTACATAGGAAGAAGAGAAGCAACATTGATTTCTCCATTGCTGCAAGCACTTCTGAGATTAACTCGTAGGTGCCAACAGCCTCCCCCAGCCTTCTGTGCTTTACTGCTTCCCTGCTTCCCTGCCTCCTAGCAACCAGAGCAGAAGTCTGGCATGTTCAACTGGGTTTCATTCAGCAAAACATTTGAGCTTGGGCTCACCCTAAAGTGTGCTAGGACACGCACAGTCCAACATTTATGAGGCTTTCTTAATGAAGGAGAATTAGGCCAGGGAAAGGAACCACATCGCAATATGCATCAGGTTTGGCCAGGATAATATCCCCACGTGCAACACGGTATTGCTGCCTGCCTTCTGCTCAGTGTTGTGGGCCCCAGGAAGAGCTGGATGGGAGACCACAGGCCCTTGTAACTACAGAGCCTGGGAGTAGGCGAGGAGCAGCAACTCAGTGCTGTCACTGCAGCAGTCAGGGGCCTGGCCATGGTACAGCCCCAACCTGAGTCCCTCTCTCACTGGGGCAACCAGGGCAGGTCTGAAGGGGTATTGCTGACCACAGCTGGATCCCTCCATATCAGCAGAAATTTGATTTTGCTTCCCATGCCACTAGGGTGTTGTTTCTAACCTGAGAATGCAGCAGCTCTCCAGGATTCGTAAAATACTGCAGATCCCTGGGTGGACACCAAGCTGGAGAAAGCTTCTTACTTCATTTTCATAGCTAAATTAAAACAGGGAGACATCTTGAAGCTGGAATGAACTGTAATGCATCTGACAGCATTAGCCCAGCAGCAAGCGTGGAAAATATTCTGTGATGATTTATCTTTTCAGTACACAGTTTCACTCCCAAGGTGTGATCTACAGCAGGACAAAGATGCTTTCTGTCCTGCCCAGCTGGCAAGGATGGAGAGCACAGGAACAGCACTGGGAAGGCCCTCAAGTTGCCAAGGTTCCACTGCTATGGAACTGCGAGGCAGGAGATTAATTTTACAGTTGCTCTAACACTTGTTTCTGAGGAGCAACACATGCCTTACCAATAAAGCACCTCAGCATGTATGAATGACCCCCAATCTATTGACTGTTTCCTTGCAGCTTCAGTCGCAGAAACAGCTCCTGGACAATTCCATTGTACAGGGTTTTCCTTCCTCTCATAGCTTGAAGGGCCAAAGATCTTAAATCAAACCTTCTTCTGGAATATCCACCTACAATTGGCAATATTAACATTTTCTGCTCCTCAGGAAACAGAAAGCAATGGCCAAGAATGAAAAGCATATAAATGGATCCAGAAGTAGTAAGAGGGCATAAGATGAGAAGACAGGTGTCCTCTGAGAAGCAGGACAGAGCAGAGTTCCTCACCTTCCCAGAGAGATGGCAGAAAGCACTGTGCCTGGGAAGCACAGTGAGGGTAGGAAAGGCCAAGCCTGGGCACTGGCCACGTGGATGCCCCTCTGTTTTTTTTTTTTGTTTGTTTTTGTTTGTGTTTTGTTTTTGTTTTTGTTTTTTTTTTCAAAGGTCTGAGCCTCTCCAAAATAAACATCCCCCAAGGCTTTCACCTATCCAGGCCAGTCCAGGTGCTTTGTTCCAACAGCTTTAGTCCAACAGCAATGCTGAGCACATAAGCAGCAGCGAGGTACTGTCTCTCCAGTAACAGCTTAATGGGAAATAGTCATCAAACTAAGGAGCAATGGCAGGCAGATCTGGATGTTCACAGCACTGCCAGTCACTTCATCAGATTTCTTTCCTCTGAGCACTGAAGGAATTGCCAAGGAAGAAAACATCATCCTTCCTACCTCTCTAGGAACCTCAGGCACTCTTCCAGGCATACAGCTTCTACCTTCTCGCTCAGGTTCTTGCTGACATGCCAGGCAGCCTCCTTCTTCTCTGTTAGCATCTGGATTTTAAGGCATGAGAGGAGGGCAGAACAAAGCTGTTTGTTCAGTATGTGGTGACAGGGATACATCCCATCCCTCCTGCTGCAAATCCCTCTGCCTTCTAAGCAATGATTTCTGGTTTTATTTTGAGAGTCCTTGTGAAGAGTATTTTTTTCAGAGCTTGATTTTAGTGCCTGACCCTACACCTTTGCTACCACTGCTTTCGTTGTAGTCAACAGGCTGGCGTCAAGTCTCAAGCTCAGGGGAAAGCTGGTCTCTCCTGAAGCTCTCTGCTAGCAACGTCCATCCAGTCAGCTCAGGTCACACAAAGACCTGCCACCTGCAGGAGCATCTGTGCTTCTGCATGACTCACCCTCACAGATGAAGTTGGGTGCTGATGCTAAAAAAAGTGTTAGGCAGCTCTAACTGTGTGGCCTGTGCCTCTGCCAGGGATGTCTGAAGAAGACAGGTATCATCTCCCCTGTCGTCACTGCTCACATCTAACATGGCAATGTATGTATGTAATGAGGTGCCTGCCTCACCCCGCTGACCCCAGCTGAGTGGCTAGGGTAGTTGCAGGGGTTGGGCTATACCAGATAGCTAAAAATCTACCCCATATTGGGTAGGCTTGAGCAGGTGGAAACTTAATGCTGCCCATTAGTTGCTCTGTGGAAACAAAAGCTTGTAAGGCAAGGAGAGCCAGATGGATAAAAGGAGACAGATGGACTCATATGCTGAGCTCTCCCAGTGCTCTGGGAAGCATCAGCCAGAGACAAAGGGTGACTCACATCATGAATGGGTTTTTCCACTGCTCACAGATATAAAAGTTCACCCAAAGGGATGGGATAAAATATGCCACTCCAAAGTGGCAGGAAACCATAGCTGGTGAGTTTCCATGACACCTCATTCATTTTCTACCTGATCTTTAAGTGTCAGCCTGAGAAAATCGAGGAGGAGGTAATTTCATAAGGCTTGAATATTTATACAGGCTTTTCCATCATCTTCCCTAGAGTATTCAAACCTGTCAGCTACTTACACAACAAAACAAAACTACTCATCTTAAAGCATGGCCAGATGTTGCAGATGTGAGGCTCACAGCATTCAAACCAGGCTTTGTCCTGGTCCCTCTTAGAAACCTTTGTTCTGTCAGCCAGAAGCAGGAAAATAAAAACCCCAGCTCATTAGCTACTTGCCCAGCCTATCATTGAGAATATCACTGCTCTGTTGCTCCAGGGGGCATATGGCAAGGTGGGGAGAGAGAAGTCCTCTCTATAAGTCCGGTGCCTGGATCTCAGCTTGGCCAGAAAAATCAGGGGTTTACCAGCTAAAGCTGTAAAGGATGGCCATCTGCTGTTGATCTGCAATGCCTACTGTCAGCCTCCAAGGGGCTGCCTAAGGTCGTCTTCCACCTCAAAGGACCGTGGCACTATTTGCCTCTCTCAAGACCTGAAACAGGACTTCTAGCCGGTGTGGTGGCAGCAAAGCTACAGTCACAACAGCCCACAACCTGTCCCTGATTTCTAGCATCACTTGACTCCACGTGTAAACTCAAAGATATTTTTTAAGCCTTCTGCATGTCTTGTTCTAAACACCCTGTGGCTATTGTACATACTGATCTTAAATTAACAGTGCATGCTTCTGCAGTGCCCTTTGAGCACTTGCCTTCACTGTGCTCTGTAGTCTCTTATGCTGCCTAACCCATTAGCACAGCACTTGCAGCTGTACACAGCTGCCTGCATTTACAGTTAGGTATGGAGACTGCCGCAGCTTGGCAAGCCTTGCTGCTTTTTTATACAAGTGCTCAGCAGAACTCATGCAGAGCAGAGCAGTTAATGCACACCCTGACTTTCCAAAAGGTTGTGTGAAAATCCATGTGCATGTACAGAGATGCAATTTCAGCTTGAATCAACTAATCTCAAGCTCCTTCTTTTTTAGTTAAGTTTCTTTAGTTATGCACAAGGGAAAAGTAAGCTCAGGAGCAAACAGATGCAGCTTAAGTATGGCAGCTAACCTGTAAGCTTTTAACAACTGAGCTTAGCCCAAAGCATGTAAAACTGGATCTTGCCAAACCTCTGTGTACTTGTGTGCAAAATCATGATTGCCTGAAAATGTGAGAGGTTTTCAGTTCTCCCCATTTTACCTGAATGACTGCGGCATCTGCACAAGGGGGTTTCCCAAAATCATAGGCTTCTTTTAGGGCTTCCCCTACTTCCTTCTAAGTGTTAAAAGAAAAGGAAAAAAAAAAAGAGCAGTTGGGATACAATGGCATTCATAATGACTTAGCCTTACCAGTGCTTCATTATGCATTTGGACTAGATGAATTTCTGCCTCTGTTTTTTTTTTTGCCAACTCGTTTAATCCAAAGCCTGGCTGTTTTCCAGCTGACCTAATAACATTGTTCTGTTTTGTTCTGCATTGTTTGTTTGAGTTTAAATGATTTGCAGCTTTCTTTCATCCCAGTGTCAGCTCGGGTTATCTACAGTCTTCCCTAGTCAGCTTAGCTCCAATGAAGGCGCCCGCAGTGCAAAACAACGCTTAGACACAGCTCTGTGCTGCCAGCTACTGTAGCTGAGATTTTTCCACCCTTCCTAGCGCCAGCCAGCACCCGCATAAACCAGCCAGCGTTAATTAAAAGCATTCCCTCACTTGAGCCAGGGACTTGTGACTGCAAAGAGGAGCTGGGTTAGTGTTTAGAGCTACTGTCACGGGGAGATGAGCCCCATGAGGCTGCACGATGGGAAATTTCCCCAGACTTGGCTGGCTTATGCTAGTTCGAATGAGCTGGAAAAACAAAACCAACACTGCAGAGAAAGAGCTCATCGCTTAAAACATGATCTGACCTTCATAGAAGCTTTACACTCAGAAGCCTGGCTAGCTTATTTATTCTTTCATTTCTGCAGCTTCCTCCAACAAAACAGAAAAAATATGAAGCTTGGTTTTCTGTTTATGTCTTTGTTCTTTTCTGGCCAATGGATTAAGAAATTTGTGGCTGTCACCAAAGAATTTCATCAGAAGTATACGCAAAAAGAACTGCACTGTCATACTCATTGAAAAGTGTTAACTGAAGACAAATAAGCAGCTGTAAACAAACCCAGAAAAATTCCTTTCCTCCTGAGTGCCATCACCTGACTGAGAGCAATTGTGTGAAGATGATGTGTTGAGATAACACATCCCAGCCAAGCTGCACAAACACTTCTAACCTGCCCCAGTTGCACAGTAAAATATGTCAGCTTAAGCCAACATGAAGGTCTCGCTCCCTAGTGAGACAAAGCAGGCATTTAGTTAGTGACTGCAAGGCAATAATTTGTTGATCCACAGCACTTAGTTGCTTTGGATCAGATGATGTGTCTGAATTAGCATCAGCTTGCCAGTAACACCAGGATCTCAGGCACCAAAGCTGTACAATGGAGCGGACCAAAACTTCTGCTGTAACAAACAGGCCCATAAATAACCTCCAATTCCTCCTTGTTGCTCCCTGACCAAGATGTGATAGCTGATGCTGTAAAAGCTTTAGAGCCATGGATGGCCAGCCTGCCAGCATTTCCTCTCAGACAGTACAAAGGGCAGAGTTATAACTAGAGTCCCTCATCTGTCCAGCTGCTGTTTTAAGACATGCAAGAATTTAACATCTTTGAGGCCTCTACATTGCTATGAAGTAGTCAAAGTTAGATAAGAGGGCTGATATTGGTGGGAGCATACCACAGAAGCACGGCAGGCTGATAAGCAGAACAGCTGCATAGCCTTATTCATGTGGGCAGCAGCAGGTCCTTACCCCAATCTCTCCAACTTGAAGAAATTCTCAGTCCTCCTGTTGTCTACTTAATAAAAATAAAGGGAGCTGAGGACAGAGATATACTCCTAAGTGATACTTTGCAGATCAGTCTAAACTCTCTTCAAGCTTTTGTCCAGATGTGCATGTCCATTTCCATTTTTGGACAAAGAGCCAGTTTTGAGCAAGGCTGAAGAAGCTGGGGACATACAGTTCATTTTCTACCTCTCAGTATCAGAATTAACCCTGGCATCGTGCTGGAAGGTTTACCTTGCATTCATGTCAAATGCATCAGTACAGCATGGGTAGGGGTGACGGATTGACAACCCAATTGATGGCACCATGATTTCCAGTTCACCAACCCTGCAGCCTCAAAAAGCCACCTTGCCCTAGACATGTCTGAGCTGAGGGAATACCACCTGAATGCAGATCTGCCTGAGTTCCCCATAGCAGTGTTTGGAAGTGGTTTTGAACCCCACACAGCATCTGAGCTCTTGGCACCTTCAGATGTTACAGTTCTCATCACTGATTTGCATTTGAAGTGCTTTTCATTTGTGCACCTATAAGGCTAGCACTCCCAGGCACAAGCCAGGAATTCATAGACAAAGCAGACCATGGCTTATTCGGGTCAGTCTCTTTACATTTAGAAAAATTTAAACATCCACTGAAGTAGCAAAGAAAAGGAAATTGAGGGATAAAGCAGGTTTTATAAGCTATGCCACTGTGAAGAGACATCCATAATTCTTCCATACAGTCAGCTCATGTCCACTTAAGCCCATTAGTTTGAATGTGGACCTGGTCCTAAGCTGGCCAGGTTTAAAGCTATCTAGGTTGCCTATGTGTCACACTCCCCAGCAGGTCCCGTTCTGTTCTCTGTGTACAGTGCAGTGCCATGTAGAGCTGTGGTCCTTCCACATCCAAGCAGGCATTAAAAAATGCATCCCACTCAGAACAGCATAGCACAAGAGCTTGTAACCACTGCCAGACCTAGGTAAACCTACTCTGCACGTGGTGTATCAGAAAAGCAGGAAGCCCATGGTTAAAAGATTTCTCCAGCCACTAGATTTTAGGGAATTTAAAAACAAAAGATATTTTTAAAAATCCTTATCAGTGTTAGTCAGCATCTGTAAGGGTTTGTCAATGACTCAGTGACATGCTCTAACATAACTTCACTAGCATTACCCTGAGGGATTCCCTTCACTGAATGACAACGACGTGCTAAACACAGACCTAGTAACATGTGGCCTTCTCCAGGGTTACAAGCCTATAAAAGATACTTAATACTGTATTAAGCACTGAAATCAGTAGGTTTTAAGCATATTGTCATCAAGCCCAACGAGGAGAGGCTGAGGGAGCTGGAGTTGTTTAGCCTGGAGAAGAGGAGGCTCAGGGGTGACCTCATTGCTGTCTACATCTACCTGAAGGGAGGTTGTAGCCAGGTAGAGGCCAGTCTCCTCCCAGGCAACCAGCAACAGAACAAAGGGACACAGTCTCAAGTTGTGCTGGGGGAGGTCTAGGCTGGATGTTAGGAGGAAGTTCTTGACAGAGAGAGTGACTGGCATTGAAATGGGCTGCCCAGGGAGGTGGTGGAGTTGCCATCCCTAGAGATGGTCAAGAAAAGCCTGGCACTTAGTGCCATGGTCTAGTTGACTGGACAGGGCCGGGTGATAGGTTGGGCTGGATGATCTTGGAGGTCTCTTCCAGCCTGGTTGATTCTATGATTCTGTGATTTATGAAAGCTAATCATACCTGCAAGTTCAGAAACAGGAGCAGGTGGATCATCTTGGTTGGATAAGTTTGCACTGGATGGATAGGTTGGACTGGATAATCTTGGAGGTCTCTTCCAACCTGGTTGATTCTTTGATTCTATTCTATGATCTCTGGCACCTCTGCTCCAGTGTCTGTGACTACCTTTGTGTTCTCTGTGAGAGAATAAGCCTCGAGGAAAACCTCTGCAATTTAGAGTACTTTCCCTGGGATGATTCAGCATTCAGCTCTGGAATTTCCTCCCTCTGCTCCCTGGGGACTATTGGAAAGGGAAAGCAAGAGTGAGAGAAGTGTGGTAACTCCTGCTGCTGCATTTTAGCTTTAGCTGAATACAAAAGGCCCCGCTGAGTTTTCCAAATAGCATGGTTTCCTCTGGAGCTCCCTACTGCTGCTACAACACATCTTCCCTGCTTTGTATTCCACACACTGAGACAGCATTCTTCAAAGGGGGAGCTTTGCTAAGAAAAGAAAGAGATCCTGCAGCCCTGGAGCTGAGGTCACCTGTGGGACTGCAAGGCAGAACTCACTGTTCCAGCCTTACAAGAGGGTTGTGCTGGAGGTGCACCAGCTGCATGATTTCTTGTGCTGAGCTCTGGAAACAATCTTTGCTGTAACCTCAGCAGTGCCAGTCCAGTAGGGAGGAAAGAGCTGTGAGGTCTATATACAGACAAATCTGGCAGCTTCAATATCCTGCATAGCTGAGGCGAAGCGGCTATTAAAAAAATCCCCATTTGTTACTCACTATGAGCTCATTAACAGCTGGAGAGAAGATGAACAGTATCTTAAAATGGCCTTCATAAAGAAGTGAATTTCACCCGTAGCCTCCCATTCCTTCACATACACTGGCTTCTGAGCAGAGCAGATTGCAGCACTAAGAAGGTGCAGCAACAGGATGGAGATCTGCATCCTGTCTGAACATCTTTTTGCTAAGGATCAAAGACAGGGAAGCATTCTTTTGGAAGACAGTCATGGGTGGATCTTCACAGATGGGCTTTACAACAAAAATGCAGCATCTTGAGGCTCAAACACACCTGAGCAGAGCTGGCTCAGATAGCAAGGGAGCAGCTAATCTAACAAGGGCATTCCTTATTTTAAAACTGTGGGAATAAACTGAGCAGATTGAGGTAAAACTCCTGTGTTCTTACCTGAGTGACTGCAAGTAGCTTTTCCTCAGTCTTCAAAATAATCCACATGAGACATTGTGCACCAAGGGAAAAGCTGTGTTGAGGAGTCTGTCTGGGTCTCAGCAATATCTCACTGCCACTGTGTACAGAAACAGGAGCTCAGCAAAGGGGCAGCTTCCCACTGCTCCACAGCCCAGTTCCTACCTGTCACCCCCTCCTTGGCATCACAGCCTCACACTAAGCAAAGGGTGCCCTGTAAGCACCCATCAATGTCTGCAGTATCAAGGCACCCATAATTTGGAAGATGATCTTTATCATGCCATTTTGCCAACAATTCTTTTGTGCTATTTGTTTTCCTTCTTCTGCATTTACTGCCCAAATTACACTTTTGTCTTGCCATTTCCCTCTCCCACTCCCTCAGTTTTGTGGCTGAATTCCTTCTCAGGCTTGAGAAGAGCCACCCAAACGCACTTCCATGAATGCACAGCTTTACAAGTGTCACATATTCTCTCTGAATGGAATAAAATATATACCAGAACACTTGCATCTACACAGGAGTTTTCATTAATGTTGTATCTGTATTCAGAGAGGAAAATCTAAACAGTTAAGTCTGGCATCTCTGCCCTTCTCATTTCCACTTTCTTCACTACCTTCTGGCCCTAATACAATCACAAGCTACTCTTGCTGTTATTTTCCTTCTTGAAAGCATTTGCATAGCACATTTTTTCCCTCTCTTTGAGCTTCTAGTTGTATATTTACATTACATAATAATTCACCTCCAGCTTCATGTAAGTTTTAAACATTTTATCAATCTATTACTGTAAAACAGAGTTTTCCCATTTTGAACTCATAAAAGTGGCAGTAGAAAGGATGAATCCTGGCCGTGTGTCTCCCAGGCGTCTTGAGTTCAGCGTGCACCTGCACATAAAACCACCCTGCCTCCCTCCTTCAGGAGATAGTGAGGGGAAGAGCACACCTGATGAGCTGCATATGAGGTAATAAAAGGTTTATACAAGGAACAGAAAAGCCCTAGGCTTGGAGCAAAGCAACCAGATAACCCAAAAGGGCTAAATAGCACTAGAACATGAGTAGATTGGAACTGTCAAGTAGTACAGCAAGCATGGACAGATGCCTCATCTACCACTGTCATGCGAAAAGAAATCACAAGAAAGCTTTTGAATTCACACTGAGCCAGAAAGGCCCTAGATGTGCTGCTCTTCAGTCATGGGGAAAGCCACATCCATTTCCCCCAAACCTGGGCAGGAATTTAATGATCTGTCAAATATTTTTCCTGTGGTCTGAACATCAATGCAGGAAATATTGAAATGACTGCCCAAACTACAAGCTAGATAAAGCAGCAAGAGAACCAAGGAGAAAAGGGGAGAAGTCTGCAGACTTACATGCTGACATAAAGACAAGAGAAAATTATTCTGGAGTAACAGGACTGTTATGGTTCTTGCTAAGAAAGGCTTAATGAGAGAAAGTAAATTGATCAAGGAAGCAGGACATTCTGGATGTCCAACAGGAATCCCGAGGAGAAATACCTGCCTATCTCAGGTAAACCTCTTAGCCCAGTACTAAGGATTTAGAAAGAGGCAGTAGTGCAATGAAAAAAGGCTCTGATTCAGAGAGCACAGGACATAAAATCAAAACTCAGCAAGAGTCCTGACCATCACTGTGTTAGCAGGATGCAGAGACTGTGCTCAGAACTGAAAAACAGAGACATAGAAAAAATGTAGAGAAAAAGAAAACCTTCAAATGTACCTTTTGTGCATTTTAAGGCACCATTCATAAACTAAAAGACATTGTCTGAAGCTGAAATGGTTATTGTCAGTAAGTGTGGAAATATGAGAAGACAAAGAGGCATGACAGCAGTGGGTGTAAGTGACAAGCAGTCCTGCCTCTTTGAAGACATGACTTCTGTGCTCCAAGTTGGGAAGAAATGTCGTTTCCAGCTCACTTAGATGTTGTTTCAGTGCATTCTCATATGTGTTGCTAGAAGGATCAAATGGGGGAATCTGGGCTGTCATGTACTGTATTAGTTTTTCCTCCAGATCTTTACTCCAGAAGTTTGGACTCCAAGTGGAAACAGATTCCATCTCTTGGCCACTGCCAAACAACTCTGCTTCCTTCTGCTTCTCCCATTTCAGTGATTCCCCCACCGACTGCAATGGCTCCAAGAACATCCTACCACTTCCACCAAGTGCTTCTCCCACCACAGTCCACATTTGTTCAGACAGTAGCATATAAAGTGATTCAGACTTTCCCACATCATTATTTCCAGAATGCTCCAGATCATAAATGAGATCACAAGCTTCAAAAAATTTTCCTTGCTCAATGAATCCACAGATGGTTTCTTCTGCAACAGAAAGAATAACAAGAGAACTTGTTCACTCCTTCATAGGAGCTATCACTTTAATATCTGAGTCCTGAAGTATATAGTATCTCAGAATTCCTCAGGATCTACCCAAGATCACCTCACTTAAGGTTTAGCACCTCTCAGTTTCCTCAGGGCAAGCACTTCCTTTCCTTTCTTTTGCCTTTTCTCCTTCAGATTAAGTCTGAAGATTAGTCTTCAGCAGCTTTCTGCATTCACCCCAGCAGACCTACTCAGGTGGGTAATGCAGGTTCATTAATGACAATCTTCGCTTTAAGTGATCAATCGCTTTGGTGATCAATGGCGCAATGTCCACCTGGCGACCGGTGACAAGTGTTCCTCAGGGGTCAGTGCTGGGACCAGTGCTCTTTAACATCTTTGTCAGTGATATGGACAGAGGAATTGAGTGCACCCTCAGCAAGTTTGCAGATGACACCAAGCTGTGTGGCACAGCTGACTTGCTGGAGGGCAGGGATGCCATCCAGAGGGACCTGGACAGGCTGGAGAGGTGGGCCCAGGCCAACCTCATGACGTTTAACAAGGCCAAGTGTAAGGTCCTGCACCTGGGTCGGTGCAATCCCAGGCACAGATACAGGCTGGGTGATGAATGGCTGGAGAGCAGCCCTGAGGAGAAGGACCTGGGGGTCTGGGTCGACGAGAAGCTCAACATGAGCCGGCAGTGTGCACATGCAGCCCAGACAGCCAACCGAGTGCTGGGCTGCATCAAGAGAAGTGTGGCCAGCAGGGCAAGGGAGGTGATTCTCCCCCTTTACTCTGCTCTCGTCAGACCCCACCTGGAGTACTGTGTGCAGTTCTGGAGCCCCCAATACAAGAAGGACATGGAACTGCTGGAGCGGGTCCAAAGGAGAGCCACGAAGATGATCAGAGGGCTGGAGCACCTCTGCTATGAGGACAGGCTGAGAGAGTTGGGGCTCTTCAGCCTGGAGAGGAGAAGGCTTCGAGGAGACCTTATAGTGGCCTTCCAGTATTTGAAGGGAGCCTACAGGAAAGCTGGGGAGGGACTATTTACACGGTCTAGTAATGTTAGGACGAGGGGGAATGGGTTTAAGCTGGAAGAGGGGAGATTTAGACTGGATGTTAGGAGGAAGTTCTTTACAGTGAGGGTGGTAAGGCACTGGAACGGGTTGCCCAGGGAGTTTGTGGATGCTTCCTCCCTGGAGGTGTTTAAGGTCAGGCTGGATGAGGCCTTGGGCGAGCTGCTCTAGTGGGAGGTGTCCCTGCCTGTGGCAGGGGGTTGGAGCTGGATGATCCTTGAGGTCCCTTCCAACCTAAACCATTCTATGATTCTATAAGAAAGTACCTTTTGTCCAGAAAAGAGTTGCGAGAGAAAGGACATCTTCTGAAAGAGCCAGTTGCTGAAAATCAAGACTAGAAGGAATCCTCCACCTTCTTTACAGAAACCCTGACAGGACCAAATTGCTGCATACTCTCTTGTAAGGTACTTCCCCAGGTAGGACCTTCCCCTCTTGTAAGGTTCCCTCCTGCCAAGGAACTCCCATGTTAGACTAAGGCTGCTCAGTGTAGTCCAGGCTCTCTTTGCTAGGGCTTTTTAACGAGGTCAAATGACTATGCATGCTACTTTGTCCAAAGGCAAAAATCTAAAGGTGGGCTACCTATCTCCAGTGTCTCAGCAACAGGGATTCAAGTAACTCCCCATAATTTCCACATCTGCAAGAAGCTATGGTGACTGATCCACTGCCCTAAACACCAGACACTCCATTAAGGTAGTTGTGAAATTTCTGTAGTTCAGAACTTGGAAGGAGAAGTTTTTCACTGATAATCATTTTCAAAGCATTTACACATCACATTCAGCCTGCCACTAAGAGTTAAATGCAATCTCGCAAGAGCTGCACAGAGCTGTGAGTTTTTTCCTGTGCATTTTACAGATGGCTAAATTGAACAACAAAGAGTTATCAAGATATGCCCAAAGGTATCTGGAGCAGAGCCCAGAGGGAAAAAAAAATTTAAAAAAAAAAAAAAATCAAACTTGATGAGAACACCTGGAAAGCTAAGCAAGGCCAGAAGCAGTGAGACTCTGAAACCAATTTAGGATGCAGGTTTGGGTATAGAATGAAAAACTAAAGACTGAGATTCCATTACATTTCACATGCATCCCAATTTCCCTCTATGAAATCACTTGATCTGTGTAGTAAGAATTGAACAAACAAGACTGGAGGGAAGAACATAACACACAAAATGAGGAAGGCTTGATGCAAGGACTTCAGCAAAGCAATGGGCAAGCTGCTCAGGAAGGGTCTAGCAAGCTGCACTCGCCCTGCCTCAATATATATAATGCATAGGAAATGTGTACTTGGTACAATTAGCCCATGTACAACCTACCTCCTCCTCCTATCTGTGGAAGAACAGTACAGTCACACCCAAGAAGGTGTCAGTCACATGTACATCATCTTTCTCACAAGACACATCAGGAGTCTTTGCAAGAATAAAAACAAGAATAGCGAAGAGAAATACTTGTGAGGCAAAGAGAAAGTGAAATACAGAAGTCTCCAGTAAGTGCAAGGGTGGAGTTCAAAAAGGATAAGAGCTCAGCAAAGGTTGAGAAGGAGGACAGTGTGAAAGCATTCACTCCAGAAGCTAACAAAAACAAGAGCCTGTAAGGCTGGGAGAGGCAGAGAAGCTGCAGAACTGGACCCAGAGATAACTTCAAGGTTACCTGTAGGTGTCTTTCCCTCTGCTGCCTTCCAACAGGTTTCCATCTTCAGCAAATTCTCTGCCGCATCCTCACTACCAGCCTTCTCCTTTGATGCCTCTTTCCCAGTACCTATGGCCTTTAGCAATTTGCCTGCCACTGCTTTCAGCTTCCCTCTTCTCTTTGATTCCTGCCTCTTTCCCTCCTCATGTGTGACCTTGGGCAGTATCCTTGTGTCTTCCCGAGTTGTTTTCTCCCACTCACTGCCTCTTTCCGTGAAGGGTAGCCAGGAATATTTTGCCTTCCTCATAATACAAGCAGATGTCCAGCTGGGAATACTATTACAACACAAAACAAAACAAAACACATAAGAAATACTTCTATGCAAGGTGATTTGGGTGGCTGTTTCCCAGAGATGTAATTTCTTCCAAGACCTTTTTTCTCTTTCTCTTTTTCTTCTTCTTCTCCTCTTTTTCTTTCTTTTTTTATCTTTTTCTTTTTTTTTTTTTTCCTCCTTGTGCAGCTTGTAGAAGCCTTCAAAGAAGTCTAACCTGGTTCATGCCCGGGCTGGGTGAGGATGTTTTTATAGGCTGCCAGCCCTCTTATGTAACCTCTCTCTCTTCTAGGAAACTAACATCAAATACCTCACACACAAGCTAACCACAAGCACTGGGGGAAAGCCAGAGGGATTTTCAGCACTTTATAGATGACTAAAACGTCCCTGTGTGCTGACAGCTGTTTCAGAGACAATACTATCAGTTTAAGGAAGTTGATTATTAATAGTTTCTATGAAGCATACATCCCTTGCCACAGACCCTATTGTGCACTGGCTGCACCTGAGCTGTTCATTGGCAAGAAGATGGAGGCAATTTTTTCCCTACCTCCCAGCAAGTACAGTGTTAGCCAAGAGGGAAGTAAAGCCCTGGAAAAGAAGCGATGGTTTTCACATTTTAGCAGCACCATTCTGAGGAGATAAGAGTGATCTCAGCCTTCTGAACTCTGCAGTTTTCCAGCAACCATAGACACTATTAGACTCACACATAAAAATGGCACAACATTACAGTAGTCCACCATAAACTTGTGTATGTTGCTGTGTGTCCAATGTGCCTGCGCACCTACAGGTCTATTCAACACCCAGCCTCTGCAGCGAACAGAGAGGAGATTATGCCCACTCAGTGCAAGGACCATATTGGTGAGTCTAGAGCTGCTAAAGTTTCTGATCTGTAATCCTCAGAATGAATTCCTACAAAGGAAGTACCATTTAACTCCAGGAGATCATGTTTTAAAAGGATATATAACAAGTCCCGGCACTGCTTTGAGAAAGACACTCTGCTTGGAGATCATAGAATCATAGGATCAACCAGGTTGGAAGAGAACTCCAAGATCATCCATTCCAAACTATCACCCAGCCCTGTCCAATCAACTAGACCACAGCACTAAGTGCCTCAGTCAGGCTTTTCTTGAGCACCTCCAGGGACAGCCACTCCACCACCTCCCTGGGCAGCCCATTCCAATGGCAAATCACTCTCTAAGAACTTTCTCCTAACATCCAGCCTATATCTCCCCCAACACACCTTGAGACTGTGTCCCCTACCTCTGTTGCTGGTTGCCTGGGAGAAGAGACCAACTCCCACCTGGCTACAGCAGGTAGTTGTAGACAGCAATGAGGTCACCCCTGAGCCTCCTCTTCTCCAGGCTGCACACCCCCAGCCTCTCCTCACAGGGCTGTGTTCCAGGCCTCTCACCAACTTTTCCACCCTTCTCTGGACACATTCCAGTATCTCAACATCTCTCTTGAATCGAGAAAAGCTAAAGTGATGTCCTTATCATGCTCTCTTTGCTAGATAGTTACAAAATGGGGTTTATTTATCTTTTCCATTATCATAAAAAATTAAATCAAGAACGTGAAGATTTCCACAGGCTGAAGAAAGTCTTGTCTTAGCTGTTACAGCTGTAATGATTAAAATCCATACACTATTCAAGAATTATTTTTGAGGTGTGTGCATTCAAGAGGCAAGTTTTCCACATAGCATCTAGATTAATCTGAATATCTGCAGTCATCTTTCTGGGTTTAATGCTTGTGGCTTCTTCCAAGATCTTCTATTTTTTTGATGATGAAAGTGAAAGTCCACTGGTTTCCTGCTTGGAGACTAAGCAAATATATTGTTCTGACTCCTTTACTCAGTGCCTAATTCCATCAGCATGTTATCATGGAGCTGTTTGATTCAATAGTAACAACAGGGAGGAGGAAATAAACATATCTCATTTGAAAGGACCAGCAGAAATTCCAGTAATGGTCACACATTTGAGCTGCTGCCAACAGGAAATATTGAGGTTGCAAAATGCAGTGTTTTCCAAGGTTGTGAAAAATGTTGGAAATGGAGAGGCTTCATTCATATACATTCTCTTTCTACCTTATTTTTCAACTGGCTGAAGTGCAAATGTTTCCTTTGGACTATTATAGCTGCACTGTATGTGAATACAAAACGGAGCGAGAGGGTTAGTACTGCAGAGATGCATTCCAGGCATACTGAAACCCTTCAGCAATATTTCCCCATGAAAATTCTAACACAATGTGTTTACATTTCACTTCATCAGCATTTTTTCCAACAAGCCCAGCTCTAACAAAAAAAACCATTTCCCTAGGCTTCTCTGTGGAAGGAAATGGGGTGTCAAAGTGCCAGTCCTGCAGGCAAAATTCTCTGCATCATACAGATTTTGAACACACTGCGAGTCTGCCTTGGATAGTAAAAAAGAATTCTTGACTGAATGGGTTGCAAAGCATTGGAAGAGGCTGCCTAGGGAAGTGGTGGAATCACCATTCCTGGAGGCATTTTAAAGATATGTAGATGTGGCACATAGAGGTATGGTTTAATGTTGGACTTAGCAGAGAGAGCTTAATAGTTGCACTCAATGATTTTAAGAACTCCTTCCAAACTAAACAATTCTGTGATTCCAAACTTGGGCAACATGATGTATGGGAACTGCTGTATTTTCCCAGAAAGCTTCTTTCAAAGGAATACAACATGAGCCTATAGAAAGAGGGAAGTGACTCAGCAGAGAGATGTTGCTTCACAAGGCTAGGAGCATCTCTCATAGCATGGCCCACCTTAATCCACTGAGCCAAAGCCATGGTAGACACTCCCCAAGATGAGAATGACCTTGGAGTACACCCCATATGAGCACTCCAGCACCAAAAACCCAAATGGTTTGTCTGTTCCACCTTCACCTGGCTCATGAACCAGGGCAATGTGTGTTCATAGGCAAAGCAGGTGGTTGCCTAGAGGAACAGTCAGCTATGAGGACAGCAAGTTGGGGGTGGTCTTTCTAACTGTGCACGCTGAGTCCATCAGAAGCATGAAGAGATGCCCCACACCTCCTGCTTCAACAGGAGCAGCAATCCACCACCACTTACTCTGCATACCTCTGCCCACAGCTACTGTCCAGAGACGCGGTTGAAGGGTAGCTTTACCGAATTCACTGTACCAGAAGAGGTCATGCCACAAAACAGCCGCCAAAACTAACACCACCCTGCTTTCCTGGGCCTAAGTGCCTAGCAGCACATACAGGGTGCATAGTCCTCTTCTCTCTGTCTCTTAATGCTGTGTTACTGTTCAGGCTAAAGTTCTGCAGCTAAAACACGGGGATGATTTCAATCTCTAGGAACATCTTCTACTGCAGTGCTTGCATGAATAGTTTGATGCCTAGACAAGCAAAGTCTCCAGGGAAGCTACCCGTTTACAGCAGAAGAGCTGAAAATTGTCAAGATCAAACTTGGCCTTTCATCAAGTGTTAACACAGTTCAAAAGAGAATGTTTGCTGCTCAAAACCATACTTTTGTGAGGGGAAAACCAGGGAACTGCTACCTTCCACCTGCCCCTTCCATGGGCTACTGATACCCACCCAAGGGGAGTCCTTCCAAGTAGGAAGAAGGGCAGTAGGAAACCACAAAGACACAGCACCATAGCAAGCACAGTTCTGCTTCTGAACAATCTTCATTGTCAGGTGTACCAAATGATCTTGCTCAAGCGCCACTTCTTGGAAGCCTGTTCCCTTCTCCTTCCTGGCATTTCAATGCCTCTATTTATACACAGTGTGATGTTCTCCAAGGGGCTCATTCTCCTTCCTGCCCTGACCCTTGTTGTGTTCACAGCAAAAAAGGAGCAGTTTGTTGTACTGGGAACATCCTCAGTGTTCAGGAGTTTCCCTTCTTGCCTGGAGCTGCTGGAAAAGCCCACAGCCTCTCCACGTCACTAAGACTCTGTCTTTCTACCTCAGAGAAACTGTAACTCCTTTGTCTTTGGGATTTTTCCCTAAACAAGTGAGTATCTCAGATAAGTTTTTATATTGTTTCCCTATTGACTTAACTCTTTATCTTGCTGCTTCCTTTTTTTTTTTTTTACCCTATAGCAATAAAATGGCTTCATAATAATTGGACTGTGTGCCTGACTTGAATAATAGCTGTTTGGTCTGGATGCTAACAAGATGAAGTCAGCCTATTAGCACGTCACATGAAATGACTTTGCAAGAGTCCAGTTACATTAATATTCCAATTCCAGCAATGCAGTGATGCCCCTGCTTGCTTTGCAGGACTCCACATAAACACAGTCAGGCATATACAATGGAAACCTTGTGCTCAGTAGTATTTGCTACATGAAATACACTTAAACCCTAATATACAGGCTGGATTTACAGTATCTGAAGAGAGATCTGAGGTTTTCCACTCCTTCCTTGTTTCTAGAATGTGCTAGCACTCTCCACCACTTTGAACCAAAGCAATGAAAGACTGCACAAAGGAATATTAATTTATGATGATCAAACATGCAGTGTGTGGCACAGAAATATGGTGATGCCTTTGGATAGAAATCCATGCAAAAGCACTTTGCAAGTTATGGTGTAGGCCAGTAATGAGTTCTTCCATACACAGAGACCATCTTTGATTTCATCAGTGATCAAAGAACAGCCAGTCTGTAGTGTAAGAAAGGTAGGCTTTTTGGAGAGAGAGCAAACAAACAGGCCAAAAATACCTTCCTCACCAGTTTGACGTTACAGCTGGCACTACCATAATGGTCATATGCAAGAAATTGCTTTGTTAATTATGCAAAATCAGCATACATTTATTCCTATTTCCTAAAGAAAACCTCGTTTCCTAAATGATTTTATGAATGCAGCCACAGGTTGTGTGGATGTCCACGTTCACTTGATGCACTCAAGTAGGTCTTGAGACATTTTTTAGCAATTTCAAAGCTAATTTTAACCAAAATGACAGAGGGTGGCTGGTACAAAATAGTACATCCTCACACGCTTCATGAAAATGAATTGCTGAGGAGAGAGGACAGAACTTCACTGCGCCTGCTGAGCAATAAACCATGGCTTGAATTCAGCATCTATTAGACACCAGAGATTCCACCCAGCAGCTCAGTCTGAAAATACACACGTTTCCTTGCCTCTGTTGCTCACCAAATCCCCTGTTTACTCTCCAGCTAACTCATGTGTGTGCAAGAGCAAATAAAGCAGCATAAGTATCTAATACAAGCAGCCTTTCCCACAGTAACTGCCAAAACAAAGCTGCTCCCCTGCAGTGCCTCCTTGCCTCAAACTGCACCCCATCACCTCCCTGACATCTGTTACCCCAAACAGGTAAGAGAGCTGCAAGTTGGAGCTAATGTGGAGCTGTTGCTGCTGCCCAACGGCCACAGCTGTCACAAAAGGGAAAGAAGGAAATTTCTTCCTTTCTCTTAGTGAGTGTGTTCATTTGAGTAGCTCTTCCTCACTTAGTCATTGAGTTTCATCCCACTTTGTAGAAGCTAACCTGAGACCTCTCCTGCTCCAGATTTGTCTGAAACTGCAGGAATGTGGTTTATTAGTAGTGGACAGACAGACAGATTGACAGACAGGCTGCATGATCCCAGCAGTCTCAGAAACTGCTCCAAAGTCCCAAGAACAAGTTCCCCAAAGAGTTGAACACTGTCTCCTCCCCTGCCCTCAATACATAAACAAGACTCATTTGGCTGTGACGTACAATTTGCACTGCCTGTGTTTTCCTCCTGATTGTGAGGGCCCCATTCCAAACTGACCTCAATTTTCACTTAATTAGTAACCTACTTTGCCATTCTCTTGAAACATTTTTAGCTAATTCCTGGGGATTTTGCCTAATTCTAGAGTTGGTTTTTGGTTTGCTTGGTTGTTTGTTTTTTTTAATAGGAAGATATTTCCCCTTTTGACAGCAGCACCAGTAGTGATAAATCACACAATCTCCAAAACTTTAGGAATGAACTGTAGAAATCCAAGCAATAGGAATGTTCAAAGTGACCCTAAAAATCTCTGCAATAAAATTTCCTCTCCGTGTAGTCAAGAGCAGAATAAAGCAACAGTACCTAAAGTAGCAGCCTAGTTTTCAGTAAAGAAACAGGGACCAAGCTGGGAATCCTCACTCACTGAAGCCAGCAACTGGTTTGAACCTACCGGTGTGGAGTGATGGGGGTGCAGACCTCGACATGGCACCGGCACCTGTAGGGGACACAGGGAGAGGAGGAGGTCCACAGACCCAGGACAGACAGGAGATGGAGTCTGTCAGCTGCATCCCCTCCCCGCCATGCACCTCGGTTTGAAGGTTATTTTCCCATTTTGTCACAGAGAACAAGTGATCAGGGAAAGCAGCCTGGGCTTCAAAGTGAGGCAGCCTGACAAAATCTTTGTTTGCCCAGGGCCTCCAGAGTCCTCTATGGGCAGCAGGCAAAGAAGGAATACTGCCTGACCTTGTTCTCTAACCATATATATATATATATATATATCTTTATAAACAATATAGAATCATAGAATCAACCAGGTTGGGAAGAAACCTCCAAGATCATTCAGTCCAACCTAGCACCCAGCCCTAGCCAGTCAAATAGACCATAGCACTAAGTGTCTCATCCAGGCTTTTCTTGAACACCTCCAGGGACGGTGACTCCACCACCTCCCTGGGCAGCCCATTCCAATGCCAATCACTCTCTCTGTCAAGAACTTCCTCCTAACATCCAGCCTATACCTCCCCCGGCACAACTTGAGACTGTGTCCCCTTGTTCTGTTGCTGGTTGCCTGGGAGAAGAAACCAAGTCCCACCTGACTAAAGCCTCCCTTGAGGTAGTTGCAGACAGCAGTGAGATCACCCCTGAGTCTCCTCTTCTCCAGGCGAAACACCCCCAGCTACCTCAGCCCCTCCTCACTGGGCTGTGTCCCAGGCCTCTCACCAGCTTCGTTGCCCTTCTCTGGGCATGTTCCAGTACCTCAACATCTCTCTTGAATTGAGGAGCCCAGAACTGGACACAGTACGCAAGGTGTGGCCTGACCAGTGCTGAGTACAGGGGAAGAATAACCTCCCTTGTCCTGCTGGCCACATTATCACTGATCCAGGCCAGGATGCCATTGGTTCTCTTGGCCACCTGGGCACACTGCTGGCTCATGTTCAGCTACTATCTAGCAGTACCCCCAGGTCCCTTTCTTCCTGTCTGCCATGCCAAACAGCAAAGTGCTGTGCCAGTGTGTTTGAAGGAGAGGTGACCTGGCTCTCTGCCTCAAAAGGGATCAGAAAAACATGCAAAAAAAAAATATATATTCCAAGGGTAGTTCAAGTCTTATCTCCTGCTACTCTGAGTCCACCCTTTTCACTTCAGTGCTCAGGAAGCCCAAGTCCTGAACAGCAGCTAAGTGATGTGTTCATTCCACAGAAAGCACTGCAGCGTAATGGGCTGTCAGTCTGATCATATCCCTCGAAAAGCAGCCGCCTGACAGCTTGAATTCTAATCCTATGAGCAATGAGAGAAGTAATCCAAGGAAGGCTTACAGAGGCATGCCTGCCAAAGGAGAACTACAACTTAAATGCTGCTAGATATCTTTGGGATAGAAAGATCTTTCTGAAAAATAAATTATGGATATCATCTGCTGGTGTGATAAAAAATGCATTACCTCAACCGCCACCTTCTCTCTTTTCAAGAGGACCCATGATGTTATCCAGAGGGGTTCATTTTGGAAAGCCTGTATGATGAATATTCCTTCTCTCTTAGGACAGACAAGCCAAAAATTATTTTATTCAAGTCTTTTCACCTGTCTTAGATTGACAGGAGTCCTCTATGTGCTTTTCCATCAATTCTTTCTAGCAGTAAAATCACCTGGCCTATAGTTTCCAGGGTGTCCCGGTTCTAGTTTAAATTTTGAGACCCCAATAAATTTGATAGAGACAATAACAATTTTATAAAGTGCCCTTCCCTCTTACCCTCTCTTTCCCAAAAGAAAGGGATTAGATGGAGAGAGAGAGAGGGAGAGAGAGAAGTAAGCACACCCAAATAAATGAATCTCACTCAATTTGGAAGTTAAAGAAGAAGAAAGTTTAACGATAACTTAAAAAGGTATCTGAGGTAGGGAAGTTACAAAGGATATAGGGAAGAGAAAAATAGCAAGTAAAAAAACGTATAAATATAACCTGATTTTGATGGTGATGGCCACGTGGTAAAACAAAGGAGAAACCAGGAACAGATGGTAATGGTGGTATGCAGGGAGCACAGAGTGAAAGAGGAAGTCCCCCTGCTTTTATGGGGCAGGAAGGGGAATGGGATAACCATCACCTGGTGGTGTTCAGACCTACCCCTGGGGAGTGGTCAAGACCACCTAGGGTCAGGTTCAGGGTTACTCCCCCTGGAGTGTTAACCCTATACATTCCACCCCTTGGTTAGACCATTTCCACCTTCCTACAACAGTCTCCTTTTCCAAAGATAGGAAAATGTGTCTCCCTATACACAGGGTCTTCCTCTTTTTCCACCTACTTTTTGAAGGTAAAGGTTACGTTTCCCCTTTTCCAGTCAGCAGAACTTCACCAGACTGCCATGAACTTTCAAATATGACAGGTAGCAGCTTGGCAACTTTATCTGCCAGGATGAGCCCACTTACTTCACGAGCTAGCAGAGCCTGAGCGCTTTGCTGCATGAGCTGCAGACCCGCTGAACTTGCTGACCTACCTTAAAGCTAGGAGAGAGACTTCTCCCTGCCTGCACCAACTGCCTCACCATAACCCTGTTCTCTCACCTTGTCCCCCCCTACTCTGGGTTGCTGGCACTCCCTGGGGGTGTTTAAGTAGCCCATGGTTGCCCTATACAGATCAGCATATGCAGAGATTTGGGACTGAAAATCCACATTACATCATTTGCATGTTTTTTCTGCTGCTGCAAGAGGCTGGTGATTGTGTAACTTCCAGTCTCGCATGTTTCACCCCACCATGGCTCCAGAGGCACATCTGCCACACACCATCTGGAGGCTAAAAATCGTTAAATACAGATTGGCTTCAAGGACATCCTGAGACTCAAAATAGGAGCTGGGCACATTTAAGACACAAGACCAAAACTCAAGTATTTCTCCACTCAACATTCATGGCAGGTATCTCTGGCTATAAACTAAAGCAAGAACATCCAATGCACCTGCACTGCCAAAAGAGTTGTTATATAGGATGGGGTACGTTAACAACACAACTCAGAGCCATTATCTTCATTGCTGACATGGCAGACATGTTATTTAGGAGAGAAGGTGAGAGAAGAGATACCAGCTTTTGTAGAGACATCTAAAAGAATCACATTTTCAGAAATGTTCAGCATAGCAAATCCTGTTGTCACTTCTGGACAATCTGAGTATGAATCCATTCCCTCCCCACAGTAAAGCAGGGAGCTGTTTTAGCCACTAGCCCTGGCAAAGCTCAGGATATCCATGGTGCCATATCACATTGTCTTAAGGTCAGGTTTGAAAGTCTTCTGCAATCCCTAAACATTGGAGCTAGATAGCAAGAGTGAGGGGTTTGGTACAGCAAGAACCATAGAATCAACCAGGTTGGAAGAGACCTCCACAATCATCCAGTCCAACCTATCACCCAGCCCTGTCCAATCAACTAGACCATGGCACTAAGTGCCTCATCCAGTCTTTTCTTGAACACCTCCAGGAACAGAACCCAAAAGGGTGTAGGAGAGAGTTAATCATCCTCTGAAGCTGTTTCAGAAAATTACCCTGGAGAGGAGCTCTGCATGAGCACAAGGAGGAGCATTAAATTTTTATTAGCTTGAGTTTGGGCTGAATAAAGCAGGCCTCCCAAATACATGGTGATAAAACATTTACAAAGCACCACCATGTTTTCTTCCTAAACCAGAAAAGCATTTCTGCTTTAGGAAGAACATGGCATTAGAAAATTTGGCACCGCTACGTGATGTGGAGGCTCCCTAAGAGTTTTCAACATTTTCTGAGCTGCTCTTCTCATACAGGAATGAAGGAAATACCAACAAAGCAAGAGGTGTGCAAATCCCGTCAGGGAAGGCAACAGACAGAGGCAAGGTAAAAGAAAGAGTATTTATAATGCATTCATCTGGTGCCAGTATCAGGATGTAGCTCATCTTTCCGTTGCTTCCCACTTTTCAGCAAAGCAGAGGAAGTGCTATATAAAGAATCAGAGACGATAACCCAGCTCCCGAGAGCTGCACAGCACATTGGCAGTGCTCCTCTGCCGCCTTCATCACAACCATTCTGCCCGTGTTCATCACTCACAGCAAGTCTTTCCCCACCAAGGAGAAGGATGTGGTCCTTGAGGTACCAAAATCTGGCAATTTGCAAGGATGTTCCCAAATGTCAAGCAAATTAAAAAAGGAGCCACTGCTTTTTCCAATCCCCAACAAGCAAATTATCTGTACTGTCAGGACCTTAGATCTCCCACACATGGCAAGAGCTAAGACTTTTGAAACTCAAATCAATAAAAGGGCATTAAAGGCGAAATTCCAACAGGATTTAAACAAGTGACTATTTCCTTTAGCTTCAGAGAGAATATTTAGACTCTTAGCTGTACAATTCTGTTTAATAAGCAGGAAATAATGGTGTGGAGTGTTGGTTGCATGCTCCAAGGCTACGTGACAACAAATGCCTTGGAGTCAATAACATCTGAAAGTGGCACAAACTGTAAGTTAATTTAAAACAACTGATCTTGACATAGCATGGAATCATTGGCTTTTAAGGCAGCTGACTTGAAGCTTGTTTCTTCCTGGAGAAGAGGAAGCTCAGGGGTGATTTCATTGCTGTCTACAACTACGTGAAGGGAGGCTGTAGCCAGGTGGGGGTTGGTCTCTTCTCCCAGGCAACCAGCAACAGAGCAAGGGGACACAGTCTCAAGTTGTGGTGGAGGAGGTATAGGCTGGATAGTAGGAGGAGGTTCTACACAGAGAGAGTGATTTGCCATTGGAGTGGGCTTCCCAGGGAGATGGTGGAGTGGCTGTCCCTGGAGGTATTAAAAAAAACCCTGGATGAGGCACTTAGTGCTTTGGTCCAGTTGATTGGACAGGGCTGGGTGATAGTTTGGACTGGATGATCTTGGAGTTCTCTCCCAACCTGGTTGATTCTGTGATTCTATGAATGGGTTTCAGTGGTATTTTCTGTGCAAAGTTTTAATGGAGAGGTTCCAAGTTCAGTAATAGTTACATGTCCACTGAGGTCTCCTTGAGTTTTACCACAGTCTTCACAGTTATATACACTTCAGGTGGGCAAAATGCATAAATGGCAGCAAAATATAAGCTTTCATGCTCCAAACCTAGTTTGTACCAGGAAAGACTACTGCACTGATTTTCATGATGAACAGGGCACTCCCTAACCCTGATTCCTACTAACTTTGGAACACAAACCCTATGAGGAGAGGCTGAGGGAGCTGGGGTTGTTTAGCCTGGAGAAGAGGAGGCTCAGGGGCAATCTCATTGCTGTCTACGACTACCTGAAGGGAGGTTGTAGCCAGGTGGAGGTTCATCTCGTCTCCCGGGCAACCAGCAACAGAAGAAGGGGACACAGTCTCAAGTTGTGCCAGGGGAGGTATAGGCTGGATGTTAGGAGGAAGTTCTTGACAGAGAGAGTGATTGGCATTGGAATGGGCTGCCCAGGGAGGTGGTGGAGTGGCCGTCCCTGGAGGTGTTCAAAAAAAGACTGGATGAGGCACTTAGTGCCATGGTCTAATTGGGTGGATAGGGCTGGGTGAAAGGTTGGCCTGGATGATCTTGGAGGTCTCTTCCAACCTGGTCGATTCTATGATTCTATGAACTTTACCCTGGGTAACCATTTAAGTCTACATAAAAGGAAAGTCAAAGAGCTGTAAAATACCTTCTGGATCAAAACAGCAATATACAAGCAGGACCCGAGTCCTTCATGTCTGCACTTGCTTCCCCCCACCCTTTGATGTGTAAACACAACTGTGAAAATGTATATTAACATTATTTTTCCTTTTGCTTCCCAGTCTCAAGGGACCATCACACACAGATAAATCAGAAACTCGAAGCTGGACTGTAATCTTAGACAAAATACGTAACACAACAGCTCTGCCATGATACAGCTAGTTCCAAGAAGCAGCAGATGCACACTGTGATATTAATTTATTCTAACATTTTTAAAGGGAAGAGATCAGGAGATATTGATATGTATGACAGGTACTGACTGATATTTAAAATCCTTGGCATTACCATATGTGCCTGGACATAACTGTCAGTGTTATTAGTTGCTGTCATTGATGACAACATGCAAACGACTACATAATCTGCATATACAATAAAATAATTAGAAGCCACATGTAAAAGCAGTTATTTATAAGTGTGAAACAAAGGGAAAAAAAAAAACAAACCTAAGCCCTGTCTTCATAATGTAACAGCTCACAAATGAGATCCTCTTGAACACAGAGGCACAGGTCTTTGTTATTGTGTGCTACATCATCTTACTTCAAAAAAATACTTTAAAATCACAATTAACATTTAATATTATTTATCCTCCCCTGTCATGCACTGAATCAGTAATGCCTGCACCTAGCTGGCAGGAAACTATAGCTGCTGTCCACAAAATGCCTGTCAACTTTTGGAGCTCATTATGAACAAGACAGGAAAATACTCCACCCTGCTGAAGGCTTGCCCATTGCGTTCAGTGAAGGCTTGATCTATTCTTACAAACAGCTGACCCAGATTCTCCCCCTGAATGAGAGCATTTCCCACCATTGAGGCTATCCAGAGTCAGAAATTCATGAATCCCTATCATGAGAGAGGGAGACAGGAAGGAGGAAAAGAGGATATAATCTTAAGGGAAAGTGATGGCATCCTTTAGCCATAAAAGAGCTTCATCTGCATCAGCACAAAGATGGCTCCAGCAGGCCTCTGGTCTCAGTTCAGAGTCTGGAAAGGACTGCAGTCTTAAGTTCAGCTGAAGCAGCAGGCCAGGCAGCCATGGTTCCATGGAGAGGCTGAGATCTGCCAAAGCCCTGGAGGACAGGATCACACAGCAGGGTGGCTCACTTGTTGCTCCAGAGCCACTCGTGGCTTTCTGGCAGCTCAGAGGCAGCTCCTGCCCCTGGGCTGCCAGCAGCGAGGCTATGCTGGATCAAGGACTGCTGGTTCGTGTCATGCCAAGAAGAAATTATCCAGAAAGGTCCACTGGGCCATACAATGCTAGGTCACAATGGGATCCAGCTGCAGACAGAGTTCACATCCTGGGGAAGCTAGGGAGGCCTGGATGAGGCAATGCCATGTCCCATTGATGAACCACACAGGACTCTTCTCCATCAACCAGTTCTCCAAGAGATGGAAAGCACATCCTATGCCACTCAATCATGTAACAATGGAGGTATGTGGCTCAGATGGACAGAAAGGCTGGCCACCCTCATGGACATCTGAGACCTTTGCCTTCTGCCTCTACTAGTGATCCATTTTAGCTATGACCATATTCCTCATTTTCCTGAAGGTCCTAGAGGGCCCCTTCATAAGCCAGATCCAGTAACCTTGCATATTAACTAATACTACTCACCAGCCCAGTGACCATGGGCCCCGGAGGGTGTCCATCACTGTGAAGGATGCCAGCTTGATGCCAGCCCTTGATGCTGTTGTCACTGCTGTCACTGACTCTGAGCTGTCCACAAGGAACAGCTCCAGGTCCAGGTCAGCATCTCCCCACACAGAATGAGAAGATGTTGGCAAATAGGGTCTAATGCAATATGTCCTCAGAGGTGGAGGCAGAAAGCTAAATTCTTATACATAAATTCAGGTCATCTGATCAAAGAGATATTTTGCTCTTTCTCCAGACAAGAACATCTTGGACTGAGATACAGAAAAGGACTTGTGCTCATGCAGATCTACACTGACTGTACCACACAGGCATAACAGACGTGTCCAGCCCATGCAGAAGGCAAGCAACTGCTGTGGGCCACTGCCAATGTGCATTCCCACTTCCCCTCTTCCCTGAAACCTGCAGAGGAGCTGCCAAGAGGAGAACGTGAGATCTAATTAACTACCTCTCAGTTCAAATCCAGTTCAGCAAATGCAAACACTGCAGCAGGCAATTGGGTTTTCCTCACCAATTTACTTTTTGCACATGGACAACATGCAAACTAGGGCAGTATTATTCCTACCAAAACATTGGCTATGGGTTACTTTTAGAAAATCATGCTTTTGTCTGACATTTATTTATGAGAGCACAGAAAGATCCACAGCATACTGTCTTGACTGTCTTCTTTGGAGTGGTTTGTTTTCTTAGATCTTTGGGTGGGCTACTGAGATCTCAGGCTTCCTTTCAAAAGGCAAAGTCAGACTTCATCAAGAGGTCTTGCAAGTTGCATGCCCTGGCAGTCAATACAAGAGCAGTGAGCAAACCAAACCAGACAAGAGCACGAAGATGCTAAAAAAAAAACAAGACAGTGATGCAGGTAACAAGGGACAATGGTATACTGGCCTGGATCAGTAATAATGTGGCCAGCAGGACAAGGGAGGTTATTCTGCCCCTGTACTCAACAGTGGTCAGGCCACACCTCGAGTACTGTGTCCATTTCTGGGCTCCTGAATTGAAGTGAGATGTTGAGATACTGGAATGTGTCCAGAGAAGGGTGATGAAGCTGGTGAGAGGCCTGGAGCACAGCCCTGTGAGGAGAGACTGAGGGAGCTGGGAGTGTTTAGCCTGGAAAAGAGGAGGCTCAGAGCTGATCTCATTGCTGTCTACAACTACCTGAGGGGAGGCTGTAGCCAGGTGGAGGTCGGTCTCTTCTCCCAGGCAACCAGCAACAGAACAAGGGGATGCAGTTGTGTCAAGTTGTGCTGGGGGAGGTATAGGCTGGATGTTAGGAGGAAGTTCTTCACAGAGAGAGTGATTTGCCATTGGAATGGGCTGCCCAGGGAGGTGGTGGAGTCACTGTCAGTGGAGATGTTAAAGAAAAGCCTGCATGAGTCACTTAGTGCCATGGTCTAGTTGATTGGACAGGGCTGGGTGCTAGGTTGGACTGGATGATCTTGGAGGTCTCTTCCAGCCTGGTTGATTCTATGATATAGAGCAGAAATGTTGTCAGAGGGTTATGCGAAATAGGAATCTGACAGGGTTTGAAGGATGACAGAAACCACTGCACTTACAACTGCTGAAAGGGTAAACCCATAATCTCAGCAACTAGACAAAAGTCAGCAGAACAGCCAAGTTTGGCACCAGAAAACTTGTGCAGAGAGATTCAAGTTTATTTTCTGAGATCTCTTCTTAACTCCTTGGTGCAAACAAAACAATTAGAGGGAAGAAAACTCTGCACCAGCTTCTACCAGCTTTTCATTCAGCAGATTAGCAGTCACAACCCTGACAGATATTCATCACACAACCACGCCAGGACGGATTGCCTCAAGGGTGAGAGGTCCCCTATGGACAGTACATATCAGGGACACTCTGTGTCCAGGTTTACCTGCCTGGTTTTCATCTGGCTTGTGTGGGGAATCCAGAGTCTTTGCCCAGTGTGTGAGTTAACAAGCAATTCATGTTCTGGTGATGTGGATACTTTTACTAACCTTGCATGACCAGCGTGAATAAGTGTCTCTGGTGATAATCCACACTGCTTTTATAACCAGGATAAAGGCATGGTCATTTCCTTCCCTCTCAAGCAAATGAAGACATCTACGACAGCAGCACACCAGCACTGCCTAATTCTCTCCATCAAAAATAGAAGGAAATCAAAATGAGTAGCTTAGACATCCATAAGCATGCCTTTCAGAGCAGGTGAACTACAGCCTAAATTTCTAGATATTAACCACCTCAAAAGGTGTCAGAAACTAGCCTCCAGGCCCACAGGTCTCACATGAAAACATCCAGATATATATTATCTGCAAGGGCACAGGATAAGCTGAATGGTTGGTAAGTCACCTGCCTGGGAATTCTGCTTGCCTGCCTCTCCATGACACCACCACTAGCACAGGGCTTCTGCACAGCTGGGAGCCAGTGCTAGATCTTGGCTTCAAATCCGTGCAAGAATTTTGCTGCTGAGAGGATGAAAGCTTGGAGATAGGCTGCCTCTGCCACAGGAGAAAGAGAAGGGTTTAAGCTTTCTATGAGAGCCTGGTGCTTGCTGACAGCTTGTTTGCCTCTGCTCCTGTTCTGGAACTGCTGCCCCAGAAACTGGGGCCTTCTTGGGGTCCCAGTCACCACTTTGGCAATCCATTAACATGGTGCATATGCTCAAATATGGAAAAGATATTTTCATCTGTCCTTTGTAACTGATCTCAAGGCTTGAAGCTCTCACCCCAGGTGGCCTGCCTTCTCTGAGCTAATTGTTGCTACTGTCTAGGTGAATCCCACCCAATAAAACCATTTTCCTGCAAATAGAAACAGCACAAATGGGAAAGGCTAAGCCCTCTTACATGTGGTATAGCCACTGTGTGTCAGAGGCAGTGAGTGAGAACCATATGTAAGGACGCTCAGAGGACGCTCCTTTAAGAATATGGAACATATCCTGCAAATTTGCTGGAATGGCCTGGGTGACACAAGCTGGCTGGAGGGTTAGCCAAGTGTCACTGTGTCATCACCTAAAGCTGTGATGCCACGAGTCTAACACTGCTCCCAAGAATACCAGTGTTTTGGCATAAACTTTATGAAGACAGCTTCTTATACCCCAAACCTCCCAATTCTTTTTCCTGTCCCTCACAGAAGACTCACACATGGATGACGTCTGCTACCTATAAGTTACAACACATTATATGCGATGTTGCATTGTATTTTCCGTAACCATATTCTTCCAGGGATCAGTTCATACAAAAATAAGCCATAGTTTATCAGTCACTGACACATGCATTCTCTTATTGTTACAACCAGCAAACTCACTGCCTTCAAAAAGAAATGAAGGCAGCAATTACTCACTGTGCTCATTAGTAATAAAAGCTGCTTTTCAGCCATTTGGCTTACCCTCTCAAAACTACACAGCTAGTTGTTGGTGCCAGATTCCCACTTATCTCAAGAGCATTTTGTAACAACAACAAACAATAGCTTCTTCTTCACTTACAGGCTTCCCAAAAGAGGAAGAACTCGTATTAAAAGGGAAGGGCCACATAATCGTGCCTTACTAGCTCAAGGTACACGGGACTTCCACAAGTCCCTCAGAAACGTCGTTATATACAACACCTACAAGAATTAGCAGCCCAAGGAAACCAGTCTGATCTCAGTAACAGAAGAAGTACTAATGAGCACAGGACGATAGGCACAGGTGGGCAGGCAAACAAAAAGCAGAAGGAATGGGAGCCAGGTTATCAGCTGCCCAGTAACAAGAGAGCTGGTGCAGATCTGCTTTGTCGCCCACAAGAACTATGCAATGTGCCACTGAAGTTCATGGAGCCAGCCAAGAAGCTGAAGCTGTTACATAGGTGAGGAAGGCAAGTCCTCTGATCAGAAAGCATGAGTCCTCTTCTCTACCTGAGGCTCCCCTCACTGCTACACTTCCTCATGGACAACATGCACGTGTCATTCAAGTGCAAGGCTGCCGTGAGAGCAGATTCAGGGTCACATCAGACTGGCACACAGAAGACAGTCCTGAATTCCCTCATTCTTTAGACATAATTTCTTTATACCTTTTTTTTTTTCTTTAGGGGGTGGGGTATTTTCAGGGCTTCGGGGTTTTGTTGGGTGTTTTGGGGTTGGTGTGGGTTTTTTTTTATTTACAAGCAGGATATGAAGACTTTGTGTCTCTTTTAAGGAAGGTAATGTTTTATTTAAAATTGCCTGCTAGCAGTATGAATTTTACATGACAGAAGCTCCATCCCAGAACACCCTTAAACCTCTCCTCTTCAGTCAGCAGATCTCCGATCCTGCAGCTGGAGGATGTGGCATATCCCATCAGGAGCCGTAGCATAGAGGCTGAGTCACATCATTCACAAGCATATCCCTTCTCCCTACTGACCAACACCGAAACACAGCCTACTCTGAAGCACCACCCTAGAGGCCTTCCCAAGAGACAGATCTGCAGATCTGCAGCACCCTTTTCCCAATGCTTTCTATAGAAACCCTCCCGATGCAGGCTGGTTGGAGATACACAGATGTAAGCAGCAGATAGCATGGTCTAATGGAGCATTCTATCTGCTGCAAGACCTCTGGAGGTCACAGACAAGCAAACATAGGCAAGGGCAATGATAAGAGCATAGATACATGAGCAAAACCAGACAGGCAGCTGATCAGGCATAACTTCCTGTGATTTTTAGTCTAGTACAGTATTCTGTTGATGTCTGTGGAACTATGGCTGATACCAAGTGCCCAGAAAGGACAGTTTTTATAATAAACCAACCACATTCACAGAATCAGCCAGGTTGGAAGAGACCTCCAAGATCATCCAGTCCAACCTGTCACCCAGGCCTCTCCAATCAAATAGACCATGGCACTAAGTACCTCATCCAGTCTTTTCCTAAACATCTTCAGGGATGGCAACTCCACCACCTCCCTGGGTAGCCCATTCCAATGGAAAATCACTCGCTCTGTCAAGAGCTTCCTCCTAACATCCAGACTATACCTCCCTTGGCACAACTTGAGACTGTGTCCCCTTGTTCTGCTGCTGGTTGCCTGGGAGAAGAGACCAACCCCCACCTGGCTACAGCCTCCCTTCAGATAGTTGTAGACTTCAAGTCTATGTTGCCCGGAAGATTAGCTGGGTCAGGGATTAACTGAACTTAGTCCTCATAACAACCATGGCTACACCACCATGCCACCACACACATAACACAAGGCACAGAAGCCTCTGGGCTGTGTCCCACATGATCCCCAGCACATTAAAGCTGTACCACCCATCACAAAACCCAGTGGGTTTGTCAGGAGCCTCTCACAGATTAAAGATGTGAACAGGCTCTTATCCCCTAACACATCTGCACCTGCATTTCTTATGCCCTGCACCTGGGTCAGAACAACCCTCACTATCAACACAGGCAGGGGGAGGCAATGATAGAAAGCAGTCCTGAGGAAAAGGATGTGGGGGTGCTAGTGGATGAGAAGCTGGACATGAGCAGCATGCACTTGCAGCCCAAAAGGCAAATTGTGTCCTGGGCTGCATCAAAAGATGCATGGTCAGCACACCAAGTGAGATGGTTCTACCACTTTGCTCTGGTTAAGACCTCACCTGAAGTATTATCTCCAGCTCTGGAGCCTTCAATCCAGGAAGGACATGGAACTGATGGAGAGGGTCCAGAGGAGGGCCACAAAAATTATCAGGGGACTGCAGCACCTCTACTATGAGGACAAGCTGAGGGAGGGAGCTGGGGTTGCTCAGCCTGGAGAAGAGAAGGCTCCAGGAAGACCTAATTGCCACCTTATGGTACCTGAAGGGGGGCTGCAAGAATGCCGGAGAGGAACTGTTTACAAAGACCTGCAGTGATAGGATGAGGGGCAATGGTTTGAAATTAGAGAAGAGTAGATTTATATTGGATGTTAGGAAAAAGTTATTTACAATGAGGGTGGTTGAGCACTGGAACAGATTGCCCAGAGAGGCGGCTGAGGCCCAATCCCTGGAAATACTCAAGGTGAGACTTGACAGGGCTCTGCGTGACCTGATCGAGTTGAGGATGTCCCTGCTTACTGCAGGGGGGTTGGACTGGATGACCTTTAGAGGTCTCTTCCAACTTCAGTGATTCTATGACTCTCTATAGACTGTATTAGCTAGGATTTGAGTTTTTTTTCTAGGTTATCCCAATCCCACATTGTCTTCAATGGCTGTAAGTTGACAGTATTTAAGTGAGCCAGCCAACTCAAAGAAACCCAACATGCTGTGTAGTCTGCAGGAGCTGTCCCAAGCATCAGGCAGCTGGTGTGCTGACACTATTGCCTATGTGCTGAGTAACGGTGTCTCACTGTTTCTTTGGGCTCACTTAACCATCTTTTTCCATCTGTTGTTCCTTGTCTTCCACTGGGATTGTATGTTGCTCAAAGCAGGGCTGCCTGTTACCACCCAGGAGATAATCTGTGTCAGGGCACCACAAAATCAGTCTGATCAATTCATGTAATTAGTGAACTGGAGTCAATGTTGTACAGAAACATGTGCATGAATGGGCTAAGCATGGTGTCTGGACAGAAAATGTAACTCAGAAGTGTTACTAACACTATTCTTTCTCGTGTCCATAAACCTAAGAAATGGAGTGGGTAGAAAAAGACAGAAAAGCAAAAAGATAGGAGGCTGGTGGGCAAGCATCTCTCAAGTACGAATGCAGTAAATTATGGGTACACAGATCAGAAGCTGAGAAGAACTGAGCATTTGCAACTCCTACACACATTCTCATTTCTTATTTTACAGCTATTAACTTTGCATGCTTCATCATTTTGTTTTTTAATCATCTTTCACATACATAGACCAAGACTTGGATCTTATCTTCATGTATCCCGGTGACTTACTGGAGTATCATTTGCATGCACAGCTACACCCACAGGCCGAGGCATCTGTTTCGCTGCCTTCTGTACATGATGATAGTGCAACTTTGCTGGTCACCGGGACAACACACACAGCCTGTCAAACAGATAAGAAGTTGGTCGACTGGGTTCATGCTCTGAAAAAGAACAAGACTGAGGCAATAAATGTAGTACAGAGCAGTGAACTGCAAATGACATTTGGTCTTCCCCTTAGGGAGACGGAAGGAGAAAGAACATGAGAAGAACAAAGAAGAGAGCCTGAGGAGAAGAGACTTGCTAACTTTCACAGCCTCACAGTTAAGGGGAAATCGGAAAGCTGCAAGCAAAGCACAGGACTGGTGCTCAGACACAGAGCTTATCTCCGCACTCCCATGCAAAAGGATGACATTTGAGTACACATAACTCAAATTTGCAACAGTGACCAAAGCTACTGTCATGTAAATAGGCTCAGTTGTCCCTGCTAGACATCAAATATAGGGCAACTTAAAGAAATAAGCCTTACACTGCATTCCTTTTCCCCATAATCACCTCTTGTTAACAGCAGCCACGTACCAAAACCCAAGGTGTCTCTTGGCTGGACCTGAATCCACTGCAGGAGGAGAAAGCTACTTATTCTCACAAAATAGCCCCACTAAGCTGAATCCAGAATCAGGGTGTGACATTCAAGAAAACTCTTTTGCCAAACAGGCATTTGGTAGATATGGAGGCAAAGTTGTAAATCTAATCTTTTGAATGCTGCCAAAATTCAAGGAAACAGAGTTGGTATCTCACCGTCTTACAGCCTCAAGGCCCACAGTCCAAAAATTTTGCCAATGCAGAAACAGATAAGATTGCCTGAAAAGAAAATAAGTCATAGCTGGAAGTCCATTTTATCATGTTATCTGTAGCCTATGGCAGAGTGGATGTTATCAAAAGAAGGCTTGTCAGAACAAGAACAAACTGTGCATATCCAGGTGAAGTCTAAGAACTCTTGGTAAGACCATTCCTTGTGAAACCGGTAAGAAATGCTGTCCAGTGTCTTTGAGGGATACTCACGGATGCAGCAAGATTTCTGCTAGAGCAAGACTTGCATTAGCTGTGTTCAAAATACGGTCAAGAAATGCAGGCCACAACAGTCAAGTTCTGATGTAAATAGAGAAATACAAATACCATCATGCTGTATGACATGGCATCAGACAGATACATCAGCCAGTGCTGAAGAGGTAGATGATCGTTAAAGGTCTCCTCACCTCTGCTCCATGCTCCTTTGTAGATACAAAAGAATTTGTCTCATTCTGTCTCCCAGCTGTGATTCAGCAGTAAATTCTGTTGTTAGAATGGTGCCCCAGCATTCCCCCTCTCTATCCCTTGGCTTGCACATTAGGGAGAGGGGAACTGCAAAGCCAGCTGCACAAATATCTCTGTTTCACTGGGGCTGAGATATACACAAAAGTCCAACACATAACCTTGAAAGTCCTAAACTTTCTGAGCATAACAAAGCAATGGCACAAACCAGAAAAATGTCGAAGCCATGTAAGTGACTTTCTGCATTTGCTCTGCACCTGTAAGACAGGCAATAATGCAGGGAGACAAAAAGACCTTTCTCAGCAAGTAGTGCAGCATTTGCTCCCGAGTCACCTCAGGCAGCTGTCTGCCTGTTCCCCTTTCCCCTGTTTTGACTGTGCCTCTATCTTTTCTATATCAAGTTGTGGATACTTAATGCATGCACACCTTTGTGCTCAGCTACAAGCTGGTTTCTGCTTAGCTAATGCTTTTCTTGGCAGGCTCAGCCAGGCAAGGCTGAGTTCAGCTTGCACCCCTATCAGCTGAAGCACAGATGACTGGCTGTGGGAAATGCTGCAGAGATATGACCAAAACGAACTGAAGTTAACTTACATGGAGATCACAGCACAGGATCACAGAATGTCAGAGGTTGGAAGGGACCCAAAGAGATCATCGAGTCCAAACCCCCTGCCAGAGCAGGACCATACAGCCTAGCTCAGGTCACAGAGGACCGCATCCAGACAGGCCCTGAAAGTCTACAGAGGAGATGCAAATTGCTCTGTGTTGGTACTCAGGCAGTTTGATTCTGGCCCATGATCAGGTGTCCAGCCACAGCCAAAGGACAAATGAAACAAACCAGAAGTTTCTTCTGGGGATATATTTTGAAGACATTTCAAGACAGGATTAATGAATAAAATCCTGTCTGTCCTTAATGCATTAGCAGGGACTGTGTGCACAGTGACAGACCCTCTAAAAAAAAATCTTCAAACAGTTTGTGTAAGTGGGAAAAGGCCAAGATACAAGATACAAGACAAGAGTTAAGACATTAAGACAAGGGTTTTCAAAGCTCTGCCACTGCTCTTCATGTAAATGATGCATGCCAAACTTTCAAAGTGCTGACAGTGAAGGGGTGAAGCTAAGCCATAAGACTTAAGAATCTGATTTCATTTTATATGATATTTTTATTTGCTTATTGAGAAGAAGCACTCCATGAAAGATAAACCCACAACAAGTAACCCTCCTTTGAGTCACCTGTTCTCATTAGCAGGTTTTTTGGAAGTGTATATTGCACGGCCTCTTGCACAATAGCCCTGTGCAATGTCCACAGATGCAGGGAGATGAACCCCCCCAACACTGATCACACCTTCCAAAGATTGATCAGCAGGAATACATACGTTGGAATCACTATGGCAAACATAACATTCTTTACAGAGCTGGAGCACAATAACTTAACATTAGGCACATCGGCCATAACCCAAAGTAAGCGACAAAGCTGCCTCTTTAAGACTTTTGCTAGGATAAGAGACAATGTTACTGAGCAGTTTACTCTATAGCAGGGAATACGGAGATTTGTGCTGACTCTCCACCTATCTAACAGGCTGTAACTTGGCAGCCCACCATTACTTTGCCTGCTTTCCTGCTGCTCCAAGAATTGAGTAAGCTGTGAGCAATCTGTCTCCACGTGTCACAACATATGCCTTTCCACACACCAGGATTAGCACGCTGTCGGACAAGGTGTAGGAGCCAATTTGATCACCTCCCCGCGCATCCAAACATTTTGCAGGATGCAAGATGCAGTAGGTCAGGACCCTCTACAGAGGAAGTGGTGAGACTCCCTGACATCTGCAACGAGAGGCATTTCAAGCTTCATCTGCTCGTTGAAAGTTTCTGTGGTAGCTGCAGAGGCACTGAGATTCAGAATTCATTACCTGTAAAATGAAAAGTTTTATCAAACCTGTACCAGTAAACATCCTCCAGAGCACAAAGACTCACACAGACTTAACCTTTGTGGCAGATAGACTGAACTATCAAAATCCCATGTGGAGGGCTGATACTTTTTATCTGAGTGCACCAGGCAAAAAAAAAAAATCAAGCAAGGAAAACGAAGGCCTACTCTAGCCACAGCAGGTGGCCACTAATCAGAAGAACTGAGTATCTACACCCAAAGGGGAAAAAAAAAAAAAAAAGAGAGAGAAGACTTAAGTATTGTATCTAAAGCCACTACCAGGAAAGGCATCTCAGTAGTAAAGTCTCTGAGTTAAACCAGGACATTAAGGACATTATCTACTGATAGAAAAAGTATGCATCTCCATGGATTTGATTGAGCTCACAAGCATTTACATATGACCTTTGAGATTCCACCTGCACCCATACACCCTCCATAGCTCCATCTAGAACAGAGAATTCATCCATCACTTTGTCATCTGTTAATCTGTCTACTGTGCAAACAATCAGAAATTAGAGCTGTGTATTTATTACACATTTCTGAATAAGTCATGCCAAATATCTAGGACAAACAATACATTAAACCCCAAAGAACCATCTGAAAGCTTTTTGCTCACTGGATATAACAGTTAAAAATTGACAGGATAGAAAAGGAACAGTAAACCATTCATGAGAATGATTAAAAACACTTCGGGTGAGGTGCAGCGGAACAACATTGAAAAACAATCCAGTGTATTCTTATCTCCACTTTTAGAGGGTGAAGTGGTTGCAAACAACTTTAAAAAGTCTGTCTTTGTTTTCTTCAGTGCAGAGAAGATGTACTACATGCAAAATTCATGGAGACTTGCACAACCACAAGTTACAGCTTATTAAGATGCCCCATGATGACACAGGCACTGAAGTAAAAATGCTACTGTGCTTAACATTACTTATGCAAATAAGACTTAACAAAAAGATACATTAAGTACATTAATAAGTATAAATTAGATTCCCAAAGGCCAATTAATGCTTTACACCAGTCAATTCACTTATATGTACAAGACCATTTTGGAAATTTTCTAAGAGTTACAGTGCCAAAATATGTCCAGCTACCATCTAATGTAATCCTGTTGTTGGTGCCATGGTTTCCTAGATGAATATGCTAGCCACAAATTATCTCATTAGCATTTATTTTAGACCCGTTCAACTCTATGAAAATGTTTCAGGAAAGCTTGTTTCCTAAAACTCTCTCAAGTAAAAAGCTCAAAAATATCAATACAGAGAAGATTTCTTTCTTAAAGAGTTATTTTTAAAAATAATATCCATGAACTTCAAGGCAAAACCAGCCTCTGATACACATTTGCACATTCATTTGGGTCTTAAGACCTTTCAAAAAACTGATTTTGAAAGCAGTCCAAAGTGGCAATATCCTTGTAATAAAAATTCTACTCTCAGTGTGTCTCCTGAGTTGTTCTCCAAAAGAAAAAAACTATTCTAGGACAATAAAATTATGCAAGACTTTACAGACACACCATGTTTGATCTGGATTCACATTCAAGGGTATTCTTAGCCTTATTTCTTAAGACAAGTAAGATTTGTGTGATTGTGGTGTGTGCATCTGTGTATATGCACACACTTGCCTGTCTCTTGAACCTCATCTACCTGCTCCTCAACACCCTGGCTAATTTCAGATGCAGACATTCAGGTACACAAGGCATGGATAGATGGGTACAGCAAACATCATCAGTGCTTCAAGGCAGCTTTTATTAGCTATCATCATAGAATCCCCATCAGTCAAAAGCAGACAATTCATTACACCACGCTTGCAAACCATGTGTGTTATCAGCTATTTTAATAGCTGCTAGTCTGTGTAATATCCTAAGCATACATAATATTTGGCATGTGCAAACCATGGAATGAAGTTTCTGCCTCCATTTTCTTACTTTGAGTACCACTCTTCTTTTTCATTTTTTTTTAGCTTGGCAAATTATTTACTCTAGTAATATAAATATTTGAGCTGCAAACCACCAGAGCATTCAAAGACTTCAGCACTGTGTCAGAATCATCTATTATTTGCTTCATTACAAAAGGTAATCCCTTTAGTTTCATTAGGAAGCCCACATCAGCTGCACTCAAGCTCCAAGCAAAGCAGACCAAACAACCAGCAAGTTCTGAATTACAACCTACAAATCCAGTATTATCCACTACAAAACCTATATTGCTCTGCAAAATACCTTCACTTTTCCAAGAGGAGCAATTCTGTAAGAGAGATAAAATCAGACTTCAGAGACAAAAATCTTTTCTGCTATGTCTAACTGTGTGTTTCCAAATGCACAGCTCTGACCTCCCACCAAGCAGCACCTTCAAAAAAAACGTTTAAGTCTGGAGAACAGTAAAATTTTCCTTTGCCTTTAAAAGACAATTTTCCTTTGCTTTCAGCATAAGCATCAGAGATACCTTCTCCTGTACTAGATCTGCCAGTAAAAGTGCAAATGGAAACCCTAGCTGTGCCCCAGGAATGCCTCCAAACCCCAGTTCTCCCTAGCAATGCCCTTGTTTTATTCTAAAGCAAAGAAACTCCTCCACACTCCAATAAGCTATAAAGAGTAAAACATGCAGTAACCAGCAGTGGAGACACTTAAAAACTAGCTCAACAGCCCACAAAAGAAGTGCTTTGAGAGCACTTAAGATCTCCAATGTCTCCCCTGAGAGGATATTCAAGAGATGGGCTCTCAAAACCAGTGGCTACCATACCTTGCTCTTAAAGTCAGTAGGTAACTCTTAAGCATTCATTAATCTTCTTTACTTAGAGTTAACATATTCTGGGAAATCAGTACCGATAATCACAACACTGGTTGCCAGACCATCAGCGGCCAAAGAGTGAATGTGTATGTGAAGGCATCGGCAAAGCACACAACAGCTGCAGTGGATATGAGCAATTTCTTTAATGAAATGGAAATGAAAGCATAAATTGCTAAAATGATACTGGAAGAGATATTTAACTTAATGCACAAGCAGACAGATTTTGACGTCTGAAGCCTGACTAGGACAAGTAGTGGGGAGATGTAAATACAGTGGTTGCTAATGGGCATAATGAACAGGCAGCCAGCTTTGATGACACGTTCTCAGCTGGAAGCTGTATTCCCCCAGGGACTTCGTCCACACCCACTTCTCAGCAACCCTATAAATGTAGCAGGCAGATTGGCCAACCACAAGCATGGAACTCCTGGATAATGCTAGTGGTTGTCCATTAGGCCTATGGCCAAAGCTGCTACCTGGAAAAACTAAGGAAACTGGGCTTCTCCAGTTCTTATCACAAACATTTTCACCTAGTGCTGACACACAGAGAGAAAAGGCAGATCCTCAGGTCAGGGTCATCCCACTTACACAGCTCTCTGAACTGTGCTGTGCTGAATTCCTGATTGTACTTCCACCCCATTTGCACTCTTCATTTATTTGTGTGAGTATGCCCTTGTTTACTTGTCTTTTTAAATGCAGGCAGCCTGATTTTAACTGCTCAAAAGGATATTTTATTTTGTTCTTTCAATCAAACAACTACTGTCTGAAAAATTCCCAACAGACTGTTTCCACAGCAAAAGAACCAGACAATTGCAATGCTAAAGGTATATCGGAAGGATAAAAAACATGCAAAGCAATTCCTGTTCCTGCTGAAAATAAATACTACGATGAATATCCATGGTACCCCAGCAAACACAGCGAGACCACTCAAATGGCCATGCAGTACATGCAGTCTGATGCCCTCAACACCCTCTTTCCTAGTACATTGCACACAATGGCACTGCTAAAAATTCAGTGATGCACATGACAGCCTTTAGCTCTTCTCTCAGGCCACATGGTCAGGTATTACTCAGCTCTTCAGGAAGCTTGCTAGTTTCTCCAGATGTACCAATTAGTCTAAGAAAAGATCCATTACTACTTTTATTTTGAAAAGGGTATTCCAGCAAATAGACAAACAGAGCCAGGATACTGTGCTCACTGTAGCCTTATTCATTAAAGCCAAAAGTGACAACAGGCCCTTTAGATTTGATGGTGCTCTGAAAAGCCACCCCTTACTCTGTTTAATACAGCATGGTGAATGTATTTGGTGCCAGATACAGCATTGGTAAAGGTAGTGACCTAAGCAGATGACCCATTGCATGGGTCCCGTATCGAGCAGAGCTAACCAGAGAGTCAGACCCAGACTCCCCTCTTATTGTGTACACTGAGGCGGTAAGAAATCTGGAGCAGGCTCTGCCTCACGCTGTCAGCCTACACTAAGTCCTTTCAGGACTCTCAGGCTCAAACATTAGCTGGGAGATTTTAGCATAAATAATGGCTGTGTGTGCATTTAACATCATACACTTGCTCTCCTTTTTTTTCCTCTTACTAATTCCTGGACTAGTAATGTTAGCTAACAAGAATGATAATGTTACAAATCATGGAAAGGAAAGCATTTCACAAAGTGAGTCTCTCCGAGATTGCAGAATGACAGAACAGTGGGGTTGGATGGGACCTCTGCAGAGATCATGGAATCCAACCCCTCTGCCAAGGTAGGTTCACTTGGAGGTCACACAGGTACCCAACCAGACATGTTTGGAATCTCTCAAGAGATGACTCCATTCCTCCCTGGGTGACCCGTTCCAGTACTCACCCTTAAAGTTCCTCTTCAAGTTTAGATGGAACTTCTTATATTCAAGTTTGTGTCTGTTACCTCTTGTCCTATCTTTGGGCACCACTTAAAATCTTCTGATCCTGAAAAAAAAATAACTTTTTCAAATGCAAATAGTGAAGTCCAAGGCAGACTCATATGATGTTTTACAGAATGGTATCATGGCTACAAAGGCTTGCTATTCTAAAGCCTGAGACATAAAACTAAGGCAGCAGCCATCATGCTGAAGGCTCTTTAGAAAGCACAGAGAAGTGCACATTTTCCAGCTAAGGGAACAGGTTTTTATTATTTTGTGTAACCAGAAGTGTAATAATAGCCATACTTTAAGACTTCTAAGAAAACCTGACTTATCAGTCACTTCTGTATTTGAATGCAGTTCTTCTGCAGAGCACTCCAAAATTTTTCAAGACACACTTGAAGGTTAAACGAGAGGTATGCTTCCTTTGACCACATCAACATCAAAGTCAGCCTGCAACCTACATTTCAAAACTAACTTCAGGCAGGAAGAGATAGAGAGTATATGACATTATTTAATATCACTATTTTTATGTTCATTCCCTCTTTTCCTCTATACACTCACATAGGTATCAAGAAACTTTACATTATTCAGTAAGACACAATGACAGGAACCAAGGAGTCCTGTTCTGTTGAGTAGTGTTTGTAGAGGTATGAGAGTTGGTTCATTGCTCTATTGATAAAAATCAAAAGTTCCTGAACATTATTGATCTTTGGTGAAAAGCAGAGCACAGGGAAGAAAGAACGGGCTTTCTGCTTTTTAAGTGGCTATGAACTCGAACATATCATCCAGGTTCCAAACTCAGCTGAGTGCTGTAAGTATTTTACATTAAGCACAAACTGTATGCTCATAGTGAACGTGTCATCCTTCTATAAGGAAGTCCAAGCATTCAGAGGTATCCAAACAAGTCTTTACGACACTGAAGCTAAATAACAGGGTCTTTCCTGCACAATGAAAGCAGGCCGTACAGGAAAACCACCACTTGTTCAGCAACTTAATTACTTCAAATTATTCGTAAAATAGTTGCCGTGATGGCAAGCATTCGGTCATTGCCACTCTATTATGAGTCACAACCCAAATGTTCATTCTGCAGCACTGCACATTGCCTCCCTCAGAGGCACAGCCCCGAATGCCTCACCCCAGCTCCGGCCTGGGCTGGCTGCCCCGGAAAGTGGGAGCGCGGCCTCCAATGAGGCCTGCTCCGCGCCGTTTAAGTGCACACCACGAAAGTGGGGAGCCGGACTCAGGCCCTTCCCAAAGCACCCGGCGCAAACTCAAAGGGCCCCTCTAGGTCTCGGGGCATCCCGAGGAGTACCCCAGGAAGCATAGCGGCTCTAAGTAGCAGCCGAGGTCCGCTCCTGCAGCAGGGCGTGAAGCAGTGCTAAGTGCAGCTTGGGAACAGAGAGAAATCTCTCAGCACACCCAGCAGGAAGGCCGGGGAGGCCGAGTGCTGCCTGAACTCCCCGGCCACGACCGCAGCCATCCCCACCCCCTCTCTTGCCGCACTGACTCAGACTCCGCCAGCTCCCGCGCCTCCCCCAGCTCCAGCCAGCAAGACTCTCTCGCGAGACTCCGTCAACGTAGACGCGATGTCCTTTGGGGCATTGGAGGGGGAAGGGCAGAAGAGGAGGGAGGCTAAGCCAGAACGTCTTGATTGATGGTGATCATCGCCAGTAGATGAGGGGGATGTCCATCCGTCAGCCAATAGCTTCGCCCTAAGACAAGAGAAGAGCCAATGGCGGGGTTGGAGGGCGGAGCACGCCGCTGGCTGATTGATCCCAGCTTTGGCGTTGTTCAGTCAGAGCGAGAACATTCTAGAGGTGAGTACCGGGAAGCCATTGCTGGGGTTCCATCAGCTGCCCCTTTCTGCCTGATCTTCTTGCCGGCGCCGCCTCTCTCTCTCCCCCTTTTCCCTTTCCTTCCACTTCCTTCTCCTCCCTTTCCACCCGGGTGTCGCTGCTAACGATGCCCCTGATTGTGTCTTGCCCGCAGATTGCCCGGCACTGCTGTCCCTGCTGATACCGCCCGCCTCAGGACGCCGGGACCCGGAGGCAGCGGCGTCCGCCTCCGCCTCCCTCTCCGTCTGGATATAAGCGCCCCCACGGCCCTGTTCTCCTCGCACACTTGGCTTCGTCGCAGCCCGGGGCGAGCAGCGTTGGGTTTATGTCTTTATTGGACGAAAACGGTGAGTCTTGACACTAGGCAAGGGTGGATAAGGGCAGAGGAAATTGAGAGGAGGGCTTGAGTCCAGGAAGTTGAGGGAAGTGAGTGGGTGGCTTAGGCTGGACCGCGTCGTCGCGTTGTCGGTAGATGGTGGATAGTGGGAGAGGTTTTGTGTAGCGAAGCGTGTGAGGTCCATTAGAGGAAGAAGAGAAGCGAGGAAAAGAAAGGCTAAAACCCTAAATGCTCGAAAGCTTCCGTTGCACCTGTTTGGTGGTTGTGGTGGGGTTTTTTTTATCTTTTTATTGGGTTTTGGACGTTATTTTTTTTTCTTGTAATTCCCTACCACTGCCATGCGAGGAGACAAGATGGCGGAGGATGGGGCCGCGCCTCCCCGCGCTGTGGGCGGACGGGGAGGGGGCGGCAGCGGCGCGAGAGCTGTGGCGCAGTTACGAATCCGCCCTGGGGCCTTGGTGGGTGGAGGGGTGCGCCTGCTTTTCGAGGTATAGCCCCAGGGACGCGGGGCGGGGGAAGGCGAGGAGGGGGGCAGCAGCTGTGGATTGTCCCCCTCCCGCGAATGGAGAGCGCATGCGTGGCTGTAGGTGACTTCCCCCCCCTCTCTTTAGGGCTGACTCAGTCCTTAATTGCTGCATTTATGATTCATCACAGGATTGGGGGGAGGGGAGCGGGCAGGGAAACTAAGCTCTGCTTTGAAGCAAGGAGTCCATTGACTTCCCGCTTTTTCTTCCGTGTATAGCGTTTGGCGGGGGGGGAAGAAGAGGCGGCGGGTGGCGCTTGAGATGAAGTGTCCTAGGGACCAGGAGAGGGAGCTTTAGTCTACAGCAGACAAAAGCTGTAATCTGGAAGGAGGGGAAATCGCAAGTTCCGTCCGAGAGCCCAGTCATGGAGATACTGGTTCCTCTGTGCCTCTGCAAGCACGTGGTCAGGTCATATGGTGGCTCTTTTTAGACGTCTTGGGGAACAAAGTCCGCAATGTACTTTGTGCTGAGGAAGCACAAAACACTCAAGGCGCGTACAGATCTGCTTGCTTCTTGAATAAAGAAACTGTAAACCTGACCAGAGGAAGTCAGAAGTGTGTGGAACCAATAGTTGTGCTCTCGCGCATAAATACTAATGAAGTTATTTTAATGTGTCAGTGCTTCTGTCATTAATGATAATATGATGACGTGTCATAACACACGTGCTGTAGTCAGTGGTTGCCTGCGTAGTCAGCCAATTGTGGCTTAGCTACTTGGATCTGATTATAGAGGCACATGTTAAATATGCATATACTGCCCAAGGCAACTTTAATAATAGGATTCATCCTCCCTCCCCTAAGAAAAAAAAACTGGAAAAGCATTGTTCTGTACTTCTGCATCGTTAGGCTTTGTATACAGGGAAGCAATTTAAGTCAGACTTCATCAGGCTTGTTGTTAAGTCAAAACTTATCTGAAGCTGCTATAAGAATCCATGGGAGAATTACCTAATTCTCAATTCTTCTCCACTCCCATTCTAAAAAGAAAAGGTAAGTTGTGTGTAATATGTAGAGATACAGATTACTGCTGCTTCATACTGCATTTCTTTACACAGTGACAGAGTTCCTATGTGATAGGTTTGTGCGGTGGAATTTGAAGCTCTTTTCCAGATACTTTCTCCTGATGAACTCTGCCCTGCGGTTTGAAATGTATCATAGAGCTCTATAGCAAGATCTCGTTGGTGCATGTTAAGTTAAAATTGTTTTCTTATCTGTTTATTAATGCTTGCAGAGCTGTTGCGCAGCCACTGGTACCTGTATTGGGGAAACATAGCATACAAGCAAGAACCTTACAGCCTCGGTGGCGAAAATTTTTTCATGTCAGAGACCGAGAACTCTTGCAGTCGTTTATGTCATCCCGTCTTCTCCAGACAGAAGATACCAAAAAACTGCAATCAAAGATCTCTTCATCTTATTGATAAAGCTACTAATAAGGAAAAATGTCTGTCAACGTCAACCGCAGTGTTTCAGATCAGTTCTATCGCTACAAAATGCCCCGTCTGATTGCCAAGGTAACTTACTGAACGTTGGTAGGTAGGTAGTGTTTCACACTACTGGTTGTCTTGATAGAGGAAGAAGAGAGGTGTGAGATCGTGATAACATTTAGCTAGCGAAAGGGCAAGACACCTCTCCACACTAATGTACGGTAGCTTTCTTAGGAAGACACACTTCAAAGCAGAACTTTTTATACAGGTAAAAAGGCTGTTGTAATTGCTATCTCTGCTTTGTTTTTTATTTAGGTGGAGGGCAAAGGAAATGGAATAAAGACAGTTATAGTCAACATGGTTGACGTTGCAAAGGCGCTTAATCGGCCTCCAACGTGTAAGTAATCTGGAGTGATGGCATTTTTTTGTTCTGTTAACATTTGAAGTAGTAGTGTTAGGTAACTAATCTGGTGTTAATACTGTGTTTTCATGATTTATGAGAAAGCAGTGAGATCATCTTGAGGTGAAATAGTAGACCATTGCTTCTTTTTATTCATCAATTTGCTGTTAAAAATCTGAAGATTTGAGGGCACTGGTGGTTATTATAGTTTCTTTACAGATCCTACCAAATTTTTTGGTTGTGAGCTGGGAGCACAGACCCAGTTTGATGTTAAGAATGACCGTTACATTGTCAATGGATCTCATGAGGCGAATAAGCTGCAAGACATGTTGGATGGATTCATTAAAAAATTTGTTCTCTGTCCTGAGTGTGAGAATCCTGAAACTGATCTGGTGAGTGCTCTTCCATTAGTAGTAATGGAAACACTTTGTGTTAGGTGTTTATGAAAGTGCAGCAATGTTCATAGCTGGCTTGAATACCGGTGAAGAGAGTACAGTACAAAAACTATCACACCTGAATTTATAATGGTTCAGAAATTCTGGGCTAAGTTTCTACTTCTAAATTTACTCTGGTGGGGGTGATAAAATATTCGAACACTTGGCTTAGTTTTGTGGATTTAAGTGTACACATTGGTTTAGACTTTAGTGCTTAATGTTTTGCAAATGGTATGTTAACTGAAGGTTGGTTGTTTTTTTACAGCATGTCAATCCTAAGAAACAAACTATAGGCAACTCTTGTAAAGCCTGTGGCTATCGAGGCATGCTTGACACAAACCATAAACTCTGCACGTTCATTCTCAAAAACCCACCTGGTAAGTGAGTTCCCTTTATTTGGTTGGGGGTAAAGGGAACTTTTTCATTGTGATTGCTGTTACTGAACTAGAAAAACAGTTTCTAGCCAGTTAAAGCATAAGAAGGCTCTAGCATAGTTCTAGAGTTGTATGGGTTAGGATGAAGTACAGTACCTGTATTCATAGGTTTAGTGCGAGTAATGTCTTCTCCTGTGATCCTGTATACTTGCTAAGTAGAAGGAAGTACTTAAGAGGAGTTGAGTTCGCCTATGCAGAACGAAATGTGGTAGGAGGAGAGCTGTCAGCTAGTTACAGTTCTGCTTTTAAGTCAGCATGAAGTAGAAGGGTAGGAATTAAAGTCAATGTAGTAAATGCTAACTGACTTTTGTGCAAGCAACACTCTGTAGTAAGCATCTAGTTGCCTGCTGCAATTTAAGCTTGCTAGAACAAAAAAAGTCTAACCTATTCCTGGAGTCTCTGTTTTTGTGAGGTTGCCTGTTATATAGACTTTGACAACATTGGGTCTTCTCAAGAAACAAGACTTTTAACTAGAACCAGAGGTTTCCTGGGTGGACATCTGCCCTGAATGTCTTCAGGGATGGGACCTAACTTGCTGTCAGTAAAAGCATCTGAGCCCACATGGGAATTTGGCTGAGGTGCAGTAGTAGCACAGGGCCTTTAGTTTTCTCTAGCTCATAGAATACAACATTAAAATTCACTTGCAGAAAGTGGTGACACTGGTACAGGAAAGAAAGAAAAGGAGAAGAAGAACAGAAAAGGCAAGGACAAAGAGAATGGTTCTGTGTCCAGCAATGAGACACTTCCACCCCCACCACCAGAGGAGATTACTCCTCCACAGGTTGTGGTAAGTAGAAGGGAAAGTGGGGAGATAAGGGTGTGTGGTGTCTTGATATGATGTAAAACTTCTGAATCACTGGTGTTCCTTCAAAGTCAACATTGCACCAAAAGTCCTTGCTACATCCAGATCTTAGCTGCTGGAATAGAAATACCTGTGTCTCCTCTATAACAGCTTTACCAACTCTTCAGTAATGGTGTTTGTGAAATGTTGCCAGCCCTTCACAATCCAGGTCCCCACAAAGTATCTCAAGAGTGGACATGGACAGAGTAGTAAAATTAGACTTTCAAGTAACTGTAGATTGCTGCAAACTCAAGTCTGGTTTCTGCTGCTTCTTTTCTACATGTTTCTTCATGTTTTGACTTTACAACCGTAGTATTTAGGGAAAAATTAAAAGTGTCTGTTTATAAAAATGCTTGTGTCTCTGTATAGTAACAATATTTCACTCATTGCTAAGTTTGTAGTATGAACCTCTTTGGCTTGGTTTTGTTTTGTAGGAAGAGGAGGACGATGATGACTGGGGTGAAGACACAACAGAAGAAGCCCAGAGACGTAGAATGGATGAAATCAGTGACCATGCAAAGAACCTCACACTTAGTGAAGACCTGGAAAGAACAGTGGAGGAGAGAGTCAACTTACTATTTGATTTTGTGAAGGTAAATATTCTTAGGTTGTTTGGATAGCCTTGTCTGCTGTAGTTGTAGAAAATAGTGGTAAGGAGACTTGAGAGCAAGCTGCTTGAGCTTCAACGAAAGTACCGGTTCCACTAGTGGCAGAGAAAGAGTTTGTGCAATAAAGCATTGATGCAGACTTCAGTAGTTTTAAAATATCTGTGTGTTCTTCTCTTCATAGAAAAAGAAGGAAGAAGGTGTCATTGATACTTCAGACAAAGACATTGTAGCAGAAGCAGAGAGACTGGATGTAAAGGCCATGGGCCCACTGGTTCTCACTGAAGTCCTTTTTGACGAAAAGATTCGTGAACAGATCAGGAAATACAGACGTCACTTCCTTCGTGTAAGCAGTCTCTTCTGCATTTAGTGCAACAGCTCTTGGATTGGCTGCTTGTAGCAACTACTTAACTCTCTTCTGGATTGCTTGGTGCTGTGGGGAAGAGGGTTTTCAGTAGATTTGTTTCAGCCCAGCCTTTAGCTAGAGAAGACTGTTGAGAGAGCTGATATAAATTGTTGTAGATTTTACTATCAAATTGAAAGCAGAAGCAGATCTTCCTAGAGATTATAAAAAGCTAATCTAGTTGCTTTTGCTTTTATCACAACTACAGTTCTGCCACAATAACAAGAAAGCTCAAAGGTACCTTCTTCATGGCTTTGAGTGTGTGGTAGCCATGCATCAGTCTCAACTTATTTCCAAAATACCACATATTTTGAAAGAAATGTATGATGCAGATCTCCTGGAAGAAGAAACCATTCTTGGCTGGGCAGAGAAGGTAAGGCATAGTATTTCACATATTCCTCTAGCTAAGTATGTGAATGCACTGTAGTGCATCTGATTACTCCATTTAGATGTAGCTTCCTGTGTAGGTGTCATAAAATGACTAATCTGTGAAAAGTTACTTATGGGGAAATCTCCCTTTCAAAAATGGGCTGCTCAGTGGGGTGAGGTTAGAGTTCTGAGTTAGGCTCTCGCTATATTTTGGGTGTGAGCCGATGTAAATTCTTGTCAGTATTGAAGCAAAGTCTGTGCTTGCTTTCAGGCCTCAAAAAAATACGTTTCAAAGGAGCTTGCCAAAGAAATCCGTGTCAAAGCAGAACCATTTATTAAATGGCTAAAAGAAGCTGAAGAAGAATCTTCCGGGAACGAAGAAGAGGATGAAGATGAAAACATAGAGGTAGGCAGTGCTCACTTGCTGTGAATGGCTATGGAGTTGAACTGTTTCTGCATGCTTTTAAATCTTGAGCCTTGGCACATTGTGAAGTGACTTTTTTTCTGTATTTGCATGTGTGCTGGGAAGTGGGAGAACACCTCCTTCCTAAAGCTTTGTTAGAGGTGCTTTTGCTACACTTAGTCACTTGTCTGTTACCCAAGATCTCTCCTGTAGTAGTACAGGTGCATCATAATGACCAAAGGCTGTCACTGTGGAATTCTAACAGTCTGTTCCACAGGATTAGTACATGTAGTAGAAGATTGACAAAAAAAGGTGGTGTGCATAAAGCCTTGGCTTTTAGAGAGTTAGTGGGTGGGTGCTTGTTGAAAAGCTGATTAAAGGGCAAGTGACTTTTATGTCTAGGTACATTTATTACCTACATGTCAGGTGACTGGCCAAGAAGATGTTTTTGGGATGTTTTTTGGGTTTTTTTGCACATAGGATGTTGTTTTGCTTCTCTGAGTAGTACCTAGGATTGTTCTTGGATATGAGATCCTGCATGTTAAAGTGTAGTTATTCTGGCATGCCTGAACTCTGGCTTCCTCTCTGTGCAATATGGCTGCACTAGGAGGGGCTGTGCAGTGAGCTCCTGGAGGCAACTCCTAGCAGTAGACTGGAAAGCTGTTGAGCAGGCAGGTTCTGCAACTCCTGATGCTGAAACTGTAGTCTGTTTAATGGCAGTAGGTGCCATAGTGAAAGTGTCTTGTCTCCGCAGGTGGTGTACTCTACAACTGCCAGTGTACCTAAAGTTGAAACTGTGAAGCCAGCAAACAAAGATGATGATATCGATATTGATGCCATTTAAAGTGATGCAACATAGCTTCCAGCATAATAATGCAAATTTCTCTGCATTTTCTGCCAGAAGTGTGATTTGTATGTGCACAAGCTGAAATGGCTTAACATCCTGCTACTCTTTGTACTCTAAAATGTATCTTTTTACTGTGACTGGTCTTGTGTAACTAAGCCTGATACCAAGGGGTCAGCACATAGGTGAACTGATCTAGTTTGCAACTGGCATGTTTTGTTTTTTCTAACATGTGTTGGACACACACTTGGAGCACATTTATACAGTTGTGGAAATAAAGGATTTGGTTTTGGTCAACCTTGATTTGTGACTCTGAACTCCTTCATTTCTTATGAGTAAGTATTAGTGCAATTTGAAGCATGCAAGACAAAATGACAGAAATGCAACAGACTGAAAGTTACTTGTCTCATTCAACAGTGGAACTCCAAAACACTGGCACAAACACTGGCACAAAGCCCATTCCATCATCTGTGCTGTAAGATGTCAGCTTACTACAAAGGGCAGCTGTCTGCATTCCAATCATTGCAGGCTTTCTCTAACAAAAACTTAAATTGGTATTCATAAGGTGGTGGAGTTTTGGTTCTGTTTGGGGTTATTTTTTTCTGAGGTTTTCAACAGCTCTATTTAAATACAGGTTGTGATGCCTCAACTGGAGCTGAGGGAAACCAGTGCTTCTAGTTGGTGGCCTTGAGTGCAATTGAGCCTCTGGCTATGGCCACTTTCACAGATGTGGACATTACCATACCAGATGAAATCTCCAGTCTGGCCTGGAGGGTGCAAGGGCACTATGTTACCTTGAGCATGGCAGCTCTGTAGCTGTGGGAGTGAGTTTTTACAGGTCACAAGTGCTAACGCAAAAGTGTACCTGATGAGTGTATGAAGGGAGGTCAAGCCATCTAAACAGGAGAATAAGTCACAGGCTGAAGGGGAAGGTTTTGGTGTAGGAGTGGGGGGTAAGGGGTTTTGGAAAGCATGGTTGTTTTGTTTTGGTTTTGTTTTTAATTGCCCCTCAGCCTTTTGCTCTGGAAAATCAAGAGTGGCAAGAATGATGATAAATTTCAGCGTTGGTGAGTGGGTTGGTTGGTTTTGTTGTTTGTGAGATATAGTATTGGAAGTTCTGAAAGACTTCAGTGCCCTGTGAACTGCATGTCCTAGGTCAAAATTGGTTTAGCAGAATTTAGATAAAGGAGAAGGTTTTATTTGCTCTAGTTAGCTTGCAGCTCAAGACACTCCTGTTATTTCTTCAAAATCAGTGGGATGTAGATCTGCACCTGTAGCAGTTGCATTGCAGTTGGCCCTGGCATCACAGCACCAACAGATGTGACAAAAAAGAATGGAGCATTTGATCAGCCTTTTACTTTAGATGAGTGTTTGTACTACTGCTGTAAAACCTTGATGTTTACAATAAAACACAAGTTTATTCCTGGCAGCTTCAAAAGAAAACCTGAGTTTGGTTGTTTTATTTTTTTAAATCTGTTTAACCCAGGTTTGTATTTCAAAAGTAATTGTCAGTTTTAATGCTTGTTACGGAACTCTAAGATGAATTAGTAATGCCTGTATGACCTCTCCAGAAGATCCCTTTCTGATGCAGGCATGTCTCCTTCATGTGCATACCTGACATGCAGGCATTTGTCTGCCAGGCTGGAATGATCTCTGACATCCCATTGGAACACAGCGTAGCTGTTAGTACCAGGCAAAAAACATCAGCTTTGCAGTAGAAAAATGTGTGGGTAGTAAGAGAATATAATCTCCAGGCATTTTTTAAAGCAAAAAGGTGGTTTTAGAAGCTTGAGGAGAGGGTTAAAAATGGTGGTTGGTAGCCAGGTTTCAGCCGTGGGCTCCTTGCTTGTTTGTATCAAGAGGTCGGGTATTAGTAATACCCAGAAAAGGAAAACCTTCAGCAGTATCTCCCAGTCACACTGGTGATGTAAAGTTATGCCTCCCTGGTAGCCACCAATTTCAGTGGGAGGTGGGGCAAGTTCTTTGGATGGGGGTGGGTTGAGTTGGCTTTTTTTTATGAGCAGAATTCCTATTCATGGAGTGACTAAGGAAGAGCCTTGCTCTTTACCAGGTGCAGCTCACAGTTGGAACATCGAGGAAATGTGGTCCCTGAATAAACTGCACCAGAGAGTTCTCTGCACCATGGGTAGTGCCTTCTAATGCTTTGAGCCTGGTTCTTAGCTAGTCTAGGTCAGCACAGTTCATCGAAGTAATCACTTGTTCCATGCTGATGGGCTGGAGCTGCAGCTTTGCAGATCTGGGTTAATACCCTCTCTAGGATGTGACCAGAAGGTTTCTGGCTGAAGCACGTGGACCACGGTATTTGCTGCTACCAGCTCTGACCAAGTGAAATTTCTTCTAGGGTGTAGTTAGTTTTATTTTAGAGCAGACTTGATTGTAGGCTTCCACCAATGAGGATAATCTCTTTCTTTCTGTACCGCAAGACTTAAGTAACTAGTATGACAGGCTTGTTCTTTCCAGTAGGGAAGCTAGGAAATAGATCTGCCCAAAAAAAAGAAAAAGAGTTTTCCATTGGATTATGGAACTGATGATGTCATAGCATATCATAGATTTAGGGTAGACATGGTGGGGGTGTGCAGGGAGTGAAAATATCCTTGTCTGTAATAGCCCACTAATGCTACCCTCATATTCAGACATGAGGGAGGCTCCTAGAAGCACTGAGGCCACCACTATGACATTCCTGTCACAGAGTTACACTTCTCACACCATTTTCCATATACACCACTGATTCCTTCCTAGGATCATTAACCAAGGACTCCATTAGTTAATAAAATGAGTGAGCACTTCTTCAGGGAAGGAATAGGTCCGACTTCGAAGTTTCCTGAGTCTGAGTTTATTGCTGCTGCTATCTGATTAAAATTAACAAGTACATCTTCAGAAAGCAACTTGGTGTTTAGATCCAATCTGCTTCAAGCTTCAAAGAGACTCCTGGCACTTAGAAAGGACACAGTAAGTGCTGGGTTATTTGCATTGCTTCAATACCGTATAGTCTCTGTTTCAGAACCTCTTTGTGAATGCTGTGATTTGGCAGGTGGAAAGTCTAGCAGCATGTCCATTAGCTTTGGCTTTACAAATCTTCATCTCCCTCCAGGATCCCACAATCTAGAGGTCTGCTGCAGCTCAGCAACCTTGATCAGTGTCTTCTCTTCGTCCAGCACAACAGGAGCTTTGCAGCTTATGGCTTTGTTTGGGACAGCATCATGAGCAGATGAAAGGAGTTCTGTGGCTTCAGGTAGAGTTTGAAATCTTTATTGTTGTATGTAGAAGAAGTAGAATTGCCAGGTTTTACTTTTACTAATGACAGCCTAAAACTCAGCATTAGGTGCCAGGGCCTGGCTCAGCTGGATGTGGTAGCTGTGTGTTATATGAAAGCATACTCTTTACTCCTGAGAGTGTACAGCTCAGGCTTGTCGCCAATGAGACAATGGCTAAAAGTGATGTGAAGGGACTCCAGCAGGCACAGTAACGTGATGTGAGTGCTTTTTATTTCCCCTCACTGTGGGAGTGAGTTGTCTCAGCAGCTGCAACTATGCTGTGATGCCCCCAAAGAGTTTAACTCTTTAAACAGGGTGCGGTTTGCTCCACAGAGTCACTCATGTGAGGCACTGATTGCCACCTAGGCTGTAACCCTGCACTACTAAGCTTGCTCTTGCTCTTTGGGTTTAGATGCTTGCTGAAAAATCCCAATCTCCACCTAACTCAAGTAGTTTGGTCAATTTGTTGCTGGCCAAATGTACCACGGAGATAAAAGTGCTGATTTATAACTCTATTAAAGAATGTTGAGTATATGGTGTATTCCAGTTGCTCAAGTTCTTGACATTTGGAAAGAAGAAGTATCACTGAGAAGCAGTTCATGTAGTGATCTGTAACAAAGCTGTCCTTTCCCTGCTACAAGGTGGTAATAAGGATCACAGCAATTCTGTGCTCCCGGTGAAATCAGTGAACAGAAATGGCAAGGAAAGATGGAACAAACGTAGTCACCTACCAATTAGTCTTCCAAACTGTGGCAGCTATTTTCTTCTCAAACTAATTACTCTAAAAGAACTTTGGAGGGCTGTTTGCTGGGGAATGACTCCTTGGCATTCAGTAACAGCACTGAACCGTGAAGATAGGGGACAAAACCGTAGAAGGAGAGAAGTAGAGACAATAAAAGGCAGCTTGAAAACAATGCCCTTTAAAGCCTTATCTATGAAATACTCTGTCTCCTAAATTTCAGCTTACTTCTTACGGAATTGTTGGAGCCATTGGAATTACTTACGTGCTTGCCTAGCTGTTGTCATTGTCTGTATTTTCCATTTCAAAGACAATTGTCTTGCTGCCATGGAGGTGTCAGAGTTTGTCTCTGAACCTGAATCTGGTGACAAGCTGTTCTGGGGCATCTGACCAGCTCTCCCAGGATGTCACTTCCTTACCTAATGTTGACCAGCACAAAGGTGTCCACAGAGCTTCCTTAGAGCTGTTCCAGTTGACATGTATCAAGGACATGGCCTCAGCACTCGGGTGATGCTGCTTTTAATTTGGTGGAATTCTGCAACTCCTTAATGCTTTTTCAGAGAACAAAAAAATTAGAAGTCTTCAATATCTTGGGTTAAAAACCCAAGAAACAGCAGTTCACCCAATCATCATCAGTAAAACAGAACAATTAGTTCCTCCTGTTTGAGAAATGTCAGGGAAACCAATAAATGTTAAACTGTCTTTTCCAGACCATTTTTTATACTTGCACAAGTTTCAAAGTTAGTGCTAACTAGCTTAGGTTCTTTAGTAGGTTAGCCTCCAAAAAAAAAAAAAGGCAGCATTCTGTGTCTCTGTGAATGGGATTCCACTAGCTTCTAGTGATGGCCAAATTAATCTGTCATGACAGGGCAGGTTCAGGGTGAAGCCAGGAATCCGGGTCCATAAGGCAAGGGATAGGATCAGCTGAGTCCATGGCTGGGCACAAGCATGCCCATGTGGGTGCACAAGTTTTAGAAAGGCTTGAGTCTGAGTGCTAGGGAGGGGAGGCCCCAGCCTGACCTTCTAGCTCTTTCTCACACAGCTCCTTCTGGGTTGCTCAGCTCCAGTGTTACTTGGCTGCACCATGTCAGAGCTGTCCTTGAGCACAGGCAGCCATGCACCTGCAAGAAGGGGGAAGACATTGCAGAGCCTGTTCCTGCTCCCAGGAACCTCACATTTTCTGAGGCTGGAGCTAGAGAGTGCTGTTTTTTAGCACGGCTAATCTGCTCTTTACTCTGGTGGCAGATGCATTTTGTGCACTGTATTTTTTTTTCTCAAGCTGGGGAGAGATGACGCAAAGGAAGGCTCTGGTCCAAGCCTAGGGTCATAGGCATTTCAGTTATACATTGCAGTCATACATACAGGCAAGCATCAGCACCAGAAACTCCTCAATAAGAGGTTTATGTGGATGTTGCATTATTCTCTGAAGTTTTGCTTGATCCTGATTTCTATATCTACCTGTTATTAATAAAACCCAGGTAACAGCACTGACATAAATGAGTTTGCTTTGTATCTGTGTGATTAAGACAGACATCTGACATCTTTAAAAGAAACATAAGGAAAGCATATTTCCCCAGGAGAATCCCATCTCTGTGTTGTCAGAAAATTGTTAATTAATAATCACTCAAACAATAATCACACTTATGGACAAAGTTACAAGTATACAAATGGTGAAAAGAGTCATACACATAGGAAAAGACTAAAGAAAGAAGGGAAAAGCTAAAGAAAGAAATGCTGGGTTTTTCACACGGCCTCTGAGGCTAGGAAACCTGGGTTTAAAGGTTTCCATCTCCTGCCTCTATTGTTCCTTCAGCCTGTGTTCATATTCTGTATCACAAATTACGGGAGCTGGCAGTCCCAGCTGGACATGCTATGAGGTTCAGGGTGGTTATGGTCAGTGGGCAAGCACACTTAGAGGGGAAACAGGAAGCAGGAGCTGGAAAAACCCTGTTCAGTGTTAGCAAAGCCATGGAATTTTAAATAACCGCCTTCAGAATCCCAACAGTTAATCCAGGAGTTTGTATCCTCCGTGCCTTCTCCATGATCAAGATGTTTAGATTTTAGTTTCCGCTTACGTGAGATTGAGAATGCCACTCAGACAGCTTTCTTAGCAAGGGTCTTTCCTGAGTCAAAACGTGGATGACAGCATGACATCTTTAGCTGTCAGGATCCATGACACCAACCACTTTTCTCAATGATCAAGCACTTCCCAGTAAGGCTTAAGCAGGGGCCATGCAGCTCTGATCTACGTACAGAGGGCATTGCAATAAAACTTAGTAAAAAGCACTCAGCTCTAAGTTTCTCAAGAGCTATGGAATAAGTTTGGTGCAGTATTTAATTCCCCAGACTTTCTAATGAGCCACAGTTAAAAGTCAAGGCAAAGGTTCAGTCATGTGAGGCTGTGTGGACACAAGGTCACAATGCAATTCTTGCTGGGAAGCTGTGGTTATTCTTAAAACTCTTGGATAAAGGCTAAAACTAGAAATGAACAGACTGAAATTTGAGCCATTACTATAGTCACAAACAGCTCTTGCCTGCACAGGGGAAAGGCTGAGTAGAGCAGCTTTGATAAAGTACCATACAAATTTCTTTGAGATTTCTTTGAGAAAGGAGTAATTTTAAGGAAAAAAGTAATAGACTATCAGTGGCCTTTTAATAAAATCTGAAGAACCAGTTTAAACGAGACAAACGATGCCAGCTAGGTCTCGTGAGGTCAGAATGATGTGGCAACCACATCCATTCAGGTTGCTGCCAGGAGCACACCACTCCAGAAAAGTCCCCGCCTCAGTGAGTGATACAGAAAAAAGGGAGGGGAAACCTTTCTGTAAGCAAAGCAGGCTGGGTCCTAACCAATGGGGAACAACACCTTCATCTTGCAGGCAAATGGAGGAGCCAGAATTCTTAGCAAGTAGCACAACTTGCTGAAGTCAAGAGTCCAGGGATGAAAAGAACCATAAAAGCAGTAATGTGTAGGCAGAACTATTTAACTGTGTCCTCCCCATGTTGACTAACAATAAATGACAGGTGATGAGTCTTTCCCGCCAGCTTCCTAGTCAGTGCTGTAGACTGGAGCAATGCATTTGACTCTGGCGTAACTACTGCCATAGGAAGCAAGAGGTGAACATGAAGCCTCTGGAGCTGTGCAGGCAGCCTCTCCCCACTAACCAGTCCTGGTGAATCTCCTCGTTGGCATGACCTGGAGACCATCAGCTTTTCAGTTTTGTATTGCCAGGTTTGGACACCCAAGTAAAATGTCTGCTCAGGACCTGTCCTTTGGGGAGGGTAGGAGCATGTGAGCCAGGAGGGAGGCACAAGGAAAGCCAAGTTTAGAATGATGGGCACAGCTGGTGGCATCTTGATCCAGGTCAGTGAGCAGGAAGCCAAAAGGTGAAGGTGGCTGTGGTACGTAGGTGGTGGAGAAATGAGACAACCAGTGAGGACTTCCTGTTTGGTAATGCCAACAGACTTCTCCCAGGTAAGGGAGTGGGTTTTTCTGAGTCACCAAGGGGGAAGTGAATGTTCCTGGTATGAGGAGAAGTGGGAGAGCAGATGCCTGTTTGTTGCAGAGAGCCTTTTCAGGGGGTGCTGAGTGATGTGTACTGGGGAGCTGTGGTGCTTCATGAGAACAAGGCACTGACTGCTGCAGTTGCTTCTTTTAACATAGTCCTTTACGCTATTGTTGCCACCTTGTTCCTTTTTTTTCCTCAGTGCTGAGGGGTGGGACAGGAAGACATAAAGAAGCAGCAGTATCACTAATACCAGAAAACCAGTTCTGCAGGAAAACCTGCAGATGCCTGTATGATGGGGAAGGAGTGGCTGCACTCATGACCCAACCTGCCTTGCACATAGCAGGCTGAGAGTGCGATGGAGTATGACAGGCACCTTCTTCTGTCTGTCTTATTCCCATGAGCCCATTGTCAGCTGGGGATCAAAGAGGCCAGCCGCTCCTCGGGGCCTGACTGGGTAACTTGCGAAGAACTACTGGGCAGCATCTGTGCTTCTGGACTACTCCGCCTTTCTTACTCCATGGCACTTGCTCTGCTTGGTTGCAAACATTATCTGCCTTGATCAAGAGCTGGTCAGTGGGAGGAGATTTTGTTGTCTGTAACACAGCCACCTGGGGCGGTCAGAAGGCTGACCTGGAGAGGTCCATGTCCAGTGGATGCACTCAAGTATCAGAGAAGCCACCAACGCTGGGAACTTCACGTAATTCACTTTCCCTTGTTTGTTGGTAGCAGCAGTGGCCCGTTTCCCCGTACGTGCCCCCAGGCCGTAGCACAGGAGGACTTGAGCAGGGGATCCCAGCCGGGACTAACCCTGCTGCCTCCGCCGCAGGAGCACTCGTGCTCCGCTTCTCTGGTAGGCTGTGGGATGCAGCTTAGACAGATGGTCGGGTGATTAGAAGGGAACACGGAGAGATTTTTGACCCCCGCGCAGCCTGAGTACCACTCGCGGTCCCGAGCAAGCTGTCAGCACCTCTGTCATGGGTTTGGTTTGGGAGGCACACGCCGTGGCACTTGGCGCAGGGTGCGGGAACGGCTCAGCGAAGCACGGAGAGGTGTCTGCGTCTGTGGGGAGTGCCAGAGGAGGCCGGGGGAGGAGGAGCTGGATACAGGCCACCGCAGCTACCCCTTGACTTGCCAGAAGCGCTGGAGTAAGGCCGGTTTCCCAGCACGGGCCCCGCGCAGCACAGCAGCCGCAGCCGCATCCGCACAGCGACGTGGCCACAGACCCCAGCAGCCTGCCGCGGCCTGGCACTGCACGCCGTGTAGCGCTGCCCCGGGTGGCCGCCGGGAGGCGCCCGTGCGCCAGCAGCACCTCCGGTCCCGCCCTCTGGCGTGACCCTGGCTAGTAGCAGGAACAGACAGAACGGGAAAGGAGGGCAGCGAACAAACGGATTGAAAGAAAAAACAATTCAAAGACAATTAGAAGCGGCAACATATAAAAATAAAAAAGCAAAGCCAATCCCGCAAAAGGCATTAAAGGGAGAAAGAAAAGAGAAAAGAAAAGAGAAAAGAAAAGAAAAGAAAAGAAAAGAAAAGAGAGAAAAGAGAAGAGAAGAGAAGCATCCTATCCCTGCCTCCCACTTGCACACTTCTCGGCAGCCCTTGTGGAAAGTGGGGTCAGGCCTGCCATAGGGCCTCCAGAGGTGCATGTAGCCTTGGGATGGAAAGGTGGTGGCACAGCAGCTGATTTGTCACCCTCCCACCTAGAATGGCTGAGGCATTGCAGCAGCGGATATGCCTGTCTGGAAATTAACAGTGAGGAGCGATGTGATGGGGCAAGTGGGGCATGTTGATGAGGGTGGTGGAAATAATTGTCTCCCAGTACTACTGTCAAAAAAATGTTTGAGGGAGATAAAGCCACAGCTGCCTCTCCATCACCCACAGTCTGCAAATCAGGAAGGATTTTCTTCCAAAAGATACATAATAAATCAGTGTTACACATGGGGCACATTTGCTTGATCATACCCTCCAAATTGGGTTATGCAAGGGTGGTCCTAAGACTCTCAGACCATGTAATCTCAGTTCACATGCTTGGGGGGGCAGATTGATACCCTTTACACTGAAGGATATATTCATGCCACACATAGCCTACTTAACCCCAGTGCTTTTACCTGCAGGAACAACTACCACATCTTCATACCTGATAGAGCAAGTACTGCACAAAGGCAGAAGCTGCATAGAGGATCCTGCATCCTCTGCAGCTCCTGCTGCATCCTCTATCCAGCTCTTGACTCTGTTTCCAGGTAATGTGTCTTGTGAATGAGGCATTTCACCAGCTGCACTTGCCCAAGTGCACCTACAGACAGGTGCTCCTTCACCCACGTGGGCACCTGTCCTGTCCTGCTGCTGATCTCCAGCAATGGGATGGAGATGGTCCCCTCCCATGCATCAGTGACTCACCATGCAGCACCTTGCTGTCCCACAGTCCCACCTCCATCTCTCTTTCTGGTACTTGGGATGCTGTAATTACACAGTGTATAGGGTTAACACTCCAGAGGGAGTAACCCTGAACTTGACACTTGACCTCAAGTGGTCTTGACCCCTCCCCAGGGGTGGGTCTGAACACCACCAGGTGATGGTTACCCTACTCCCCCTTCCTGTCCCATAAAAGCAGGGGGACTTCCTGTTCACTCGATCTCTGGACCACTCTGCAGCTCTCTGCACCCTTTCTGCACCCTCTCTGCACCCTCTCTGCACATCTCTCTGCTCCGTGATTACCACCATTTACCATCTGTTCCTGGTTTCGGTTTTACCATGTGGCCATCACCCACGAGGCAGACAAAGCCACCACCATCACAAACTCGGGTTGTATTTATACCTTTTGTATTTGTTATTTCCCCTTCCCTACACCTCTGTAACCTCCCTACCTCTGATACCCTTTTAAGTTATTGTTAAACTTTTCTTTTTTTAACTTCCAAATCGAGTGAGTTTGATTTATTTGGGTGTGCTTACCCTTCCTCTCTACTTCTAATTCCTTTCTTTTGGGAAAGGAGGAGAGGGAAGGGCACTTTACAAATTGTTATTGGTTCTATCAAATGTACCCGAGTCTCTGGGAATTTAAATTAGAACCGAGACACACGGCTCCAAAAAGCTGTATTAGCTGAGGGGTACCCACAGCTGCAGGGACCTGCAGGGAAGATAAAACTAATGACCTAGCAACACCAATTCCTGCTCAGCAGTCCAATAGGGTGAATCTGAGCATCTGGGCGTTTTTTCTTTTTCTGTTCTTCTGCATGAGTATTTTTCTGCAAATGTGCCACACAGAGCAAACCTTAAACAAGAAACACAATGGCAGGTGCATCAGCCGTACAGAACCAGATTGCTCCCTACATGATCCCACCCAAAGCTGCTCCTGGACAGTGTGTAGAGCATCTTGGGCTTGTTTGGGCAGTGAAAGAGGTGGCACGGTGGCGGTGGGGTGAATTAATGGAGACTGAGTCCCCTGGCAGCGTGGAGTGTTGGAGACGACTGCTGCTCTGCCATCCCCTTGTCTCTAGCAGAGATCAGTCCAAAACTTTGCAGCCAGCATCTGGCTGCATCTGTGTAGCTCTGATGGGCACAGGCAGGCACAGCATTTCACAGGGAGAGGTGAATCCCCACTGGAGGCTGTGGAATTTATGCCATGGGACGCTGCGCCTGCCCATGCCCTGTGGAGGGGCAGACCAAACTGCCACCCAAAAAGCATCTGGAAAGCATCAGTAGGTGCAAATCCACATGGCTGGAAGCTCCACGCGTTGCCTCAACATCTCTGGTTGACTGACCCAACCTTTCCCAGAGCAAATTAATTCCACTTGTTCAAGGGATATGGATATCTCCAGGAGATATGGGTACCTAGAAATCGAAGGGAGGCTCCCCAACACAGTGCTTTTGCAGTGTGAGTAGCTACCAAGCATCTGACAAGCTCCAACTGGCATCCCTACACATATGTCTTTTCTTGAAAATTGAAAAAAAAATCCTTTTTCATGGTAAATGAAGACAACAGAGATGATTTTTTGTTATTATTCCCTTGCCCTGTCCCCAGTCTTTCTAACTTCTTCAAACACAAGCGTAGCCTGCATCTTCCAGGTAACTGCCCAGATAACTGCCAGACAAGTGAATTTATGGCCTTGCAGATGTCAGAGAAGCAAAAACCTGATTGTCTGGCTCAGATTTGGGCAATTTTAATGTGTTTGAGCTCCTCTTGTTTGATGCTTGTGAGAGCAGATGACTGGGGAAAGACTGCTTGTCCTTAAGTTGTCTGTGAGCGGTGGGAGAAGTTGGACACTCAGGACAAAAAGCTGGGCGAGTTGTCATCCTGGCCCTGGGTGAGGAGCACGATTTGTGGAGACACTGTGAAGGCAGTGCCATTCACATCATCTGCAGCAGGAGAGCGTGGCTCTGGCAGGGTCCCTGCACTCCCCCTTCCCTCCTATGCACCTCATGACTCTCCACAGTGCTCTCATCTCAGGGGCAACAAGATGGACCCTGTAAATCTTAAGGGAGTTCCCATGTTTCTAAGAAGTGGATTTTTTACCTCAAAGATGGAGTGTGATGAGAGCTGGGTCTTTGTGTGGTGAAGTTCTTCACCGTGAGAGTGGTGAGAGCCTGGAATGGGTTGCCCAGGGAGGTGATTGAGGCCCCATGCCTGGAGGTGTTTAAGGCTGGATGAGGCTCTGCCCGGGGTGATCTAGGGTAGGATGTCCCTGCCCATGGCAGGGCGGTTGGAACTAGATGATCCTTGTGGTCCCTTCCAACCCTGACTGATTCTATGATTCTATTTTTTCGTTTGAGTCTAATATGTTAAACCTAGGTCGGGGCATTAAACCAGCCCTTGTTTAGGCTTTCTCAGGCAGGTATTTTTTCTGTGCTGTGCTGCTGACGAAGGCAGCAGGTTTCCCCCTCCCTATTCTCCCTCCTCCTCTCCAGGCTTTGATCCCAGCAGCTCTGAAAGCTGAGCTTTGAAAATACAGTGATTTCACAGACGTGTTGATTAGGAAATGAAATTCCATGAAGCGAATGACACCCCCACTGCATCACCTGGCTCTGTGAGGCTGCAGCTCCCCACCAGGAAACGTATTCTTATTTTTTTTTTGACACATCCAGGGTGTTGTATTATTCATAAAAAATGCAGACAGAACTTCTTAAGAGAAAATGACTTCCAAAGAAATTGTCTGGAGGAGGGTGTTTGTTGGTTGGTTTGGGTTGGTTTTTTGTTTTTTATCCCTCCTGTGAATCTGTCATCTTTCTTAAAGACAACTCAGCCCTTCCTCTCTTCTGCCGAGCAAAAATGAGGCATACACTTACCCTGGAGCAGGGACAGTCTCCTGAGCAGGGACAGTCTCCTGAGTATGCAGAAATACCCTGAGGTTTTGCCTCCCCTACCTGACTGTTAATCAAGGATTCCAGTTTTATAGGATAATGGATTTAATGGAGGATGGAGAAAGGGCTGTGGACCATCATGGTTAATTCTCCAGGAAGGTAACCACAACTATGAGGATTAAACTGCATTTAGTCCATCCAGGTGGGATGGGGAGAGAACTAGCTGATGTGGCTGTGTCCATAGCATCCATGATGCCCTGTAATGACTCTGACTAGGTCTTTATTATTCAAATATCCTCAAATCCAGCTCTTAAAAATAGCATATTTTCCCCCCTCCCGTATATATTAATAGTATCATGCTTTTTTGGGTGTTCCTAACACTATTCTGAGTTTATCAACCCAGAGTGGGATGGAGTTTGAGGCCTAGTTCTTCTCATTTTAGCTACTAGGAATGTAGGGGTTGCCCTCAGCAAGGGATTAGCTGCTTGAGCAGCCTTGTTTTCCAAGTCTAGCACAAGTGGGACACTAGATTCACCTTGCCTAACCATTCATCAGCACATCTAATAACCCTTACTGGATTCACACTCCAGTCCACAGCAGGAAGAAAAAAAATAAGGAGGTAGGTTCCCATTTCCATAAACTGCTACTTGCTTTGAGTCTTGATGTCTCAGCATCAATATAAAGACAATTGTGAGGCAGTTCAGGCTCCTCACACTTCATCTGTGAGTGCATTGCTGCCTCAGGAATCACACTCCAGAGAGCCTGACCACCCAGCACGGCTCCAGCAGACCTCCTGGTAGCCTGGCCAGCTCAAAGACATCGCACCCAGCAGAACCCTGTGCTGCTTTGCAGACACTCACCTATGCAAAGAAGCAAACCCAGAAATGTCTGAGTGATGGATGCGGATGAGGCGAGCTCAGCAGCTTAGAAAACAGGTTAGGGGTGGGGCAGCATCCATCAGCCTCCAACACCAGCCACCGAGCGTGACGGCAGAGGCTGAGGTTTCAGAGGAGGTTGAAGGAACTCCTTCAGGCTCACGGAACGGCTGCAGGAAGGGAAGAACTGAGATGGGCTGTGCCTGTGCAGAGCAGCCATGTATCCATGTACTATCCAGCAACCTCGGACCCACTGGAGAGTCACAGCCGTAGCTAGCAGGGGGTGGGACTTTGGAGGGATCACGATTTGCTTTTCTCCTCCAATGTAAAGTTTAACGGCAGGTTTTTCATAAAGGCTTGAAAAGAAGCTGAGGAGACATTTGCAAAACCTTTCTGCAAGGTACAGATACCTCTCCAGGAGAAAGGAAGAAAATCACTCACTGAGGAACACGACAAGTATTCAGCAAAGGAGTAACCAGTCTCTGGTTGACATCACAGGTTTGATGTGAAAAAGCTGTTAAGGGCTTTCTGAGAAAAGGTGGAACATTTTTTCCTGGATGCAATGAGGAAAAAAAGAGCTAAGGAATCTGTACAAAGAAAACCTGTCAAAGCAACAGGCCAGGAAAAGAGGCTTTGCAGAAGTGCTGAAGGATTTTATCCTTACTCATCTCTAGCTTGGATATTCAAGCTTGGATATTTGGTCTGACTTCCAATCACTGAACAATAGCTAACAATAGACCTGCAATGATCTTCTCCGTTAGTACTGAAATGGTAAAACTATTTCTCTCTCAATGGGTTGCCTCCCTTCCCTTGTTCCTGCTTGAAAATCACTCCAAAAATTAAACCCAGGAATCAGCCCTTACACGTGTAGCTTATTCTGCACCAGATACCCCACTGAGAGGGGAGTTTTTCTGTTGAACTGCAGAAAACCCATTTTGTGCTCCTCAGTGCTCTTGCTGCAGCAGCCCCCACGCAGGAAGCAGGCAGAAGTGGGGGGATGCAGAATGGGCATTGGTGGGAGAAGTAGCTCCAACCCTGACTGCCTGCAGCATGAGACTGCTCTGCTCTCTCCATCTGGCTGCTCTCACCCATCCCATTCAATTTCATCCCCACAAAAAGCAGCTTGCAGGTGACATCTTTAACACCTCCATCTCTCTCTATGCACATCACAGCTTTTCATCTCTGGCAGCTAATAGCAGAGCACTGGGGGAAGGGACCGTATGCCAAAGCAGCTTGTCTAAGGCACCTTCTTACTATAACGTTACATGCTCCCATAACAAGAAAAAGATTTTGCTATGTGGTTAGAGTAGTGACCAAAACATCTCCCCTCTTGCCATGATATGTGGGATGCCTTTGCCTGTGTGCTGGTGACAGGAGGCAGCTCTGCAATGGAACAGGGGACAGAGACACCTTTGTTTGGAGTGGCAGCACAAAAAGTATAGGCTGGTGGCAGCCAAGAGTGTGTGCTTCTGCCAAAAGTCCAGTTACAGGAGTATGCAGGGTAAGCAGCTGCTGTGCAGCATGACAGTGCTGGAACAAGGGCAGTGGCTGAATTCATCTACAGAAAGAGCCACCTTCCTTCATTCTGCTGCCTGCAGGGTGTTTGCTGCAACTACTGATAGAATCATGACAGTCTTGGGTAATTAGAGGGTGTGAAGCTCAGGCTCATTTGAGCTGCAGGGAACCTCACTTCCCTCCTTCCAGTGGACGCTGTAGTTTCAAGGAGCTCTGCCGCTGCCTTAATTAATGATCCCCTTAATGGCTGATCCTACTGCATGAATACATGTGTCAGTTGTGATTCAGACAGCAGCAGCAAGATGATGGGTTTGCCATCAGAGAGTTGAAGGTTACTTGTCATCCTGGACCTCTCCCAGAGAAGGGGAGAAGCCCAAAGGAGGGTGAGAAGCTGAGCTGCCAGGTGATTCTGTCATCCTATTACGTTCTGTCTGATCCACACTGCTACCTCCAGGACCTAAATTCCATCATATCATAGCCATGATTTCAAATGGAGCTGGTGTCCAGGTCTGGCTGTGGGGATGTGACAGCAGCAGGAGATAGTGCTCACAGGCGCTTGGGAGACTCTGTAGAGCAGCGATGAATGCTCTGTCATAGGTCTACCCATGGGGGTTAGGCCATGATTATCCTCTATACTAGCTCCCAAACCCTCTCATTACCTTTTGCTGGCCAGCCTTACAGGCAGCCCAGTAACTGTGAAGGATGCCCTGGTGGCCCTGTGCATCCCTTGGTGCAGGGGAAAACATTGCTTCTGCTCCTTTTTCTAGAGTTCATGGGAGTGCTAAATACGTAGGTCTGCTTCTCCAGAGCTCTGGGTTGTGATGGTGTTTGCTCCGGTGTGCAGCTGCAGGAAGGTGCTGCTGGAAGGAGATAGGGACCAGCCTGCACAGGGGAGAGACTGGCTCACCGGGTTTGCCTGAGGGAATCCCCATCTGCTTCTGCTTTCTTCCTCCTGCATAACCTTTTTGTAACTCCTCCTGCTTTCTATCTTTTGGGCTCCTGAAACCAGTGTTAAAAGCACACACTCTGACCTTTGCATGCCTGGAGCTCCCTGGGGACTGGAATGTACCAGAGCAGTCACTCCAGAGACTTTTCTAGGGGCTATCCCTTTCCTTACCCTCTTGCCACTACCCAATTCACTGGTCAGAGAGCAGACACAGGCATGCACGTGTTTCAGTACGTGTCTCATTTTTAATGCCTTTATTTTTAGCTTGTTTTTGTGGCCTGGAGAGGATTCCACAGGAAATCCTGCAGCCATGGGATCATGAAAAGCTCAGGTTCCCGATTGTGTTACATACGTTAACAGAGCTGTGATCTATATGGGGTTTTTTAAAAAGCAGCTATAAATACTTCCTCCAGCTGCACCAATATCCCCTCGTCTCTCTTCCCTCCGTGGCACCTGTTGACACTCGTGTACCCGGTCAAGATTAGCTGCTTTGCGGGGAAGAGAAGCCCAGATTCCGGAGCCATCCTTCCCTGCCCTGTTGCAGCAGCACCTGGCTGGCCCATTTCAGGAGGCCACTGGGGCTGTCAAAATCCACACAACCCTGGGGAGCCAGCTTCACTGCCAGATTTGCTTGGCCCAGCAAACAGCTACTTCAGGAAGGAGACCCAGGAACCGGTCTCATGTGAAGTGGTGTCACCTTGACATCTGAGCCCCAGGGCATGTGCAACCCCAACCTCCTGGCCAGGCAGCAACACCAGTGTGAGCAGGTTGTCATTTCTCAGCCTTGCTTCCTTCCTAAGCTTAGACCAGTCAGAGAAGCCAGGGTGCTCAGGGGTAGAATGCACATGCGGGTTTTGTTTTGCAGCCATGGGGTGCACTGCCAAGTCATAGAATCATAGAATCAACCAGGTTGGAAGAGACCTCAAAGATCATCCACTCCAACCTATCACCCAGCCCTATCCAGTCAACTAGAACCATGGCACTAAATGCCTCGTCCACTCTTTTCTTGAACACCAGGGAAAGCCACTTCACCTCCCTGGGCAGCCCATTCCAATGGCAAATCACTCGCTCTATGAGGAACTTCTTCCTAACATCCAGCCTATACCTCCCTCAGCACAATTTGAGACTGTGTCCCTTTGTTCTGTTGCTGGTCCATCAATTCTCTCCAGCTGTGGAAGCAGATGGTTCTTTTGCAGGACCCCTCTGGACTCCAGAATGAGTAATGCCTGCAGTCTTGGCCTGTGTTTGTAAAACACAGAGACACAACTACGCAGCTTGGGTACATGGCATCAAGTGTCGGGGAGACATTTAGGTTCTCTTGGCTGAAGGAAGAGGGACTAATCTTCCATGAGAGATGGCTGTTGGTCTCCTCACCAGCTGTAAGCATCATGGAGGTAGGTGCTGCATGTGGCACCCCAGCCTGAGCTAATACACATCTGGAGGAAGCACCAGCCGGGAATCTGTGCCATCCATTATGTCATTGGTAGATCCTCCAAAAAAACTCAATCCTCAAACCCTTTTCCACGCAGAGAAAAACCCAGCGAGGTGAGATGAAGCTGTGCCAAGGCCGGTTCCTGCTTCCCTGCAAAGATGCCAGCCCTGTACTGTCTGAGCTGTGTCCGTGGTTTTCCCAGCCTCACTTGTCATTCCTGGCTGCTGGTGACTCAGTCCCTGGCCATGTTGGTTGCCTGCACAGCAGTCATGCTCTGCTGCCTTGCAGAAAGCCTCAGCTATCCGGGGGAGTCTGTAATAATGCGTTTGCAGACAGCATTCCCCTTCCATGCTGGGATGGAGCCAAGAATTTCTTTAAGGTTTGTTTATGCAGAAATAAAGAGAGATTCCTTCATTTGCCACTGTCTCTGCTTCATGTGAAGTGTCCTGTCCTGCCCTCGTGTCCCTCTCCATCCCTTGTGGGTGAATAATTTATCTCCAACACAACTCAACCTCAGCAGTGGCTGGACTTGGACCTGGGCTTCTTGCTCCCTGGGAGAGCTGGAATCATGATCCAAATGGTTAAATTCCTGCTAGTGGAGAAGTGTGACTAGCCCAGCAAGAGCTGTACAGACATCTTGCTTCTCATTAGCCCACCAGCTCGCAAGCATGGGATGGAGCTTGGCTTGGATCCCAGTGGTGGAGATGAGTGCCATAATTCCTTCACACTCTTCTGGACCTTGGTTTGCCTGCAGAGTCTGTCCTGGAGCCAGGAGAGCCACCTGACGAAAGTTGAGTTGAACCTGAAATACAAAACATCTTGGCTTTCACAAATGAGCATTTGCTGGTGAAAGATCACCCACTGACTGCAGGGCCTGATGCAGGAGTTGGAAGATGCATTCAGTTCAAAGTTAATACGATTGGAAATGTAACCCATTGCTTGGAAACCCTGCTGATCCCTGCCTAAGCTGTCTTAAACAACATCTCTGAGTGTGCCACACTCACAGACTGGCAGCTGGGTTTGTGTCACATCCCTGTTTGCCAGTGTGCAGGACTGACTGCAAGTGAATCCCTCCTCTCTAGGTGAACCCTGCTGAGATTCTGACATGGGTCTTCTACAAGGGGTTTCAGTTGTGTGATGTTAGCTGTGGGTTCAGTATGCAGCCCTGAAGTTGCCATACCTGCAGGATAGCCTCAGGATACCAGCATGAAGAAAAGCACAGAGGGAAAGGTAGGATTATGCAGGGACAGCTGATGGAGGTGAAGGCAAAGCCTGGAGTCAGAAGCAGAAAACAATGGACTTGAAGGTAAATTTAGTCTGTTTATGGAGATTTCAGGTTCAGAACCAAAACACCATACCGAAGCTTATCTTGGAGGAGCTGTTGTCACACACCACAGGATGCATAAGTGTTGCCTGGTCCTCCAGCTGCCAAGGGCCTCCTGGATCTGGAGAAGGTCAAGACAGAAGGATCAAATGTAAGGAGGTTGGAAAAAAGAACAGCAATATTTGCTTTCTTCTGCCCTGCTCCTCCCAGGCTGTCACTTTTGTCAAGGCTCCTGACAGCCCTTTCAGCTGAAGTGCACTCGAAAAATGTATGCTGGGGTTATATAAGACTCCAGTACCTTTGGTGACTCACACTCTGTGTCCTAACACGCCATTCCCCACAGCCATTGTGCAACCTCATCAGGAAGGCATGTGGTGGCTGGCCCCAGGGATGGGGACCTGCAATGGGCATGGGGAGCTACAGTGGGAATGGCCCCAGGGGTCCTTCACTCCCAGGGAAAGGCAAATCTACTGAAGGACCATCCCACCCCTCTTGCATAGGAAGAGGAGGGAGTCCTGCAAACAGAGAGGGATGCCTGGGAAATGAAAAATGTGAGATTCACTGGACTAGAAAACTTGTGGTTGGCATCTAAATCCATGAGTTTCCCTGTTGTATGCTTGTAGTGAAAGGTCTACCAGCGCATGTAATAAAAGGGCTTGTTGCTAGGAGGGTAGGAAATGAGATACCTTCTTCCCTCAGCCAGGAAGCCTTCCTCCCAAGGTGAAGATGCCTGAGATTTATCTTAAGTGGGGAAACATCAGGATGGGCTGTGGCTAGCAGTGGAGATACTGTCCTTCTTTTCTGTCACAAAAGGAGAATCAGGCCCTCGAGGAGATCCTGGAGCTTGCAGCATATGCACGAGCAGGAAGAGAGGCAGCCTGCATTGCATCAGCAAGGGGTGCAGGCACTCATGGGCAATATGGGGTAGGGACAGAGCAACCCAAGGACAACAGGATAGATAAGCCCATAAGGGTAAACAGCACATGACTCCCTTTTGGTGCAAGAGGCTTTGAAGGGTTGCATGTGTGCCTGTGTACTAGGTAGGGAGTCTGGTCCAGGTTCCTTGCAGCCAGGTCCAGTCTGCCACATTTTGCGTTTCCTGAAACAGCATCCCCAGCAGCACAGAGCATGCCAGGGGCTGGCAGAACAAAGAAGACCTTGTGCCAGGCTCTCTTTCCCTCCTTATTCACAGTCTGTAGGCACTAGAAGGACACAAGTCACACCTGGGCAGCTGTACCTCAGCATTTGGCATTGCTCTGGTTTGCTTTGGTTTTTCACTCTGCCCATATACTGTGTTTCAATGTGTGTACCACAAGTCAAGCTCAAATATCTCAGCCCTTCAAGGCAACAGAGTTGCTGTAGATGTGGGCATGCTGGAAGAAGACAGAGTGTTGGCAAGCCAAGAGTAAATGTTTGCTCCCCGAACTCACACTGCTGAGAAGGTTTTGACCTCATCCTGCCTTTCAATCATGTCTCTCAGAAAAATCAGGTGCCCTGAACAGCATGCTGAAGGTTTGGGTGCTGCCCTGTGAGTTCAGGGCCAGCTCATCAGTTGGGACAAGTCAGGGTAGCTGCACAGAAGGTAGTCCAGATGAGTAGATATTTTCCTGATGTCTTGCCAGTCCTTGATTTCTGTCCAGGACTCCACACCTACCCCAGCCTACTTTCTGGTGCAGAAGTGCTAGGTCTGAATCATGAAGAGGATTCACAGCCTGGCTCATTAGCTGAGCTCGAAAATAAAGTTAATAAAACTCTTCTTGTTCAGCCAAGGATCTGGTTCCCGATGTTTAGTAGCTCTGCAACGGAGTGGCAACATATTGGGGCTGGCTCTCAGCTTCATGACTCCACTTTTAGACTAGTGTAAAGTCACAGTAACACAGGCATCACACTCATTATTTATGATAGAGTTCTAAACTGTACAGTTTTGCCCCCTCAGTCCATAGCTAGAAATCACCACTTCCCACATGCAGCATATGCAATGCTTTAGTTTTGAAAAATAACTTCCATCTTTCTAAAGAGTAAAGGCAGAGCAAAAAGATTAACTAATGCCACCTATTATTAAGTTATTAAATACTTAGAAGCCCACAAAACCATGCAAGCATTCTGTTTCCTTAGGACAGAGGGTAATAGAAAAAAGAATCAGAGGCAGAACCTTGCCTGGTGGAAAGCAGAAGACACTGGCTTCAGAAGCATCATCTGTTCCCAACTGCACAGGCAGTTGCCAGAAATGCCTCACCGTGAAGTTCATCTGTTGATGTTGAGGGATGCTCATGAGAAGCAAGCCAAGAGGCAGAAGGGTCCACAAGATGTGTTCTACTGGCTACAACTCTTGGTCACCATGATCTAAGTCTGTAGGAACATGCCCCTGCTTTACCAGCCAGCCTCATGGGCTCCTTGGACTCAGGATGTCTCTGATGCCAGTCGGCAGCACCGCCTGCTGCCAATGTGGCCCAGTGTTGCTCACTGTAAAACCTTTGCAGTCCCTTACATTTTTGCCAGGCTCTAACCACCTGTGCTGGCAGGCTGCCACACTGGGAGATCTCAGTCAAGGTAGTTTGACAAGGGTGAGGCTGGGGGGTGACACCTTTTGTCCTTGACCTTTAGGGAAAGTTCTAGGATCAAAAGCTAAAGAGATGTGAGCATTCTGGAGACAGAGGGGAGAAGTCTGAGATGGGAGTGGGATGGATGAGCAGAGGGAAGTTAGGATAAGGATCTGGTGGATAGGAAGAGATGGACCTCAGAGGATATGGGACAGAAGGAAGAAAGAGAAGTCTCCACTAGCCATGAGGACATGTCCTCTGCAATGTCTGGGATGAATAAAGTATTTCCATCTGCATTTCTCTTCCGTCATCAGCTGAAACCTTCTGGTCCTATATCTCACATCAGTCAACACACCATGGATGGCAGCCTTCCACTGTGACAAATGCTTTGTTAGCTTCTGTCACCCTTCTGTCTGGCAGCCTCAGCACTCTCGCTCTGTTGCTGGCCCTGTCACCAAGGCTTGTTGAGCCTCCTGGGGACCTCCAGTTTGTATCAGTGCAACCCAGGAGGGCCCACACAGAGGCAAGTGACCTTCAGAAAGCTGAGGTTACACAATAGTCTGTTCCACAGTTAGGAGGTGCCAACCTCGCTGTCTCTGCATGTTTCTCATTTCACTGTTTCCTCAAGGCTTCCAACCCAAGCTCATCTCTGTGAACAAAATGGATGGTTCCCACCTGTGGAAGCATGGCTAAGCAAAAATCCTGCTTGGAAAGACACCTGAAGCAGCTCCATGCAAGCCCTATAGCAGGCTGTCTGCTGAGCTGAGTGGGAATTAGCTCACTGCATTGCAGTAATGCATTTATATTGCTCCTGGAAGAAGTATCCACTCTAACCTAGCTAACCACACAGCACGACTGTGCACCATCAGCATATCCTGACAGACAGCTCTGCAGTTTTCCTTTCTCCATGCTGGCTAGCATGTTGGCTTCATGCTGCCTTTACAGCCAATTGCACAAACTTCCCTTAGACTTCATCATCCTGGAGCTCTGCAGTCCCTGTTGAACTCAGCTTTGCAGCTGTAGTCCCCTGAGGAGACACTTTTCCCCCACAACTCCACAGCCATGCCACTTCCAGCAGTAAAGCAGAGGGGATTCCTCTCACACGCACAACTCTATGCCCCAGGAGCAGATCCAGTAAGCAGAGGCCTCTGGAAAGTCAGCATGTGGTCCTCTAATTAAAGCCTGGATCCTAACATGCAAGTATAGAGAGGCCACATGCCAGCTGATGTACTTTGTAGCTTGAATAGTGTTTCTTTAATGTAGGTGGATTGATTTTGGGGTGGGTTTTTGTTGTTGTTGGGTTTTGTTTGCTTGGGTTTTGTGTGCGTGCGAAAAACATAAATAGAGCTTCATCTTTTATGCATTTTCTTGTGCCTTCAGACCCAAAGCACCTCTCCATCATTTGACATCATTCCCTGTTTTGAAAGACACACTTACTAGAAAAAGATATAAGGATGTTTTCATTGCAGTTCATCATATTCACAGACATAAAATATTAAAAGCAATATAGCTGAACCCAAAAACAATGCAGTATCTTGAAAATAGTATTAGTCCTTTCCCTAGGTACTGGAGAGTGTGATAAATCCTAATCCATTATACGTTTATAGCCTCCATGGATTCCCAAGAGGAATGCCAGGAGGGTTGTGGTGGTTTGGCCCTGGCTAGGGGCCAGATGCCCACCAAAGCTACTATATCATTCCCCTTCTTAGAAAGTAGAGATGGAAAACATAACAAGAGGCCTGCAGGCCAAGATAAAAACAGTTTAATAAAGCAAAAGCAAAAGCTACACATGGAAGCAAGAGCAACCGAAGATGTTATTCTCTGCTTCCATTCAGCAGACAATGTTGGGCAGGGCTTCAATACACAAAGCACTTGCTCTGGAGCACAGACAATATCAGTGAGTGTCCCCACACTTCCTTCTTTCACTTAGCTTTTATATCAGAGCCAATGTCATATGGTATGGAATACCCCTTTGGTCAGTTCAGGTCAGACGGTCCAGCTGTGTCCCCCCTCAAGATCTTATCTACCTCTTCAGCCTCCTGTTAGAGCCTACAGCTGTGGTGCTGTGTGAGCACTGCTCAGCAGCAGCCAAAACACTGGTGTGGTATCAACACTCTTCCAGCTACCATTATGTAGTGGTTTGGGTGTCCCCTGCCCCCCCCCCACTTTTAGAAATCACCCAGACTAGACTCAGCTGGCTCTGGAAATATGAATGAAGCTTATGTTTACAGCTTAGCACAATATACAAGCAGATATTTACAGTATATACAGTTATATACAGAAATATACAAGGTAAAAGGTAATACAGAAACACAACTCCCCTCCCAGAAACCTGAGTCCCCAGGAGGGGCTCCCAACTGCCCCTTCACCTTCCCCTTACCCCTCTCAACCTTACCCCAGTCCCAAGGAAGAATAGAGGTTCGGCCAGGGTGTTAGGAAGCAAAGTGGATTAGTCCAAAAATGGAGGGTGTGATTAGGAGAGATGCAGCCCAGCCAGTTCCCCAGCCCAAGCAAGAGAAGTGCTGAGTGTGTTATCTATGTTTTGCTTTGCTTTTTTACACATCTCAGTAAGCCAATGAGTGAAGTGGACATCACCATTGTTTTCCTTTCACAGCTTGTGATCTAGTTCTTCTCACCAAAACATTCTAGCTAGCTTCAAACTAGCACACATTACAAAACACAGCACTATGAAAGATGCTGTGGGGACAACTAACTCCATCTCAGCCAAAGCCTATACAAGGGTCTGTTATGAAGGGGTCAGAAGGTGGTTTCCTGTTGTGCACACAGAGGGGGATATAAGCATACATATGTGTGTGGACAATTACCTAGCATTTGTCAGCACTGCTGAGGTGCATTGTCTGTCTGCCCTGCACCACTGTTATTGAGGACAGAGTACATTTCCCAAATCCTCTCCCAGTCTCTGATGAGTGTTCCTGAAGGAGCCCTGCGAGAGATCCTCAAATTTAAGGGCATGATGCCATGCAGGGGACTATGGACCACGGCAATGGATGACAAACACAGAGCAAATACAGCCTTGTGGAAACAGTGAATTTTCCTCTAAAGGGCAACCCTGTTAAAAGAGTCCTTTCATGTCCTTCAAACAGCACTGCTCAACTCATTGCAGTCAGACTTTGGTCCCAGGTGACTGCAGGTGTGGTCTCAGGTGGCTGGACTTGACGCCTCGGAACTTCAGCAATGTCCTCTGGAGAAAAGTGCCCTAGCAGCTCATCTGCCTCATATAAAGAGGTAGAATGATTTTCCTCTTCTTAAAAGGTGTTCTAGAGGCTCACCCTGCACTAACCAACTGTAAAGCCAAGTAGCATTAGGAAACAAGATCTCTAACCATGCAGGATCATACCCAGTGTGGGACCTAATGTGGCTTCTCAGTTAACTCTTTCTTAGGAGAGGAGCACATTTAATAAGAAAGGAAAATCTCCCAGGGGAGTGCCTGCCCGTTTTTCCAGCAGCTACTTTGTTCTCCATTCCTCAAATCCATGTTTTTCCAGTTTGTTTGAGGGGGCAGAGTGGCTGGACAGCAGCCAGGCAGAAAGAGATCTGGGGGTACTGGTAGATAGTAGCTGAAGATGAGCCAGCAGTGTGCCCAGGTGGCCAGGAAAGCCAATGGCATCCTGGCCTGTATCAAGAACAATGTGGCCAGTAGGACAAGGGAGGTTATTCTTCCCCTGTACTCAGTACTGGTCAGGCCACACCTTGAGTACTGTGTCCAGTTCTGGGCTCCTCACTTCAAGAGAGATGTTGAGATGCTGGAACCTGCCCAGAGAAGGGCAATGAAGCTGGGGACACAGCCCTGTGAGGAGAGGCTGAGGGAGCTGGGGGTGTGCAGCCTGGAGGAGGCTCAGGGCTGACCTCATTGCTGTCTACAACTACCCAAAGGGAATTTGTAGCCAAGTGGGGGTTGGTCTCTTCTTCTGGGCAACCAGAAATAGAACAAGGTGACATAGTCTCAAGTTGTGCCAGGGGAGGTATAGGCTGGATGTTAGGAGGAAGTTGCTGCCAGAGAGAGTGATTTGCATTGGAATGGGCTGCCCAGGGAGGTGGTGGAGTGGCTGTCCCTGGAGGTAGGTGTTCAAGAAAAGCCTGGATGAGGCACTTAATGACTGGACAAGGCCGGGTGATAGTTTTGACTGGATGATCTTGGAGGTCTCTTCCAACCTGGTTGATTCTATAATTCTTTATGTCCCCTTCTTCCAGTCCCTGTGCAGCCTACTCTGCCCCAGTCCACTTGATATTACCCTTCCCTTCACTTCCTTGGGTAAGGCAACAGAAAAAAGCACTGCACCCACCTCCCTACTTACTGGGGTTGAAACCATTTAATCTGTTAATGTAGACACATGAAAGTGTTTTCAGGAAGACCTGTTTGAAAAACAGGAGCAAGCACTTGCTAAATGAACGTGAGTTGAGCATGAGAGTGGTGAGAGCCTGGAATGGGTTGCTCAGGGAGGTGGTTGAGGCCCTGTCCCTGGAGGTGTTTAAGGCCAGGCTGGATAAGGCTCTGGTCAACCTGGTCTAGGGTAGGGTGTCCCTGCAGGGGGCTTGGAACTAGATGATCCTTGTGGTCCCTTCCAACCCTGACTGATTCTGTGATTCTGTAAATCTTTTGAAATCTGCAACACTCTTTCCATTCTGCTGGCTTCTGGAGGGAGAAATCTTTCATTTGTTCAGAACTTTTGCATTAAACGTTATTGCTGGCTCTCTTTCATGACTGTTTTGGTTCTCTTTTTGCTACTGGATGTCACAGAGGGGAATTCTGCCCTTATCGCCCGTTTGTAGCGAAGGGGAGAAATCAATAGGTGCGAGATAATTTTATATAAAAATATGTTTATTAAACTCAATATTCTTAACTCTCAACACCCCCCAACCACTATATTTAATATTAAATGGATTCTCACGGTCATGGAGTACCTTATGGGGAATGTCACAAACGGCTTATTAATAACTGTAATCAATAACTGGCATAGAGCTGTTAACAGAGAGAGAGTTTTCCCCGCGGCTACTGCCGCTTGGGGTCTATACAGTATGTGCCCAGCAGGGTGGGCTGAAAGCTTTCTGCTCTGTGGCAGGCACAATAGAAATTAAAAAGATNGTAATGACAGGCTTAAGTGAGTGAATGCACCGGCGAGCAAAAGAGGAATGCTGGCATGTGAATGCACGTGTATTTATGAACTGTGGGCCGAGATCAATGGTCTCATTGGTCACCAATAACCAATCAGGCCTGCAGTCAGCCAACCTTGCCATAATAGGCAAGGAGCCACAGGCCTGGACTTTCCAAACATGGGGCTCACATGGGCCTAGCACCCGGCAAGCGTGAGCTGAGCATGTGGGGGCTTACACAACCTAAAGCCTGGGCGGACCAGACTCCACGTGGCACCAGGCCCGTTGTGCCCCTCTGTGCTGGCCATGTGCTCACCCCTGATTATGAGCAGGAAAAACATGTCCAGGCAGGGCAAGGCATATGCAAGCCTGGTTTTGGGCCTATGGGCCCTCCACGACACTGGAAAAAAAAAAGGCTTCTAAAGCATTTGAAGCCATACCTCCACCTTTCTCTCCAACATTATTTTGCTTTTCAAAAATCAGATGGAAGAAAAATCTATAACTACTGTGAAAGTTTAAAAATAAATTTAAAGGGCTGACTCCTCAATGTTCAGGTGGCTCAACCTTCAGTAGCCAAAAAGAAAGCAAGACCAGAACCAGCAGAAAAAGACAAAAATCCTTTTATGGGCATAAAATGTTAATGGGAGAAATGTTAAAGGTGTTAATGGTACCAGTGCCATATTCAGCATCTACTATAAATGGGGAAGGGAATGTTACTGTTGGCAACCTCAAGCAATGACTGGAAGTATTTATTAGCTCAACGGGATCCTGTATTTGCAAAGGTAAATCCTGCCAGCAAAATGTAGCGCTTCATTGCCAGACTAGCAAACAGAACAGACCAAGGAGAAGGTAGGTGGCAAAAAAAGGTGTTCAGTGAGAGCTGTGGAGGATGCAAAGCCCCTGAAAGCAGCACTCCTCAGTTAAGAGGCTTCCTAAGGCTCCCTGCCTGCCCTGCTCCCAGCAGCTTGTGGTTGTATCCATTCTGAAAGCATTTTTATGAATGGTGAAAGGAGACTTTGGTTCAACAAGCTCCAGAAGCATAAGGCTAAAAAACGGAAGGGCAAGAAGGAAGAAAAGCAATGAATGTTAATTAATGTAATATAGTTGTAGTTAGGTGTTTGCCTGTAAATCACATGGTGCTGCACAACAAGTGAAAATCCCTGCAAGCTATTCAGAGCAAAACTCTATGATACACAGAGGAAACTCTTTAGCTGCATGCTGCAGGCTGAATGTTTCTCCACAGAGAATACCTGCAGCACACATGGACTTCACTGCCAAAAGGGAGTATTCATTTAGTAGGTTTATACAGCACCAGGCACATCAAGCAAGTCACACAGAACTATGTGATTCATGCAGACCACAGACCTAATCCCAAAATGTTTATTGTCAGCAGTCACAAAAAGGTTAAGCTGTGACTAGCACTGTTGGCTAAGAAGAAGCAGGGCCAGTGTCCTGACTATTCTGAGGATGAAGATGTCCTGTTCCTCCAAAGGCTGAGCTCAAAGCAGGTCTTCTCTGCTGGGGAGCACCAGCCAAGCTCCCTGTAGGGGCAGCTGGGGTGAGCCTGGCTCTCACTGACAGTTTCAGATAGCTGTTGAGATAAATACAGATGCAGATGAATATAGAACCTGAAATACTGACAGTCCTAATTACTGCTTTTTATTTTGATAATATTAAAGCATTTCTTCTAATTAATTCTGTTCTTCTATGCATCTTGAAAACTGTCCTATGCTTAAATTATAATGATAAAACATCTTCTCTGTCTCCAAAAGTGTCTTTATGTTCTTGCATGATATGAATTCTAACCAGGGCTGGGCCAACAGCACTACTGTGATATCTTTCCAATTCAATTTGAAAGTGTTGACCTTCTAGCAGATACTTTATAATCAGCAGTTCATCTTTTCCTATGAAACAAGCCCAAATATGCTATGTATTTGTCACCACATTGGTGTTCTGAAACAAACAAACAAAAAAGTGATGTTACTAGACATCTACAGTAACAGTACTAAGTATGGGAATATTTCTTCATCTCCTGGGTTGCTGTCATTGTGTGAGAAGAACGGAAGGCAAAAGATAGCATACCTCTAGAAAGAGCAAAAGTGGTCTGAAGCATGGCTGGGGACTGTATACAAACCTGTCTGTACCATGCATCCCTCTGGCTGGTCTATACCTCCTTTTTTAAATCATCCATGCTTTTAAAAAAGACCCTTTGTAGCCATGGTACCAGGTTGCAACAGAGAAACTCAAGATAAATAGGTACACAAAATCTTTATTCCCATGCTTTTGCCAAGGTTGTTCAGAACTGTAAAGTTAATTCATTGTTCCAAGCACCCTTGTTTCAGTAGAATACAGAATGCAGATGGCTCTGTCAGAATGAAATCTTGAGTACTGCATTCAGGTTTGGGCTCCTTAGTTTACAAGGGACAGGGATCTGCTCAAGAGAGTCCAATAGAGGGCTACAAGGATGATTAGGGGACTGGAGCACTGCCTTATGAGGAGAGGTTGAGAGACCTGGGGCTTTTTAGTCTGGAGAAGACTGAGAGGGGATCTAGTAAATGTTTATAAATATCTGAGGGCTGGGTATCAGCAGTGGGGGGACAGGCTCTGCTTTCTTGCTCCCTGTGATAGGAGAAGGAGCAACGGATATAAGCTGCAGCACAGAAGGTTCCACCTCAACACAAGGGGGAACTTCTTTACTGTAAGGGTCACAGAGCACTGGCACAGGCTCCCCAGAGAGATTGTGGGGTCTCCTTCTCTGGAGACTGTCAAGGTCCATCTGGATGTGTTCCTCTATGACCTGAGCTAGATAGTACTGTCCTGCTCTGGCAGGGGAGTTGGACTCGATGATCTCTTTGGGTCCCTTCCAACCCCTGAAATCCTGTGATCCCGTGACTATCAAGGATGTTTCACAATGCATAACCACAGGACTACAACTCTCTGTCATCTCCAGTGACTTTTTGGGCAGTGAGGAAGCTCCAAAGGAAAGCAGATGTTGGGGAAGGTTTTGGAAAAGGTAGAGAGAAAGACCAAAGTATTTATAGGTCTATCTCCTGACAAGAGTCCCAGCAGTATAATGGAATGACTCATACGGATCTAGATTAACAAGGAGTTAAGGGAGAGAAATATAATTAATGCCAATCAGCAGGAGTTTATGGGAAGAGACCCTTTCAAACTGAGTTGTTATCTTTCACCAAGGAGATTGCAAAATTAAGTGATATATGTAATGAAGCTGATGTAAAGCACATTGACTTCTTTAAGGCCTTCAACTCGTTGCAGCAGGGCATGCTGATTAAGAAACAGGAACAATATAAAACCAACGTGACACACATAAAATGGTTGCTTAATCCCTTAAACATCATTGTGGTGTTCCTGGAAGGATGCTCAGGACACAGCAGGCAGCAGGCACTACTCCCAGAATGCCACCTTGGCATGTCTGGCTCATTGTGCCCCTTCAGCCATTTATTGAGCCCTCAGTTTTTGCACCCCTTCCATTTGCTTGCTGGCACACCCCAGTAATCAGATTTTTTCAGTCTGAGTTGTCTGTTTTGCCTCTACCTCCTTCCTACACTGGGATAGTTGGTACATTCTATGAATTTCCATGGTGGCAACCAATTATCAGTGCTTTTGTAAATGCAGAAAAATGCAGCATAATCATGTAACCCTGCAAAATTAGTTCTGTATCTGCACCAATTGATATTTTACCCAGCATTGTAAAGCAACGAAAGGATTAATGATAAGCTTTGCAGATGACACCAAGATGGAAAGAAGAGGTGGAAAGTATAGGATGTGTTGCTGATGTGGAGCAAACCAGCTTGCAAAACTGTGTTCAGGAGAACAATACACATTTGAGTATGACTAAAGTTAAAAATCATACTTGTAGGGATAATGAAGCATAGTTTCCAAGACAGGAGATAATGCACGTGGGGGGGGAAGAGTCAGAGATACTGAAAAAGGTGAACTTGAGTTTCCAAATTTCAGAGCTTCAGTATCTGAGAGAGCTAAATAAATTCCTTGGCTGTGGCATCAGCAAAATAAGGTCTATCACATCTTTATTTGGGTTACAGCTGGAATACCGAGTTCACATCTGCTATCTGTAGCACAAACCAAAAGGTGGGGATTAATCAGAGAAAACATGCATGCTAGTGCTTACAGATTGGAATGGGGTGCCTTTTGGTGACAAATCCTAAAATTCCAGTCTCTTCAATCTCTTAAAGAGATGGCTGTGGGCTAAGCTGAGTCCTGGTTGGGAGCAAGTTTCATCATCCATGAGACAAATGCAGGAAAGATTCCATAGCTGGAAGCTGTCATTAGCAGGCATATCCAGAGCAAATGTTTCCAAGGGTGAGGAAGAACAATCACAGGGATAGTTTTCATGGATATCTTGCCTCTGGCACTATTGGAATGAAAGATAAAATTTAAATCAAACACCAGTTATTCAGGGAAATCCACATAAAGGCACTTCAGGGCTTGGTTCTAGTAAAGCTTTGGAAACCATATGAACAAGAACCTGGGGCTTCACCTGTGGTGCCTCCAGAGACTACTGAGGCTGAGCTCAAGCTTGGACCTTAATGTACACTCTTGTATAAACAAGGTGGACTTATGTGTGGATTTGGGTGTACACTGAGTTGTCTGTGTAGACACACCTGGAGGTCCCTGGATGATAAAGGGTCCACCTTAGAGAAAAGCAGAGAAAGGTACATCCAGCAGGGATGGTGGCTGAGAGGCTCTGCTAACCACTGAAGGTAGAAATGGTTATCTCAGGTGGGAGCTGCAGGTTGGATGCCAGATGCATTGAGGAGAACATGGAGATGGTGAAGGCAACTATGTCTAACAATCCCTTGGCAAGTTTCAACAAGCCAAATCCAGCTCTTGAGACTTACTGTGAGCCCTGGGAAATTCATCTAAGCTGTGTGCTTTCCATTAGCCTGTTGACAATTTTAGATGTTCCCTTTTGAACAAGCGTAGGCTATACCATTTTTAGATAACCTGTGCCCAGACTCCCTGGAATTCATCTCATGGCTACAAAACAATTACTTCCCACTAACACTCAGGCACACTGATTATTAATTTGTGCTTGAAAACATTACATGCACTAGAGTTATCTAGTCTTTTCCCATCATTGTGAATGCAGTCTTTGATTCAGTATCAGCCACACAGGAAATAGCACAGGAGGAACAGTAACATGCCTGACTCAGATGGCAAAGAACCCAAAAGGATTTATGTTTAAGATACAGCTCTGGTTTAGCTTCAAATACACAGAGTTAAATTCTGAGCTAGCATCATCACCAACTGGATACTTGTCCTTTGTGTTTCCTTTGTAACTCACAAGGCATCACACTTACAGAAAGCTAAGGAGATATTTTCAGTTCTCTCACTTTTCTAAGCTGTGTTCTTGTGCCAATCCACGAGAGCAGTGCTCCAGAGCGTGCAGCTCTCTGGAGCAGTGTGGTTCTGTCCCAAACCATATAAGCATTTGCATCAAATGGTGGTGGAATTAGAGCAGTTCAGGCACTTGACAGCATTCCCATCACAAAAGTTTACATCTCATGCACCATGCCATATGGCTCTGCAGGCAAAGCAGTGTGCTTGGCCTCACAGGCAAGGAATTAAATGAGGAATGCAGTTCAGGAGCCATCACTGTTTGCTCCTGGTTTCCATAGTTGCAGCTCAGTGAATGCAGTTCAGGAGCCATCACTGTTTGCTCCTGGCTTCCGTAGTCACAGCTCAGTGCCTGAACCTGTCTCATACCTGGGCAATGCAGAGCAATTGCATTGCTATAGTCACGCTGCTGTGTTCAGGGTCTCACTCTTCTCCTGTATGGAAAGGCAAGTTCAGAAGTTAAATGGGCATGGATCAAAGCAAGAAGTCAACACATACAAAATCTTTTCCCTTCTTTCAAATCTCACTTTCTGCTGGACATGAAGTTGAGGATGAAGATCTTTTCTCTCTCCTTGGTTTTCTATGCTGCATAAAACATGTTTTGCCTCGGCCTTGCAGTGGGTTGCACCTGGGCCTCATAATAGAGGTTGCAGAGAGCAATCAGTCCTTTTCTATCAATATCTTTGCCATTTCTACTTTCAAAATCACACACTTCTTCCTACTATAAAACACTGTTAAGATTATACATTCTGTGGAAGGTAAAAATTTAAAAACAAATACAAATAATGATTTCAAGCAAAAGTAAGTACATTAGTTTTACAGATAACAGTCCTGGAAATCTCCCACTGTGTGGGATTGTCTTAGAATTTCATAAGAAAAAAACCCCAAGGTGCCAGGAAAAAAAAAAAGGATGAATAATACTGGTTAGATCCTGTGGATGTAACACATTTTAAAATGTGTTTTGTAAATGCTTTAACCCAAGGTGCCCAAGAAAAAGAATGAATAATACTGGTTAGATCCTGTGGATATAACACATTTAAAATGTGTTTTGTAAATGCTTTAACCCAAGGTGCCCAAGAAAAAGAATGAATAATACTGGTTAGATCCTGTGGATATAACACATTTAAAATGTGTTTTGTAAATGCTTTAACCCAAGGTGCCCAAGAAAAAGAATGAATAATACTGGTTAGATCCTGTGGATATAACACACATTAAAATGTGTTTTGTAAACGCTTAAAGAAACACCAAGAAGTCATATCACAACTAACAACTGTATGAGCCCAAAGTGATATTTTTGAATCAACTAAAAAGCTCTAATATTTTGGCAGATTCCCAGCTGATGTCACAGCTGCAGTGCACAATGAGGCAGCTCTAAGAACTACATTAGCTGATTCTCTACTTGCCTCTTCCAACAGATGTCTTTCAGTATTCAGCCTTTAAAGTGAGGTGTGAATAGAAATTCCTCAGTCACTTTTGCATTTGCAATCCTTCCACTAGAATTAAGACTCAAACCTGTGCATTCAAATATATGAATATCAATCCTTGTGTTTTGTCCAACAATTGCAATCAGTTCCAACATTCTTTGCTGTGACCATAAACACTGTTAAGAGTCTAGCCTGTCTGTGCAGTGTTAAGATATTCAGTTTGACATTTAATGCCCAGAAGAAAAAAAAAATCTAAATTCTCCACCACAATTATATAATTTTGTATAATTTTTTTTAGTTTTCTGTGTGTGGTGACAGCCAAAAGAGTGACATTAAAATAGAATAGAATCAACCAGATTGGAAGAGACCCCCAAGATCATCCAGTCCAACCTATCACCCAGTCCTATGCAGTCGACTAGACCATAGCACTAAGTGCCTCATCCAGGCTTTTCTTGAACACCTCCAGGGACAGTGACTCCACCACCTCCCTGGGCAGCCCATTCCAATGGCAAATCACTGTCTCTGTGAAGAACTTCTTCCTAACATCCAGCCTATACCTCCCCCGGCACAACTTGAGGCTGTGTCCCCTTGTTCTGTTGCTGGTTGTCTGGGAGAAGAGACCAACCCCCACCTGGCTACAGCCTCCCTTCAGGTAGTTGTAGACAGCAATGAAGTCACCCCTGAGCCTCCTCCTTTGGCACCTTTATTAGCAGATCTGCTTCCTACATGTCTTTTGAGTTATGTTCTCCAATTCTACTGGTAAACCTAAGTTTTTACAACTGTTAGCACTCTAGCCAATACAGCCAAAAGCAAAAGATGCAGCCTGTTCTGGATAACATACAAACACTGTCATCTAAACCCCCCTCACAAAACCAGTCACTATCACTATCAATAGCACAAGAACCAGAAAGCACAATTCGATTATCAGACTGCTTTCTGAGTTTTCTGAGCCTTCTGCTAGGAAAAAAAGTCACATTCTCATTTGTGAATACAGTTTAAATAGTATCTGATAATACAGCAGAATATTTTATAGAAACAGAGAAAAACGAATCCTGTGCAATTGAGTTTTTTACTACAGACTGATTTCTAAGAAGAAAAATAAAACACTTTGAAATAATGAACTCATCTGTTTAAATGGAAAAAAGGAGAAAATAGAAAGTAGCTGCTGTGCAGTTTCACATTTCCAGTGCAGGTTTTGCTACCTGGAAAAAAACAGCACTGATAAATATTGCTGCTTATTGCCAATAACATGGCAAAATTACCTGACATTATTTTTATGGTCTCAAGCATTTCTTCAAAAGTTCTTATTTCAAAATAATTTTATTAGTCAGAAACATGACTCTGAAATTTAGGCATAAACAGTCCTCCCACACAACCCCCTTCCCAGCCTCTTTTAAATTTGGACTGTGGGAATTAGAAGTGGGCTTTACAGAGAGCAATAGCAGAACTATTGTATCAGCAGGCCTAGGCTTTTCATCTAACTATTCACCATTGTACAGTTCAGATTTTATCTGAGTGACCACTGCTTCCATGGAATGGCAACACAGGCTTAGCTTACTTTAATAGCTCTTCGTGTCTGTGCACCGAATTTCCACAGATCAGTTTTGCCAAGGCTCAGGACAGGCAAACCTATAGATACAGACAGCATTATTGAGTTTAGTGTCCTGCTCAAAGTCCGCAAATTGCTCCTCTGCTCTGATGCCTGCAGTTCAGCCATCTCGTGCTGGCTGCAGCGCCCACGAGTGCAGGGTGAGAGCATTAGTCTGGTAAACGACCCATGTAAACCTTCATCTACTGTTTTCTGACTTTGTCAAAAATCATGTACATTTTTTAACAAATACATTGCAAAGAACATGCTTTGCTGGCAACTGAAAAGATGAAGCAGCAGTCCTCTGGCAAAAGCAGAGACTCTCAACTCAAGAGGGACAAAGACCAGCTGGAGCAGGTCCAGAAGGCCACACAAGTGCAGCATCCATCCTTCAAAGACAGGATGAAAGAGTTGGGGCTCTTCTGCCTTGAAAAAAGATTCCTGAGACACCTTATAACTCCATTTCAGTATCTGAAGGGGACCTACAAGATGGCTGGGGAAGGATTGTTTAGAAGGATATGTAGTGATAGGATGAGGGGAAATGGTTTTAAACCAGAGCAGGGTAGATTTAGGTTGGACATAAGAAGTTCTTTACAATGGAACAAGCTTCTAAGGGATGTGGTTGAGGTCCTGGCCCTGGAGACATTCAAGATCAGACTTGATGAGGTCCTGGGCAGCCTGATCCAGTTGAAGGTGTTCCTGTTGACTGCAGAGGTAAAGTTGGACAAGATGACCTTTAAAGAGTCCCTTCCAACCTGATGCAATCTGTAAAACTGTGAGATCTGGATACACTTCCTGGCTTTAAGATTTTATGACTGACCTTAGTAAGCCAGATAAGAGACAAATTCCACTGCTTTCTCTGTGCAAAGTGTCCTGCCTGCTGACAGACCACAGCTTTCCTACAAGTATGAACTGTCTGAGCATACATGCACGCAGATGCCTATGTACATGCAGAAAGATGGAACAAGAGTCAAGTTTTCAAATCCAAAATTCTTGTTGTTGAACAGAGCAAGACATTGGCTTGAAAGTGAAGAAGGAATACACAAGCATATGGGGTTTCTCCTTCTGCAGGTCAGGTGTATTGTGGAGCATTTTGTCATCATGATGATGAAGTAACAGAGGAGCAGCTTCCTTATTGTGTAGTGTTTAAAGGCTACCTTTTCTTGTTCATGTCTCTTAAAGCAAGGAAAATATCCTACATTGTAGGAAAGATTTCGAAGCAGAACTGATAAATATTTATGAGAGACATTAAGTTTGCCAGATAAACTATAAAGAGAAAATGTTACCATTAGGCTGATAGGTCCCCAGAGATGCCAAGTTTATACAAATTCCTCCAGATCTAGCATTTTTTTCCTTTTCTAGAGGTTTCCATTTTCTCCGTACAAAAACCAGATTTGTTTCTACATCACTGAATATATGCAAATTACTCCTCTTTCTTCATTTTACTTCACAATCAGATATTTTCATAACTATACCAAGAGCTTCCTTGTACATTTTTAAATGCTTGTGCAGAGGAACTACGGGATATATAAAGCATGATTTGACAGCCGAGGCTTCCACCCTCCTCCACAACATGAACCAAGCATCAAGGCGTTACGGAAATGCCGTGCCGCCGCACTGTATGGGTGCCTGCCTGCTCCGGGTGAGCCCTGCCATCACCAGCCTCACACCTCCCCCGTCTGACCTCCCTCCTCTACGGCACACCATCTTCTGGGCTGATGAAGTCCAAGGAAAGGGAGGACACGCTATGGCAATAGACCTGAGGCCCGAATCCTGAACGCCACTGTACAGCAGACAGGTTTCTAGACGACACATGCTTGTTCTGCTCTGCCGGCTGTAAGAGGCCAACAGGGTCCGTGCCCGCGTCCCTTCTCCGGATGTGGACCGCAGCACACGAGCAGGTGCTGCCGTTTCTTCAGCCACCCTCCATGGCTTCATTCTCTTTTTCCCCACGGTGCTCCCCAGCACCTGAACTCCTCGCCCCGGCTCACACCGTTCCTTTGCCCGGGGCAGTAGGGGTGTGTGTATGTGTGTCCCTAAGGCCTCTGAAGACCTATTTAAGCGACAGCCCCCCCCTCTCCCGCCATTTCCAGGCCGGGCCGCCCCACGGCTACTCCGGCGGGCAACGGGAGCGAAGAGCTGCCGAGCGCTGCCTGTGCGGCTCCAAGGCGAAGCTCGGGCACAGGCAGGACTCCCGCTGACCTATCCCCAGAGTACAGGAAAGGGGTGGTGGTGGTAGTAGTACAGGGTGTCACTACAGAAGGAAGAGCCCATCCCCGCTCTACTGTGCTCCCGCCCCGCCGCGGACCCTAGCAACAAGCTGCCGGCGCCAGCCTCCCCGGTGCGGCCGGGTGGGGGGCGGGCCCTTCCGGTTCATGTCGGAGCTGGGCTCGACGCAGAGGAAGCCGGGCGGCCATCTTGGCTCGTCCGGGAGCGCCGGAGGGGCGGGGGCAAGCGGGCGAGCGTCGGGCGGGCACCCAGCTTCCCCAGCTTTCGGCTGCGGCCCGCAGGGTGCTATCCTTCTCGGAGCCTGGGGCGGGCGGGTTCGCTGGGATGCGAGCGGCGGCCTGGTGAAACGGGGCCGCGGCGGCGGAAGGAGATAGACGTCCCTTTGGTGGCGGGCCTGCGCTAGCCGCGGTGCTCGAGCTGCAGCGGAGCGGGGCCGGCGAGAACAGCCTAGTTGTGCGACGCCCTGCTGCCTCCTCCTCCTTCTCCCCGCCCGCCCTGCGTTTTCCTCGCGGAGCCGCTCCCTCACCGCCTCCCTTCCCCTGGTTGCATCCCTCCCCGCTTGATGACGCGCCCCGCTCCCCGCTGCTGACCCCCGCGGACCCCGGCCTGGCTGTAGGATGAGCCCGGAAGACTCGGAGGGGGCGAGACTGCTCCGTTCCCTGAAAGGGATCTAGCCCGGGCGTGGGACGCCGGCGGAGGTTGGGGGGCACCGACGCGACGCCGCCCCCCTCCAGTCACCTCGTCCTTCATGGTGGCTCCTTGCGACCACCATCTCCGAGCAGACGCGCAGCCCGGCCCGGGGGCCCGTGTGTGTGTGTGTGCGCGCCGCCGTCGCGGGCAGCGCTGCCGCTCGAGTGAAGTAAAATGTCCACTCGGACTCCATTGCCCACGGTGAACGAGCGCGACACCGAGAACGTGAGTACCGCCGGCGTGTGGTGGTGGTGGGAACCGGCCCGTGCCCCATCTTCCCCGGCACCGCGGGCTCCGGGGACGCTGGCCTGGGGCGCGGCCCGGGGCTACCGGGCTCTGGCCGTCCGGGGTGGGCATCGCCCTGCGGAGCATTGTCATTAGCCGTTTCGAGCTTGTAATGTACCCAATTTGCCGGTTTATTTTAAATTAATTATTTTTTTAACATCTGTCATTATGGTTCGCCTTTTTAGTAGCATTTGCAGGCATCCCTCCCCCAAACCCGGAGTCCTCACTGTAAATGCTTTATTCGAGTGTTTTTTGGTGGCGAGGATCGGGTTTGTTATGTTGGTATCGGGGAAGAGAAGATCTGCGGAGGAGGGTGGTGGTGGGTTGTTGCCTTCTTCTAATATGCAGACTTACTGTTAAAAGCAGCAGAATAAACCTCTGGTAAACAGATGGCAATAATTCAGCTCCTGAAGAGGTGGGCTAGGTGACCTATATAATAGACCTCTTCCCCTCTTAATTTGCAAGGTTGTCGATGATAACGACGCTGCTTGACTAGTCACCTGTTCAGATTGACATTAAAAGGGTTTCTTTATTGGAGTTATCTCCCAGATAAGGGAGCCTGGTTTTCATTTCTTTCCCCCCCCCCCATTATTTTTTTTTCTCTTTAACAAAGCCACGTTTTAGAAATTGACATTTTATTTACAAGGTTGAATCAAATACTAAATTAACAATCACACAAGTTCTATGATAAAGAAGGAAAAAAGAAAATGTAGTTCTAGATGAGCAGATAGTCACAAATGAAGCTCAGTAGGAGACTCCCTTTCTGCAGATAGGAGCTGTATTTCTTCTAAGTTAAAACTTACTCGATCCCGGTGTATCCTGTCTAACCATTTTTCTGCTCTGACATGTCCCCAGATGATAAACAAACTAAAATGAGTTGATAGTGAACTTTGTATTTAGCTTTCTGTGAAGGCTACCTGATAATCTTTAGAAGACAGATGCTAAGCTTGGCAGAAGAGGCTTTTTTCCCCCCTAAGACTGCTTATGTTTTGAACTGGTGTAAAAAAGTGGAAACTTCAGTTAAGATCAGGAAAAACTGTTGGATTGTTCCAGACCATAAATAGTCCAAGAAAAGTGTTGTTAGCTCCATTGTTTAAAACAAGACCAGACAAAGCATTAGAAAACATGCTGCATGGAACAATTACTGCATTATTAGGGATTTAGATTTTATTGACATAATAGACACTTCTAACTTCTGTGATCTTTATTTGCTTTAGCACTAGATGCAACCTGCAGGCTAAGGGCTGTATTGAGCAAAAACCCAACTAAGCGTATTTGCTTGTAAAATCTCAATGAGCTTCCTGCCTTGTGGAAGAAAATTATTCCAGTATTATGCAGCCCTTCCTGTGCCATGGGGAGATAGAAGTTGTAGCATACTCTACAAAATACTGTACAAAGTTTATTTGGATAATTATTGTCCTCTACAAGCAAATGTGACTGAGGTTTTCAGGTGACATGTGTATGTGTGAAGGCCACCCAGCAAATCATTTTAGAAAGTGTTCAAGCACTCTAATGTAATTAATTCAAACTTTGCTATGGGTAGTTTAACAGTGGGAAGACTTAGTATGTGCTTAAGGAGATACATTATTCACAAGCTGTGTGGAAGTTAGATTTCAACGTTCCATTTAAAGCACCTTGTTCCCACTGAAAAAATATTGGTCTAACACTTCTCTTTAGTAATCTTCATAATTTAACATGCATGAAGTGTCTTGCTCACAGAAGAATTGCCTTAGGTTTAGATTAAGGCATATTTTTCGCCTGCTGTAATCTGGGCTGGTGACCACAGAAATACTTGTAAGTTGTGGTATTGACAAGGAGTCATTAATCCAAGTGCTCACCAAATCTATTGAACTGCTGCCCCAATATAATATTCAGGAAGCTGTCTCTGGCTGTCATCTATGTAGAAATTCACCAAAATGCATTCTGTTCAGCCTTGCTTTAAAACTAAATTTAAATGTGACATTTAGTCTGTCTGAATTACCACTACAACTGTGAATGCCAGGGCTCTCTTTTTAATACCAAATGTGACGATTGTGATACTTCAGCTAACTGCTCTTCCACCCCAAATCTGAGTGTATTGTGTTGAAAGGAAAATTGAGCCCTTGATTCTCTTTCATATAAGAGAAGGCTAAATAGTTAATATTCATAGGATTCTTTGAAGCTTGAGTGGAAGAAGGCTTAAGAGGTATTCAGCTAGCCTTTGGGCTATGATTGTGGACCCCTTTAATGCCTTCTCTCTCCTTGGAAGGTTGCTGCTGCTGACAAAGGCCTAGCTGGTGTTGAAGCTGGTTGAAGTGTGCTGATCATAGCTTATCCATGCCTATACTTGCAGTTTTGAAAATGAAGTTAGCCTCCAGAATGATTTTGAGAGTAAACTATCATTGTCTGTGCTTGTGCTTGCAGTTAACCACATTCAGCAGTTGGCAACTCCCGTTGAATAGACAAGGTTTAATTGTCAGCACTCGAGGTATTAATTTTTTTTAAGGCAGTGTATGCCACTTCTTACTGAGACATGAGCTGCTGAAGTGGAAATACTGTGACAGTGACTTTCTCCAAAAGCCACTCAGCTATTCAGTCCTTAGTGCCTTTTGAGATAAAAGGATTTGGCTCCGAGTCACCTGGGTTTGAGAGGAAAGGCATCCCAGATGATCTGTGATTGTAGGAACTTCACACTTGGACAGTTGGAAGCTGGCTGTTGGCCTGCAATGAGCTGGCTTCTCACCATGAAGGTGGAGCAGCTCTCCTCTGGCAATGTCCTGTGCAGCAATGGCTGCTAGCTGCATAGGGAACAGAAGTGAACGAGAGAATCAAATCTTTTGTCATCTTCAGAATTATGACCTGCATGTGGCAGAAAAAAGCAACCAAGGCAGCAGAGAACTCTTTCATACAAAACTGAGAGACAGGGTAGATACAGAAGAACCACCTTTAGGTGTTACAAAAATGAATAAACCTGTTCTACTAGCAGTGAGGAGGAAGGGAGAGAAGATAGACCAGGAAAGAGTGTGGAAACTTAATGGGAAAAGAAGATAAATGGTGGAAAATAGAGATAAGGAAAGGCACAGAGGAATGTACATATGGCAGGATGGAAGGCAACAGTGACAAAGAAGTAGAACCAGAAGGAGCAAGACTGTGGGGAGAAGGATAAATACTCATTCGAAAAAATTAGAAGTGTGGGAAGACTATATTCAACTGTAGATAGAAACAAGGAAATGCAGTTGGTATGGAGGTCAGTAAAATTCTTTTTAAGAGCATAAAATATAGAAGAAAAATCTTGACTAAAACGGGTTAATTTGAACAACTGTGGGTTTTTTTGAGGGGGAAAGGTAGCTGCTTTGCATGTGTTAGCACTGCAGGCCAATCTAAGCTAAAAAAAGTGAAGTAATTTGAGGAAAAGCGAGACTAAAATATTCTGTTATCTCCATGACTGTGCCTAATGTGAAACATTTACTATTGAAGAATGCCAGTGTGATGGCAACTGTACTCCTGCAAGCCTGTATAAAAGGGTTCTGTGCAGCAGAAGTGTCTTAATTTAGTTGTTCAGGGTATTTTTAAGTATTTATTTTAAAACACTTAGTAAGGGTAGAGTTTGAGTCAAAAATTCAAGATACTGAAGATCTGTACAGTAGATCTTGGTTTGTTACCAAGTAGCTATGTAATGCATTAGAGCATTTGCAGACAATATGCAAGCTTGCATTATTTAATATATTATTTATCAGTCTTCTCCTGTTACAGATAGATCTGTAATTGAAATACTTTCTTCCGTAGCATGAAATGTAGATTGTTTGGGTGTTTTTGAGAAGGGACTGAGGTGGAAAGCTTGCCTGTGGCCAAGAGCTGGGGTAGATTTTCTTCTACAGGGACCATCTATGTTCTGTATTTTTCACCAGTTGTCATGAATGTTTGCATTAGATTAGGTGAAGGTGGTAAAATAACTGAAAATTAAATATTTCAGGAATTCGTCTGGGATATATTTTTAGTTACAAACTTTCACAGAGCAGGAAAATGGCTTTTGTGTGTTTCTTACTGCCTGGTAGTTCCAATGCTCTGTGTGTTCGTACTAAAAAAATACCCGATTGGGTTGTGTGATGTGAGTCACTGACTGCTAGTATTTTCACATTTTGAAGTGAGAGGCTTAATTCTTTAGCTCTGCTAAACAGCTTGTGCCATGTTGTTTAATCATTTGGTTTCACTGTCAGCTTGAACTGACAGGAGGCTGCTAGGGGTGTCAGCCCTGACTGCTGCTTCCCACCTGGGGTTCATGCCAGCACTAATTACTGTGGGGCTGTATGACATGTCTGGTCAGCTCCCTGATCTGCCTGAAATCAGCCCATAAGAAAAGTGAGTTTGTCTCCATTCTGTGTGGTTGCAAATACTGACACAGAAGAGGATAGGAATGTCCAGTCCGGGTGGAGAAAGCTAGAAATACTAATATTTTTGTTTTGCTTTAAGCTAGTCATAGTACAGCAGCCCAGGGATAAGATTGAGTCGTATCACAACTACAGGTGCACTAATGTGCTTCTGTTCTTGGAAACTAACTTATTTTTTCTCTTTTTTGCATTATTTCAGTAACTCAGAAAAACTAAGCTACAGAACCTTACTCCAGAAATTCTTAAAAAGTCAAACTTAGTTCATGTATTTTATTAGCACCACTGAATGTGACTTAAATTGCAGCCTTAAAAGTAACAATTTGAAAAACAACACAGCTGCAGAAATTATTGAAAGATAATAAATGAAGAAATAGGGAGTTTAATACCCTAACCTTTGTAGACTTCTTCTTAGGCCTTCTTACCCACTCACCTAATATTCTTGTCTGCTCAGTTCTCCATTTTAATTCTAGTCAAAAGTCATGACTGCATGTCTCAGGTGACTCAAGTCAAAAGGCCTCTAAGAGTGGAAGCATTTGTCTCTCCAGATCTACATTTCATATGATACACAAGTAGCATGTGTCTGCAACTTCCTTTTCTCAGTTAAGTAATGCTGCCTCATGGATGTCAGCCAGATCAAAAATGGAGGTCACTTTTTTTTTAGGCTCATGGCATATCAAGGTTGGCTTTGCTCGGTGTGGAGATCATTTGCCACTAAAAATCTTTAGCATGTATGATGCTTACTGCTCTTAAAACACAAGCCTAAAAGTTACTGACTACACTACTATGACAACATTCCAGTCAGTCTCCTGGACGAAACCCTTGGGTTAAGAAAGACTTCTTGGCCTGTAAAGTGTATATATACATACAAACAGAAATTAACTTTCAGATGAAATTCGTTCTTGTAGGGCTGAAGCCTAAAAAAAAAGTTTTCTGTCTGCAAGCTCAATGTGGTCTTTGAAAACCAACTGTGGAGGGTTTTTTGTTTAGTATGTAATCACTGACAGTGATGATTCTGGAAACAACTTAGTTGGCAGTATTGTTAATGAAAAATAGCTGAAGAGCCAACCATATTCTATTATTCCCCAGGCTGGTGTCAATAAATATCCATTTTAATCAGCAGTAAAGAAAGATACGATAAATGTCAGATCTTGATAATGTGAAGCAACAAAAGAGCTTTTAAAAAGCTTTTCTAACTGGCACCAGACTTATCTTTTTGATTATATAAGCAGGATTTCTTCACTGTTTTGTTATTCAGTGCTAATCATGGAATTAGAGATTTGCTTTCTTTCATATACTGCACAGAGTATGAACCATATTATGCCAGATACACTGATAGAGGCTGTAGTGGTTATAAGTGGAGAGGGCTCCTGTATGTCTGCAAAGGAAGCATCTTTTATTTTCTGAAGCCTATTAGTGCTTTGTTTTTGGGGTTCTCCCACTAACCTTCAAGGCAGCGATGGAATTGTCACTGGCACTTTCCACTGCTGAGCTGTGGCCGGAATTGTGAGCGTGCAACTGTTGCTTTGGGTAGCAATGCTCCCGCTGCCAAGTGAAAGTCTCCTGTATGTCAGTCTGTGCTGTGTGTTGCCATCAGGCAGCTCAGCAGCTGGGCCTGTTCTCTGAGCTGTAGCTGCTTTGTTCTGACTTATTCCTGGGTTTTCTCCTTCATTTTTCTCTCACTGCTGAGGTTAGGGAGAATTGGGAGTGTGTGTCAAGAGATACAGCCTGTGTGTGCTAGAGACTGTATTTACCCTTCAGATTCTTCCTTTAAACTGGTTGTTTGGCAAATATGACCTTATTAAACTAGCCACTCATTTTCATGGTGTCATGCCAGTTAAATGAATGATTTCTATGGTAGGCTGAGAGCTACATAGTGAATTCTTCACAGTTTTACAACAGAAGTTTCCAAATTAGTGTTTTCTCTCTTTCAGCAGGTACAATGTACACTCTGTCTCCTTTACCAAGTTTTGACCCACTCAGTTGTTTCACTTGATCGCAACATCCATAATGGTGGGGCTGTAGTGCACATCAGTGAATCTGCCTTCATGGATTGATAACTTCTGTGCTGTGTTGTATATTTTACTTTGTAGAACTACATTAACAATTTCATGATATGGAAACCATGACTGTTCACCTTTAAGAATGATTATGTAGAAAGCTAGTCTGAAAACCGCCCTTTAATTATATGTGCTGGAACCAAAGAATTGGATATGCAAACACACCAGCATGGATATACTGGGTCTGACAAAATCCATCTTTCTCTGTGTTCTGATCAATGTTCCTGGTCAATGGTAGAATGGAAGTAAAATAAGAAAAGTACAGGACATCTTCAATTGATGGCTTCACATTTTATAATCTAGAAAAATAATGTAATATTTTATAATATGTGATGACTTAGGGTTTTTCAAAGCAGTAACTGGTGTACAGGCAATTGTGGTGGAGTGTTTGCTGTGACACCTCTTGGTGGTTGCCAGAAATCTGTGTTTTGACTTTGCAGTAGAATTCCTTTGTCAGCAGATGCTGGATGCCCTACTGTGCAGTTGCACTGATACATCTGTGCAATGAGACACTACCTCTGAGTATCCTTAGGGCTAACCTTTTTTCTCTTACACTGAGGAGTATTTGTCAGTCTGTAGGTTCTTAAGATGTGAATCATAAATGAGAAATAAAATACAACAAATTGTTAGGAGGGGCTGCAGTGAAATTGGTTTCCATATGTTTCATTTAAAGTATTTTAAAAAAAAAACACATGATATGGTTCCTGATAAGTAAGTACTGATGGGGAGCATATAGCTAGAAATTACTATTTGTTTATGTCAGCTGCCCAAGTTAGAGTAATGGAGCAATTTCATTAGTTGGTCATAGTTCCATGATTGTTACAGGTCTGAACAGCTTTCCAAGAAATTCTGTTGAGTCCCACTGTAATAGTTCATACAAAGATGAGGTAACGGCTAAGGTAATAAACATTCCTAGAGACTTTTGTAAGATTGCCTTTTATTCATTTGCCTGATGAGAATGTAGTTTTCAGTATTGTATAAATACTTAAAATAAATGTTTGATACTGTTTGTCTTTCCTCTTGTAGAAAGAGTCTTTCCTACTTACTGTAAACATGGATATTTTTTGGTCATTCTAATTCCTTAATGTTTTTCATCTTTCTCGAATTGAGGTTCTGTCTCTTCCAGGTTTTTTCTCAGTTGTTGGCATCTTAATCAGTCTAAGAACTAGTTCTAGTCTGCCCTCTGTGTTTCTAATGCTCTGAATGTTAAGGTCTTTCTAATTATGCAGCTGCTGGGTAAAGCTAACATTTGTCAAAAATATTTCCGTTACCAACACCTTCATACTTCATTTGCTTTTTACTTTTTCTTTCTCTTCATGCTGATCATTTTCTGGCTATGAAAGGATGTCGGCTCATCATTGGGGGAAGGCTTTTGCGAAAAGGTGGGTTGTGTGTTGTGTTCTAAATGCAGTTGTTCTTAGACTCAGTCCCTCCCACATGGTAAAGTTTCTCTTAAATGAAGATGCTTTACTCCATTTCCTTCTGGGTTGAGTAATACCAGGGTGGGGCTGTGGGGAGGAGAACTCCTTTTTTTCCCCCTGTCTTTCTTCTCTGAGAAAGCTTATCTTGTTGTCTTGGAAGTGGATAGGGTTTTGGGGGACTTTGCTACTATGTGCCAAAAAAAAAAAAAAAGACATAAAAGACCCCCAAGCAACCTCTAAATAGTATTTAAAAGATTTTGAAATGGAAGAACATCCTTTCTTGTCATTAGTGGATTTTAAGGAAACTTCTTAAAAAAGAGTGACTCTGGCTAACCAGAAGCTGCACAAAATTCTCTGTATCCTTGCTTTGGTTCCCCATCTGCTTTATATGGTCTTTCTTTGTGTGAAGGTAAGTATTTTGGCAATCCCTCAGCCACAATGGGTGTCATGAATGTTAGCTTTAAACTGAACACATCTCTAAGAGATGCAGCTCACCTACCACAATGTGTGGAAACTTACTACAAATAAACACATTTGTTTTAAATTTTGTGATTTTTAAAACAAACTCCCTTTCTTATTGAAGTCATAAAAATGTAGATCTGGGAAAGAGGCCTGGAATTTAAGAGAATCATCAGGGGTCAGGAGGTAGAAGGAGGCAAAATCTGCAGCTGAGAGTCTGCTTGGGAAAAGACAAATGTCCTGCATTGCAATCTAGAGCACAGAGGATGCTATTACTATTTCTTCATGCTGAGGTTGGAGCTGTTAATGTTCGCTGAAGGAAACTACCTTGGGAATTAGCTGAGTACAGCCAAATGCTATACAAGCCAATGCATGACTTGAACTTTTTCTTCATCATCTGTGTTTTTTCCTTTTGTCTATACCATTTAGCTTCCCCGTCACAGCTTCTTGAAAAGTATTTGGGTGGGAGAAATACTCATTTTCAAGAAGCACATTTATTTTTGAGTTTATACATTTTAGTACTGTATGCTACTAAGCCCTCTTCTTCCTTCATTTCCATAAGTGAAAAAAAAAATCCGTGTTGAAACTTGGAAGCTGTTTTCTGTAGTTTCTAGAAAGATTGTGTTCTACTCAATATAATAATCTTACCATGCTGATAGATTTACTTAGTTCATAGAATCATAGAAGCAACCAGGTTGGAAGAGACCTCTGAGATCATCCAGTCCATAATGTCTAAATTAGATATGGTTGCAAATGCTCAGATTTCAACAGAGTAAATCATGTCTCTGAGCAAGTCAGTTGGATAGATGTGTATTCCCAAGCAGTTAATAACTTTATATTCAAAAACTACAGCTGAATAAGGTCATACTCTTGAAAAGAGATAATTTAGGTTAAGGTGGAAATGCAAATGTCTGTACAAAGAGATTGTGTTAAGTTTATCAGTGCTAGTCTAAGTATGTTCACAGCTGTTAATTCCTCTCTTTTAAGTGTAAAGCTAGAAAACATTTAAAAAAATGATAGAACACAAGAAGTCATTTCTCCACAGAGGACAGTGAAGCTGATGCATTAATGGGGTAGTTTACTATGTGGAAGAATGTTTCTTTTACATAATACTATTTATATAAATAACTAGGATATGAGTAAGATTAGTACTTAATAAGCTGCACACAGGTTCTCTGTTACCTGATGTCCAATCTCAGCTGTCTCATATGCTAGGTCTAATGCAGTTTATAAGTTGGAGCACAAGACATCATGGATGTAGATAGTCTGTTTGCAGAGTCAGCTGTGTGGTTCAAAAGCAGTCTTGATATTGAATCTGTCAGCTGGACAGCCCAAACTGATGAGCCTGTATGGAGGCAGACTGTCTGTTGCGGAAGCCAGTTTGTATACTAGTGCTGTGTGCCTGAGTATGAAAGAGCTGTAGGCAGAACAGACCTGATACACTTCCTTTTCCTAGGTGGGCTATCAGGTCAGTGTAGTGCAATGTAAGTAGTACAGCTGTATTCATGGAATGCTATGCTTGAACTAAAAGTGAGCCTTCCTCTGATATATCCAAGAAATACCCTCATGGCCCTGTGCAGAACATCACGGTCCCTGGTTACTGGGGTGGCAATGTAGGAGTATGTTAGCATCAGCAGTTGTTGCTGTTTTCTAGCTGGTCTGAATAATTTGACACTGGAAGGTACCAAAGGAGCTGACAGAGAAGTTCTCTGAATTGTGTGCTGCAAGGTTTGTTGGAAGTCAGAGTTTAGGGAAATGAAGAAGATTGGCAGTGCTGCGTCAGTAGATGCAGGGGTAAGTAGGATGGCCTGAACAACCAGCACCAGCCTGGTATTAAAGGCCTGCAAATGACCAAAGCTGTTGGTACAGGTTTTCACTAGCTTTAGTAGTTCTTTCAGATGGGTGATTGCCCTTATCCTCCTTCTCCTTGAGAATTATTGATAAGAACTTAGTTGTTGCAGACCTCAAGATATTATTGAGAGCAATTAGTTGTTATCAAGGATTGAATCTTTACTGGATCTTGTTGTGGGTGTGCTTCTGTGTTCCTGTACCAGTTATTAGTGGCGTGGAAGAAATTTATGCTACTGCTCCCAAAAACTATGATAAAGATTGCTAGGATGTTAAATAGGGCAGGATGGGACAATCACCAGGAACATGTAATAACCTGCATTGAAGGAAACTGTGTTTCACTTAAGCCGAATGTGAGATCATGAATGTAAGGGAGAACCAGGAATGAAAGTCAAATTACGTGCGGTAAGAGAATGGGGAGCAATAATTCTTAAAAAGACTTAGGGTCACTGTTGGGTGGTCAGATACAGATGATCTTCCAAAAAAGTTAGTTCTCTCTGTGTGAATAGTGGAGTGTTGAACATACTGTGCAGGCTCTGCATTCAGTCCTACTGTACCTACTGTCGGTATGGCATGTACAGTTCTAGCATGATCCCCACAAAAAGATGTTGGAAAAATAGGAGAGGGTTCTGAAAAGAGCTGCAATAAATGCTTCCTTGTCTTTAATCTCTTTAATCGTTCTTACAGCAGCCTGTTTTTATATATATATATATATATATACACACACAACATTGACTAAAGTAAAGGAGTAATATGATCATAGTAATTAAATACCTATATGGGAAGTACAGATCTGGTGACAATGCACTAGCCAGGCATTAAGGAGAAGCTAAAGCCAGACTGATCCTCAAACATAGCACCACAGTGTGTGTGTGTGTATTTTTAAAATAGTAACTATTGAAACAATTCCCAAGAGTTGCTGTAGACTCCTATCAGTAGTATTTCCTAAATGAAATGAATGTGGATTTTAAAGTAATTTGATCACAGTTGTGGCACTCGAATTAACAAACCAAGGAACTTAGAATGCCAGAGTATGTGGTCACAAGGTTACATCAGGTTATGAAATAGTGTGAAACTTGCCAAGTATCGTGCAAGTGTGGATTTGTTCATTTGTGCCTATACTGTGATTGTTAGCTTTATGATCTCACATCCTTATACTACAGAGATTTTCAGGCAGAGTTGCTCTGTGTCACATTTTTGGTTGTCCCCATTGAGTTTCAGAAAGAGGAGGAGTAGTGGGTAGAAGAGCGAGATCTGAGATTTCTGAAATGACTGTAAATGTAGTGTGTCATCTTCTGGGTAGTCAGACATTTACTTCATGTTCACAGACTACTGAGCATTTTTAATGAATGCTTTAATTAGCAAAGCTGGCATATAGATCTCAAACATGAGTTGGGAACTAAGGGACATGAGGAGACCTGCTCTTTCAGAAACTGGCTGTCAGGAAATGAAAAAATACTTTATCTTAGCCATGTGATCTAATGCATAAAGGCTATTACAGCTGTGATATATCCATTCATTTTTACAATTATTAACTGTTCAGGGAAACAGAGTGGAAGGAACTTAACAGATTACAGACAGGATCTCTATAACTGCTGAGGTTTCTGTACGTTAGGTAAGATTTCTTCCCTCGGTCTCTGGGCTGTCCTGGGTCTTTTCAGTCATGAGCTTTTGTAGAAAGAGGAATCTAGCACAAGAAGAAAAATACTACTATGATTTTATCAGTAGTATTAAACTGTCCAGTAAGAGCAAACATTTTACTGTGTGTGCTCTTGGAAAAGCTTGCTTTGTGTCTCCTTTCCAAAGGCACTTCTGCTCTAGTTAGGCCAAGTAATGCAAATATCAGATACCTCCATGTTCTGTAACTGATTCAGCAATCTAGGTAATTTACTTTAAAATGCCCAACTATTTCTGCAGTTCAGGTGACATTCCACTTGGTCTTTACCAGGTGATGAAATGGATGTTGTGTTATGAACTGTGAACTTCTTTATTGCCTCTACCAGAGCAAAGTTCTGTATTAATTTCAAGCTTGAGTTGGGTCCCTTGAAGGTTTCTTCAAGGGAATTGCTAATGTTTATGAATGTTGTATGCCTCTCATCACTGATGTCTTTTGTTTCTCAGCCTTACCCGTGTATATTTTCATTGCAGCACACGTCCCATGGAGATGGACGGCAGGAAGTTTCCTCTCGAACTGGGCGCTCTGGAGCTCGCTGCAGGAACTCTATAGCTTCATGTGCAGATGAGCAGCCGCATATTGGAAATTACAGACTCCTTAAAACAATTGGAAAGGGGAATTTTGCAAAAGTCAAACTGGCAAGGCACATCCTAACTGGCAGAGAGGTAAAGTGATGTGGTTGTAAACAGTAGCCAATTGCAGTAGGTGTAAAGGTTCTCTTAGAACAGTATCATCTAAATCTGTGAACACTTAGCACATTTTACTACATATATTGCTACTGATGTAGGAAAAAAAACCAGAATTAGAAAGCTATTATGTTTCTTAAGTAATGATTACAAAACAGTTTTGCTTGAAAACAGTCTCTTAAATTTGTGTTTTTCACAAGTCTCTGTCCAACTGAATTGTGTTCAAGTTTGCCACTAGAATTCTTTGCTAAATTTTCCATTCCCAAAAAGGGGCTCAGTGTGTAGCAATTCAATAAACTTGCTGGATGGACTGCCCCTTGGTGTCTCTATATTACACAGTGCAGAGCTGTTTTGGAGGACAAGTCAGGAATGAGAACGGACAGATCTTGATTATGGCCTGAGCAGCGAGCCCAAATGCATTATTTTCTTGCCAAAGCAATTTAACTCTCAGGAGTTTTGCTAGTATCTGCAGTGCGGGGCAGCCTTTGGAAGACACCCCAGTTTGTTCAGAGCTGGTTTGCATGTCTTGTTCAATGTTGCATGGTGTAGACAAGCTTTCTCTTGTATCTCTTTATAATGTCTAACTTGGCTGCATAATTAGATTCTGCATGCCATTGTAATGTAATTAATAACTTGAGCTTAATGATGGTTCTTATTTTGTGAGCTGTAGTCCTGGTTGCTTGTCACAAGAAGGTGTTTCTTGTTGCTGTTTTAGTAGTAACAACTCTATACACTGAAACACCTTACTGATCTTTTTTTTGCCAAACCTGTCCAATGTTTGTTGATATCAGCAAGAACTTCTGAAGATAGATATGTGTTTGACTGCAGCACTTCAAGGGAATTTCTTTTTTCTGAACTAATACGGAGTTCAGTAGCACTAGGAGGAGCAGAGGGAACATAATTTTGCAAGATTTATTGGGAAGGTGTGGGGTTCTTTTAAGCCAACAATTCCAGTGATCGGCAGTTGCCTTCTGGTGTTTAAGTTAATTGCTTTTCACTTAAGTTCACTCGTCTCTTTACTGATGCTTAACATAGGAAATGCAAGTACTCAATTGCTATTTTTTGCTATTACTAAAGATACAGGAGTTGGAGATAGATATCATGTGCCACACATCGCTTTGCAAAAGTTGAAGTGTATTTTCATTTATTTGCACTCAACTGTGTGTTGACCTCTGGTTTATTTTTGTCTGAAATTTCAACCAATAAAATGACAGTGTGAATGGTGAAATTTGAAAAGATTTAAGTGCTAAGCTTCCTTTAACTCTCATGGAATAGATGTCATTCAATATATTCAGAGCATAAATACTTTAGAGGACGTGGGCACTGGTCCTAGTTACCTAGAATGAGTGGCATTCCTTTGGTGGGAACAATTAAGCTAGATTTACAGGAATATCTTAAAGATGTTTTAAACTTTTAAAAATTATTGTTTGCAAGAGAGTAATAAAAATATCTCTTCTTGCTAGATGAACTGTACAGCATTGATGATAATTACATATTTTAGATGCATATAAGCAGAATTGTTCGGTGTCCTTGATAAGTTTTCCTTGTGTCTTTCATTTATCCTTGCCCCTACAGCAGTGTTTACCTGACCAGTCTTTAAATTGTGCTAACCTTTTTCATGTCTGTCACATTGATGTTTTTAGGTTATGATCAGCAACAGCACCTAGTACTTTGTTCAGCCTTGCTTTCTTTGCTAACTCATCTCCAAGGTTGTTTCTATCAGTTTTCCATTGTATTTGATGGTGCACTTTAACTCCTTCAGCAGCTCTAATCATTATGGTTTGGCTTCTGTGCCAAGGCCACTGATACAGATATTAAACCAGATTGGTTCTCAGTCTTGTCCTTGAAAACCTCTTAATCATTGATTTCCAACCTAAAATCTCTTCAGCCTTTTAATTAAAAACATTCTGTGCACATTTCAGCTTATCTAGTTGAATAATTTGCATGCATTATCCTGAATGAAACTTTAGAGTAGTGCAGATAGTCATGTTTTGTCTTTCCACAGAGTGCAATTCACAGCAGGAAAACACATTGAATTTTGCCTGTCTGTTTCCCTATTTTCTCTGCAAGTTTCTTAGCTCAAGAATTTTATGGTAAATGGGTCTACTAGGAAAAAAAAAAGTCTGGTAATTTATAAATGTGTGCTGCTTTGTTGTTCTTGATGGGTGTTGGAAATCTGTGCTACAAGAGTGCTTTTAATTTTTTTTTTTTCCTTTAAGCCTGCCACTCTTAAGAATTCTGGGATAATATTCATAGCCTGGCCTTAGCCAGACAGCACTCATCATCCTGAATTTGTGATTTCCTGCCTTATACACTCATTTCTGCCTGCTCTCTTGCCTTTGTTCCTATTCTTTTTGTCCAGTTTATGTACCAAAGTCTAGAATAACGTCCTCAGTTTTAGAAGTCAAGCTCAAACTCAAATGAGTTTTCATCTCTGCTGTATCCTTACTGTATTTCTTTCTTATCTATGAAGCTATTCTTAATGTTTTTAAGTGTCAAGTTCACTTTCACTTGATAGCTGTTCCTACTTTATATCTCTGTACTGATTAACTTTAAATCCTGCGGATCAGCACTTTTGTGTTGCTTCTTCGGGGGGAGGATTATGTTTGTTCAGACATTCTTCTAGTGTAGTTGCAGTATGAATTTTCCTTTTGCCTGAAATGCAGCTTTCATGTTCTGAATTGGAGTAAGGTTCAGGACTCGCATTCTCATCTTCAGTGTGTCTGCAAGGTGTGTGGTGAGACCCCAGCCTCAGAGAAGAAGAAATATTCAGCCCTTTGTGGGATGATTAGAGCATCAGCCTAGCTTGAGGGAGTTGAATTGTCCTGCCAAGTAGTGCATGGCCTTTTGCTTACTGCAGAGTTAAGGAGGGGAGGGTTAGCTCCACTGCATTACAGCTGGTGTTTGGAAACGCACTCCTTCAAGATTCTTTGTCCAGGAGAGTACTATTTGTTATCTGTCTGCCCTTTTGAAACCAAGAATCTTTGTTGTAAATCTGCCTTTGTTAATTCTTTGACTCTAAGCCATGTATTTTCTGTGGTAACCTATCAAAGGTTATTTCCTCTGGCAAGTTTTGCATGCTTGCCAAAATTAATCTAAAAGATAAAACTACCTTTTGCTGTTATTGAGGTGGTTGGAATTGCAGCCAAAAACACATGTATTCCTTCTGTTCATCGATGGCATGTGCTCAGTTAATAGCCAGGAAGCTGAAGTTTCATAGCAAGACAAGGTTCTTTCAGGATCCAAGTCTGAATCTGAGGAATCTATTGTCATCTTTCTGTGCTTTCCTTGGATAAAGTGAAATTTAGGGGAGAGAAAAGGTTCTGAAAAGTAGATGTTTGGCCGGTTTGCTCAGTGCCTCAACTTTTGATCTCTTTCCTCCTATATAAATTGAATGGAGTTAATGTTTTAAGCCATGTTACTGCAAATGGTGAAAGCAAAGTAAATTTTAATTCTACTAATGATCTCCCACAGAGTATCATGGCTGGTGCAGCGGTCTGACAGCGTAGGTGGACTTGCATTCCTCCAGCACTGGACGCAGTGCACAATACTTGAAACCATTCCAGATTAATTTTGTGTAAAGAGAGTAGTTTCTGCTTTGGAAGGCAATTTGATGCTTTATTATCTGTGCTTGGTAAAATGGAAGATGTTATTTCTCAGGCTTGTGAGAACTATTCTTGAGGGCAAGCTCCTTTGCCTGTAATTTGGAAACCTTCTCAAGGCACCTCAAATTGCTCCCTGTTCTGCTGATGGGGTTCAAGTTCTCAAAGTCAGTATTGACACGCACTCTCAGTGTTCATGTGGATAGGCATTCTCTGAATTCATTCTGCCTTTAAGGCTATGATTAGTGCACTGAAAAAGTCCGTCCAGAAAACTGAGGTGTGTACTTCCCTGTATCTCCAGGGCTGAATTTGTTTGCTAGTGTCAGAGATGTCTCAAATGATCTGGCACCAATGCACAGAGAGAGAGGTGAGCTGTCTTTTGCACAAAACAAATGCCTTTAGTAAACTTCATGTGTCGAAATGAGTTTTATGTCCCTCAAAGGCTGACCATAATATCAGATTTCAGAACATAAGGTCCAACTTTTTCTGAGTGAAATGTGCTACCACACCACAGCTATTTTCTTTGGCATGGGCAGTCTTGATACAACAGGTGATTTTCAAATAATATTATCTGCTGTTGACAGGCATCACTCTGTCTGGCATTGGTGGAAGTGAATAACTTTGTTACTTTCATGACAGTAGTTTAAGGCATAATGGTAGAGGTAGAAATGTATCTTGGTTTTGTACACAGCTGCTAATATGAAAATACCTATTGCTTAATGTGTTTATCTCTTATTTGTATTTTTAAAGTGATTTCTCAATGTTTTGCAATGGAATTTTGCCTCAGGAAATAGTGATGTTTGGTTTCAATAGCTTACCTTAGAAGAAAATACTCCCCAAAGCAAAAGAATACTTGTATGTCTTCTTGGTGACATCTCAACGGATCCTGAGTGTAGAAAGGCTTGATTTCAGGAAACACATATCCGTCATAAAGTTCTGTGATGCACCCAAGTGTTTAACTTTGTGTTCCCCTCTTGCCCTCTCCATCATGATTTTGCATGTGAATGTAAGGATATAAATTTGCTTTGATGCAAGATATTCTTTATTCCATACATTGCTGGCCTCAAGTTAATGACATGACAAAGCACAAAACGATGCAGAGAAATGGGAGCTGTGGCATAAGGAGTAGCATCGACTGTTTGAGCCAAGAATTCAAGAGAAACTTAAAGCTCTTGCTTTGCACCAGTGAGGTATTATTATCAGCTTGGTTGCAGTATCTTGCCATTTTGAGAGACACCATCTCCTTGGCTCCTGTAGCATTTCTTCTCGTATGTTTAGTCTTTAATTTAGGAAGGAAAAGTACAAATTGGCATGTAATTCTAGAAAGATTCCCCTTTCCTGTTCTAACTCATCCTTTAGCCAAATTGCATTGCGCTGAAGCTCCTCTCTGAGCTTATTCATTGTCTCACTTCTTCAAGTTCTGACTAGTTAACATGGTATTGAATTTCTCTTTTGATTATTCTTGTGATTTTTTTTTTTTTTTTTTAGTTCTATAATTCTTTAATATTTCTGTGCAGTGTTTACTGAAGAGATGAGAATGAGTAAAGGAGTGAAGTTGCCTAAATACTTATACTGCAGCCAATGGATTTTTGCTGACAGTGAAGCATTATTTCTTTTCATGTCCATCAGGGAGCAGATTGGTGCAGATATTTAGTGAATTTCCAAAGGTGAATTTAGTTCTTGCAAAATCAGTGTGGAGTTACTTTGAGATTGCTCTGAAATCTCTGATTTCAGAAGCATCTTCACAAACTATCAGTGCCTGCTTAGTACTATGTAAAATGTTGTGTAATTATACTGTGTGAATATCTGTGGACAACCTGGCCCCATCCCTGTAGGTGTTCAAGGCTGGGCTGGATGAGGCTCTGGCCAGCCTGATCTAGGGTAGAGTGTCCCTGCCCATGGTGGGGGGGTTGGAACTGGATGATCCTTATGGTCCCTTCCAACTCTGACTGATTCTATGATTCTACTGTTAGGGCACGGTGTCCCTGCCCTTGGCAGGGGGATTGTAACTAGGTGATCCTTGTGGTCCCTTCCAACTCTGACACTGTGTGATGTTAGAGCTTCAACTGCAGTAAGTGTAATGGGTCTTAATGTCAAGCAAATGACTTAAGTGAGCTTGTCTTAAGCTTAAAATATGAGGGATTTTTTTTCCATTTCTGTTTAATTTGTTGCAGTAAAAGTAAATAACACTTCAGCAGTTAATTCCAAATGATTTTAGGTTAAATACTGGTATATAATTTGCTGAAGAAACTTGAGTGATTTTTGTGTTTTCAATTTCTGTTAGAGCATTTGACTGTCTTGTAATAATGCTGCGTTGTTCATGTGGAACATACTGATTATGAACTCTTCCTTTAGGTTGCCATAAAAATAATTGACAAAACACAGCTGAACCCGACTAGTCTACAAAAGGTAGGTTTTTACATTTAATCTTTCCACTGTAACTTGTTTTGTTTCACCACCTCCCTCCATTAACCTTGAATGCCTGTGCTGGAGAATCTGAGGTATTGCATACCTTGCACACATCTGACTACTGTGTTTAATTACTAGCTTTGTAAGAGGTATTTTTGATAACCCTGCAGTAGTTCAAGATGAACTTGTACAGAGCTGTAAACTGTGAAAAACAGTGATATTAGCTGCTTCCTTTATCTCCTAAGCAACTCTGTAGAGAGAGTGTTTCTGGTTTGGTGTCATGCCCCCACGTCTCTTTCCTGCTGGTCACTTTAAGCATACAAATAGAAACTTGTGCTCTGCCCTCTTAAACTGGCCTTGAGAATACTGTCTCTGGACTGAAGGCCAAGAAGTATCTGTGCCTTTCATGTAGTTTCCAGCAGGAAAGGTGATGTAGTTTTATGGAATAAATTAGGGCATGGCTATTCTGGTTTCTTCCCTCTAGCCTTAAATGTTTCATGTGCTGTTACAGTTGTATTGCCTTATCTATTTTAGCAAGTAGTGATAAATCCTACTCTTTCTTCAAACAATCCAGTCTGCTTTGGAGTGCCTGCAGGAGGTACATTTAAATGTCACTTTTACCTCAGACATTTCTAGCTATGTCCTTTTAAGTGTTGCAGTCAGAGGTTTTATATTTACTTTTGAATACTTCAATAAAAAAAATCTCATTATGATATTTCTGCTTGAACAAGAGAATACCTGGGATTTACCTGCAAATAAAACAAAATACTATTGCCAGAGTAAACTTGAGAACATTTTGATTTTATGCAAATGCTGCCATGATCATGTGACAAGATGTTTTTAATAAAATGAATGGTGCACAAGTAAATAGCAAAAGCACACAAGTTCTTACATTCAGTGCTCTGGTTGGGAAGCAGAGAACCTGTAGAAGAAAGGCTCTGTTGTCTGAGCAGGTAGCAGCTTCCTACTGACTCTGAGGACTGGATAAAAGTAGATAGAGACATAATGTGGTTCCAGTTTTCTCAGAACTTTTTTCACCTTAATCCCTGAGGTTATTGGCAATTTCTGGGTAAAAAGGGAGGAAATTAAATACAAATTAGATAATAATGGTGGATTAGATAAAGTTGATCTGTGTGGGAGATCTGTGCAATGTGGAATACCTGAAAAAAATGTTACATGGTTGAAGCACTTGGAAGAGAAACAGAAGCTGTGTGATATGAAGGGGAGGGGTCAGGGCATGGGAAGAATGGTTAGAGAAAAATAGAGCAGCTGTGTTTTCAGACAAAAATGTGAAGTTTTAACCCATCAAATGGTGTGATCTTGAGATTGGGATGTAATGCTAGCTTGAGCTTCTGTTCAGGTACAAAGCAAACCTTTTACAGGTCACAGGTGCTCAGTTGGCAAGGCCACAAGCTGGCAGTGTGCTTGTTGACCGTTTGATTCCTGGGTTTCAGCCTGCTCTGTGTCCATTCATGGCTCTTGTAATTTAATTTTTATGTACCATTTATGAAATTAGATTATGAGGTGTGATTTGTAAATTGGTCTTGTATACTGATGGGTTTCTTTAAATGAGAGTCTGGAAGGATAGTAGGGTAGAAATCAGATAAAATTTGGAGTGGGAGGTTGTCAGTGTGCTCTGCACTCTAAGCTCATTTGGTACACGAGCACAGAAAAACATTTCACAAGGTATACCAATGTTCTCAATTTACTCAATTAAAAGTAAATTTTCTTTAAATGCCTGCCTGTCATAGTAAGCAGAGTGAATGCACAGCACACTACTTACCAGTTTTGCTTGATCAAAGTTTTTCTTACAAACTCTTGCCTCTTTTCCTCCAGCACTCTCAGCAGTGCCATAGCCACAGTGCATTTGAATCCAACTGCACACACAACCTGTAGATACAGGGCAAGCTAGATGGAAGTGCTTCTGATCTTGCAGTTCTGGACAGAGTGATAAAATATTTGAGGTATGGTGGGGAGGAAAGGGCTGTGCCCAGAAGAGGGTGTGGTATACAGTGTCTCAGCTGCAGTGTGTCTGCATACTCTAGTCATCCTTAGGTGGGGAAGCAAATGGTGATTAAGGCTGCCAGTTCTGATTTCCTTGTATCACATCTTCCACACTGATACTTCAGCTGCCAGGAAGAAGTTAACCTTGTTAAGGACTTGCTTTTCTTTCTGGAGCAGTAATTCTTGGTATGCCCTCACAGTAAGCTCTGGGCGGCTGCTGTCCTGCCAGCCCAATATTCAATAGCACGGTTTTTCAGAAGAGTCAAGTTTCTTGCCTGCTGCTGAGGAAGTCTGTGGTAGCTGCATGCAGCTACTCCTAACTGTTGTTTTAGGACCTGATTGCTACTCTGCCACTCATGCTTAGCGAAAAGGAAACTGTAAGCAGTACTTCTTCCCTACTTTTAACGAAAAGGGGATTCTTAGAACTTTTTTCCCATGTGGATGCTGTTAGTCATAGTCACTATTCTCCACAAATGTGCTTGTGTACCCAGTTCCAGTCTCACTGGAAACAAGTGCTGATGCTGCAGTAGCTGACTTCCTCCTAGACCACCCCTTTGCCCCCCCCACCAAAAAGAACCAACTTTTTTTAATTTGAATTAGCAATGCCATCATATGTTTGAGTGCCTTTTTTTTCCTTACTGACTCCACGTAGTAGCACTAAAGCACTTTCCATTTTCCTTTTTTGGAACTTGGCTGCTCAGCCAAATGTTTTTGTTCGCTATGTGCAGATGTTTTGCCACTTGTTTGGTCACTTTTTGTTAAAGCTTTTAAGAGTTCTTTAACATCAATTTTAACGTGGTCCACATCCCATGTCCTTTCTGACCGTGTATCAATCAGTATGTTAAAAACTGAAAGAAAGGGATGAAAATTTAAAATGCCCAGGCTTTCTTGTTTATAACAAGTTTGGTGGTTTGGGTGTTGTTTTTTTTTTTCCTCTATTTTCAAGTTGTGGTTTCTCTGAGGCAAACTTGTATTGTGTAAAGGCTTCCTGCTTGAGCCTCCTAATTATATGTAGGGCATGTTTCAGTAAGTGGTTATCAGGAGGAGCCTAATATACTGGTCAAGATTAATCTGGTTTGGGACAACATCTCATGAAAAGTCCATGCTTTGGGGGGATTTTTCCTGGCTGTGTTGGTGTGTACTGACTTCTTAGCACACTTTTCCAGTACTTTTGAAATAATTTGTTATTGAAAATCTTACAATAGTTAGTGCAGGAACAATTATAATCTATGTATTGCTGTGTTCAAAGAGAGTTGACTTAAAAGGTGGGTCCTTCTTTTCCTTGACTCCCTTATTGTTTCAGTTGTGTCAGCATAATAAAGTTCAAGTAAAATGAAATCAAAATTATTACTCAGTATGTGTCTGCACTTCCATTGCTGGTGTGTAAGGTTTCTTTGTACTCAGTTTGTCAGCTGGCAGGGTTAATTAAATGTAATTCTTTCTCCATATCTAATATGGCTTACAGTCAAAGGGTCAGACCACAACAAAGCTGAAGGCCATTTGTTTGGCAGACTGAGGACGCTTGTCTTTGCCTAGAAACGTTTGTAGAGCTCTTGTTGATGGAAAGTGAGCTGTTCAACAACTTGGGAGTAGTTTTTAATTTCTGTGTTAGAAATTAAAAGTCATAAGCACTGTTTTCAGTGGTTGTCTTCCTTTATGGTCTCATTGTAATGAGTTCCTGAACCAAGACAATTATTTTACATATTGAGAAACTTCACAGTATGTTCTTCAGTGTTACATCTGCTGCTGCTGTGTTGCTGTGGCAGAGAACCTCAGTTGTGTGGGCTTTTACTACACCTGCCTGTTTGCAGTTAATTTTACTATGTGATGGTAATTACTACTTCATATGCTAGAAGCTGGTGCACATAAAATTTTGGGAGCAGAAAATCTGGGAGGTACTTTTTCAGCTTGGTGTGTGAAGGTTGTATGTTTTACATTACAGTATAATATGTAGTACAGTGTCAAGCATTCATTTGCATACATCCCTGTGGAAATTGCCTTCTGTGTCATAATGCCACACATAACATTTGAAATTACTAGAGGAGCACAATCAACGATCTGAAATATATACACACATACATATATATGTACTGTGTCCAGTTCTGGGCTCCTGAATTCAAGAGAGGTGTTGAGGTGCTGGAACATGTCCAGAGAAGTGCAACAAAGCTGGTGAGAGGTCTGGAACACAAACCCTGTGAGAAGAGGCTGAGGGAGCTGGGGTTATTTAGCCTGGAGAAGAGGAGGCTCAAGGGTGACCTCATTGCTGTCTACAGCTATCTGGGGGGAGGTTGTAGCAAGGTGGGGTCAGTCTCTTCTGCAAGGCAACCAGCAACAGAACAAGGGGACACAGCTTCAAGCTGTGCCGGGGGAAGTATAGGCTGGATGTTAGGAGGAAGTTGTTGCCAGAGAGAGTGATTGGCATTGGAATGGGCTGCCCAGGGAGGGGGTGGAGTCACTGTCTCTGGAGGTGTTCAAGAAAAGCCTGAATGAGGCACTTAGTGCTGTGGTGTAGTTGATTGGCTAGGGCTGAGTGCTAGGTTGGACTGGATGATGTTGGAGGTCTTTTCCAACTTGCTTGCTTCTATGATTTTATTTATATATATATATATCTATAAAAAAAACTAAAATTACACTAACGAATTTGGTAGTGATTGTATGCTATTCTCAAGTATTTTTGTTTTTAATTTTCTCTGAGACAAAAATAATCTTTTTTTTTTTAAAAGCTTGTTTGTAGTTGCCCACTTCAACAAATGGCTCATATGTAGTAGCTGCTTTTGACATGCTTTGTTTGGGTTAATGCAGAGTAGTCGTCTTGTGAACCAGTGGTATATTTAGAGCAGCACAAAATGCGGTATGAGTCCATCACATTAGACCATCGAGTTGTATAGTGTACAGTGGAGGAATCATAGAATCAGCCAGGTTGGAAGAGACCTCCAAGACCATCCTGTCCAACCTATCACCCAGCCCTGTCCAGTCAACTAGACCATGGCACTAAATGCCTCATCAAGGCTTTTTGTGAACACCTCCAGGGACGGTGACTCCAGCCCATTCCAATGCCAATCACTCTCTCTGTCAAGAACTTACTCCTAACATCCAGCCTGTACCTCCCCCAGCACAACTTCAGACTGCGTCCGCTTGTTCTGATGCTGGCTGCCTGGGAGAAGAGACTTACCCCCACCTGGCTACAGCCTCCCTTCAGGTAGTTGTAGACAGCAATGGGATCACCCTTGAGCCTTCTCTTCTCCGGGCTAAACAATCTCAGCTCCCTCAGCCTCTCCTCATATCACTCTCCAGCCAAATCAACAGAATTTATTAATAAAAATAAGGAATATATTTGTTTACATGATGATCTTGTGAATTTTAGACTAATTTTTACTGTCTGATTCTGTATTGCTCTTGGTTGACTCTCCTTTGGTGGCACCAATTACAACTGCCGGTATTCCCATAATTAATCCCACGACATACCTCTTTTAGGCAGGTGAGGTGATAATAGATAGGCTAATGACTGGCAGCCAAGGTCTTCATCAGTACAGCAGTCAAGTTGCCTTTGGTGAGAGCCTGACCCAGTAGGCCTTATCTGAGTATTGGGGGTAGAAGATAGCAACAATCAATTAAATTACACAAACTGTATTCAGAACTTTAAAGGCTGACCAGAGGCTTTCCAGTTATATAAATTGTGATTTGAAAATATTAATGGAGTATTCAGAATATATTGTATACCAGTTCAGCTGAGATGAATGAAAAATAAGGGGAAAAATAGCTATAGATTCAATTGCTGTTACATTTATGATGACCAGAGAGAGAAAGTTAAGTAGCTGACAGTGTTTACTTACATATAAAAAAGCTCCAGGAAAAAGTGTTGGTTTGTTTTGGGTTTGGTTTGTTTGTTTTCCCCTCTGGCAGAAAAATGAAAAATGCATGTATAGTGTTTGAAACTCTTACTTTGCATGACCAAAAATCTACATCAGTCAGTCTTGATTCAATTTAAGTGGCTTGTCATCTCGTGAAGCGTCAGACCACAGACCTGGACAATAAGATAATTAAAAGCATTTGGAAAACTTGTTTTACTCTGAGTTCAGATAGTGCCATACCCTGCTATGGCTGTAGTGTGGGGCAGAAGGTCTGTTGAGTAATACAGTGAAGATTGCTCCACAAATCTTGGTCTTCACAGAAATATCAGAAATCAGAGAATGGTTGGAATAAGTGGTCTACAAATTGTTTACTTCCCCATCCCCATGCTATTCATTTAAATCCCAACCCCTACATTTTGTTACAAAAGACAAAAAGGCGCAACGATTTTTTGTTGCTTCTTGTTGTTTTGTGTTTGTTTCCTATATTTCACCTTTATTTTTGTTGCCTTTTATTGAGTAAGTACACCTACAGATTTTTGAGTCATTAGTAATACATGTAGACCTATTAAATGTCTTCACTTTTATCTGAAATCTGACCTGAGGCAAATCTTGCAGCAGCAATTTTTGCTCCCTTGTCATTAGTAACAATGCTGCTGTCTGTTATTTACAGAATTCTTTCTCCTATGTTTGCATTCCTGTGGAGCTGTGGATTTTTGTTCTGCTTCAGTCTCTTTACATTAAGTTCAGTATGATGTTACATTAGTGATATTTCTGTACAAGTGGGTGTTAGGTACGTAATAAAACCACTCTTGGTTCCTCCAGCTCTTTGAAGGATGCTGTTAGAAAATAATCAAGACTTAAGAATGGCAACCTTCTAGGGTTTCAGACTGGCATGGGGGAAGTTGGAAAGGAAAACAAGCTACACAATGGACTGCAGTATAGTGTACTGTCTAAAAAGGTAATTCTTAGGGTTTTCAGAAGGCACTAGTATTGGCACATCAGGGGTTTTTTGGTGGTAATTTTTATCTTGGGTCTTTAGGAGAAGAACTAGGACTACTTTCACTTCGTCTGCTATTAACCAACTTTGTGAAAAGCAATGTTTTATGCTGCAGTAACAACATCCATTGTGTTTTTAGTATTAGACTTAGGGATTTATGTGCATTTTATAATTGTCTTTTCAGTAAGAGTTTTCAGAGGTGAAAATAATTAACAGCTGATTAGTAATAAGGTTTTCTTTCACTTATTTGTTAAACGTTATTCCCATGTTACCTGGTTGCAGAAGGATGGGTTACTCTGTGACTGGCAAAGTTGAACTCTGGCAATAACTACTCAAACTAAACATGGGTATTGGTGTTTGGGAAGCAAGGAGTGAACAAGTTTTCTTACAGTCAGTATATGCTTGCTGAATGTGGCCCTGTTAGTGTGATTCTAGAGCTTGAAATGGGCAGTTGTACTCCCTAACCACCCATCCTGCCACAATGTCTGTGCTGGGGTGGGCAAGGCAGCTACAATAGGAAACTTAGAGATGGAGTGGTTTTATTTGGTGAGGTGAGTGTTTTCTGAGATTTTCCAGTTGGATTCATTCCTGGACCTTGTGCCGTCTGTCTAGGTTAGCACCAAGGCTTGCATCAAGGGAAGTGGTTCAGTCCTGTTGCATGAAAAGGTGGATGGTGAAGAGAGGGTGGGAGCAGGCTGATCTCTTCAAGTGTGTACTCCTGAGATAATGGCTGCTGGGGTCAGGAAACCACCGTTTTGTGTTCTGCCCTGTTTATTTTGGTTAGTACCTCCAATGTGTTGTACTGGCTGAGCAGGCATGGAGGCTGGATGCCTGGCAGTGAGACAGTGGAACTGTGGTGACAAACCCAGGAGCTGATGCCACTATGCCTCCGTCACCCTGCAGAAATAGTTCTGAAGGGCCATGGGGGAGCCTTGTCTCCCCATCTCTCCTTAACATTTGCCCCTTGCTGGTGTAGTTATGTAACACACTTCTCGTGTGATATAAGGTACCTGATTTTCTTTCACTAGTAATTCCATGGCTTTACCAAAGTACCAAAGAGAAGCAGATTCATACCAGTAACATAGTGCAGCGGTCTTCAAAAGGTGCTCGGGGTGGGAGGTTTCACACAATTCTGAAAAGAGTAGTTTCTGTGAAGAGGTTGAAAGATGTTGTGAAATGCCTTGGCCAGCAAGATGTGTGGGCTCATAATGGTCTTCTGCGAACCACAGAGCTAAGATCACTTGTCTCTGGAGCTATTTGTGGGTCTTTTCAAGGGAGAGATGTTAAAATAAGCAGGCCCTTAACTCTTCCCTTCAGTAAGTCCTTATTTGAAGGTCACTGAAATACAAATAGTAACGTTTACCTTTTGTGTCTAGTGATCAGGCTTTAGGAATAATGACTGTTAGCTGTTTCATTAACTTATTTCATGTTCTATGTTTATTTCAGCTCTTTAGAGAAGTAAGAATAATGAAGATCTTAAATCATCCAAATATAGGTACTTTATTTCTTTCATATAACTTCTGACTCAGGAGAAATAAGATTTTTTTTGACTGATGAAATTGTTGTGGCATGAGTTAAAAAAATATTTTGTTCATTTACTGTAGTAAAGTAGCTGTAATAAATACTTTTTCAGAGCTATGTGTTTAAAAAGTGAAACAAAGCCAACCAACCAAACCCCCAAAACTTAACACCACCAAAAAAAAAAAAAAAGAGCAAAAATGTTTTTGACTCTCCACAAAACAGTTACTTGCATAGGTAATTGATAATGTTGGTCCTTCAGAGTGCAATACTGATTTTTGACTAAATTCAGCTTCTCATTAAAAGTAAGGGTATACCATGCCCAAGTAATGGCTGAGAAATTGTTCAGGATTATACATTTAAATCATGTAGTATTGTTGCAGGACTGTCTGCAAACTGCCAAATAACTGATTTGTCACCACGTATGCCAGTTCAGTGCATAAAAATAGCTATTGTTGATGCTCAAATATGTGGAAATTCTGCTTAATCTAGTTGCTTTTCCCATGTAACAACAGCAAAGTATTGTTTCTTGAGACGGTGTTCTCTGTAAGTTGAACAAATGTGCTACAGTATTTTCCATTTGTGAATGTTAGATAGAAAAAGTCTCTTTACAGTAATAGTCTGATATTGTCAAGCAGCAGACCAGTAGTTGTGGTTTTTTTGTGTTTCAGAATTGTGGTGCTAATATAATTCTGCAACTGGTTAACTGATTAATAAATGTCCTTCTTTTCTAGTGAAACTATTTGAAGTCATTGAAACTGAAAAAACTCTCTATTTAATAATGGAATATGCAAGTGGGGGTAAGTACCTCTCATCTGTGATAAGAAATCTAAACAAACTGCCAAGTGGGAAAAGCACTTGTTTTCTTTACCATTCCTTCAGCAATGTTAATATCATAATAATGTAAAATATTAAGTAAAATCTGTAATATTCTCTGGGACTTCTTTACGCAACATCATTCATTATAACTTTTAAAACCAGCCTTTGCACTTACTGCAGCTTAGTAGCATTTCCTTTGTATTCAGAAGTCAAAATCAATGCAAATGTTTACTCAGCCATCAGTTTTTCCTGTCCATAAGAAATGCTGACATTCTCAGCTGATTGGTTCAGCTCCCTTTGCTGTCCTACTTTGCATGAGATAATGGGTAAAAAATATGTTCAGATGAGACATTTCTGTGTTTCTTTAATGATTGATTTCAAAGCATGGATATTGCAGCCTCCATTTTTCATGTGTTGATGATGTTTGCTTATCTTAATCACAGACCTTCTACTGCCAAGAATTGTTAAACTTAGGCCATTTGAGGAGGAGCTTCAAACACTTATTCCTTGTTGTGGGTGGGGGTGGAGTCATGCATCGTGCAGTGTCACCAGAGCTAGAATTAAGATATTTGGTCTTAAGTTACTCCTTGCTGGCTAAAATCTAATACCACTCAGCTTGTCAGCATGACCCTTTGGCATAAGCGGCTGGGAATCTCATGTAGCTGATAGTTTTGAAAGGGTTGTACAAAGACTTTTTTTTCAGAGAAAATCAGTTTGAAACTCTGACATCAGATGATGTTAAGTTTGAATTACTACAAATAATGATTCTCTACCTGTGTTTTCTTCTAAAAGAAGACTGAGCCAAGATTTGTCTAAACGGTAACACAGTTGCTGAAATACTGACTAATACAGGTGTTTGTGGAGGCATCTCTATGCTGTTTGATGGCACTAGGCTTAAAAGTGATGTTGTATTGCCATCTAGTGATTAGGTTTTAGGAGGTAGAAGTTCCAGCAGTTCTTTAAGCAGTGAGGATCTTTCTTAGGGTAATGGAGAGGTACATGCTGTGCTGGTGTAAAAGGCTACGAGCAGTACCCTTTGGATATGCCACGTTGTGCAAGAGAGGAGTGACTGATAGTCTGTGGCAGGCATCAGCTTCTCATATTTTCTCTTTATTGAGATACTGATAATGCATCATATGTATGAACTCTGGCTGCAGGATGAAAGAACCTGCAGCTACAACTGCAACAGTTTGCCTAAATTGGGGATAATTCTTTCCCTGTTGCTCTCTTCCCTGAAATGTGAAGAAGTGTTCAGGTTTGTTCCATCAAGTTTCCAAAGAAAGAGGTGTGAGTTACCGGAGTCAGTCATTAAATGAGCCACTGCAGAGGGAGGGAAAGGCTGTTTTATAAAACCCCTGACATTCCCTCCGATGGCTCAGTTGTTTTTCAGGCTGCATGACTTTGAGATTTGGTTTTGGTTTTGTTTTTGTTTTTTTTTTTTAATTCCAGTTTGGTGTAGTTGCTTCTTGTGAAAAACAAATGTCTACTTACTCAACTCTTGCCTTGTGAGACAGCTAACTACAAAATAATGTTTTCTTGTTTAGTGGAGAATATTTAGATGCATGGTCCACCTCTTAAGTTTTGTATAGTAGTGAAAAGTTTTTAAAACTAGTTCATGTTTTTAGGAGTTCTTATATGTGTGACTGTTGGGTTTTGGTGAAGTAAATCTCCCATGCTCTCACAAACATGGTCTCAGTGGGCCAAATAGCACTTTGTGTGACATGCCGTGTAATGACTGAATTGATTAAAGGGATAAAACCAAAACACACCAGATCTTTAGTAATCTCCTTCAGTCATCCAAAACCATAGAACTTTGAGCTTGTTCAGGAATTATCCTTCTCAGTGTAGCATCCAAGCCTACGTTAAAACTAGTATTTCTGGGTTTGGTCAGAACAATTCTGTACATTTGCACAAAGGAAAAGTGCTGGTATGAACATCATATGCTCTCACATGTGAAGCTGTTTACTTGGAGTTGTTGTTTTGTTTGTTTTGATTGTTTGGTTTTGTTTGGGTGTTTGTTGTGGCTTTTTTTGTTTGGTTCTGGCATTGTTGTTTGGGGTTTTGTTTGGGTTTTGTGGAGCAGAAGAGTCACCTTTATAAAACAGAAGTATGCCGCTCAGTTTCTATCATAAATAATTGGAAGGAAATGTTTGGGTTGGTTTCTTTTTTGTCTCTCTCCAGTCATTCATGAAGTCTTACTGTTTTCTTGTATAGGAGATGATGGTATAGTTGCATAGCAGTTGTATTCTTGCTTGAGCTAACCTGTAATCATGAATCTGTCGTTCCAGTGAAGCTGTTGGTGGGCAGATGCTATTGAGAAATCTCTACATCCTGAACTTAGCATTAATTTATCTTGTTATTGAATTGTAGGGGAAGTGTTTGACTATCTGGTTGCACATGGAAGAATGAAGGAAAAAGAGGCTAGAGCTAAATTTAGACAGGTATGTATAATGTTCCTATACATCAGCTCTCTGTTCTGTTTTTAATGATGAATTGAGTAAAATGTCTTTTCCATGCATGCTGTGGGCTTGTAGTCCTGAATGAGGAAGGACTTGGGTTAGAGTGGTACTTGGAAGGGGTTAGTAATCCATTCAGTGGTGCTGGTTTCCTTAGTGCTGTGCCAGGGTGTCCAGGCATGCCAGAATGCAGTGGCTGCTTGCTTTGGAAGTGCATTCCATTCCAAAATGCATTTCCTGTGGACCGATTTCATAAATCCTTAGTTCAGCTGATATATGCCATTTTTGGAAGTCACTCAAATGAAACAGGCCAGTTTCAGAATGCAGATGGGGGATGTGTAACTTCCAAAAATGCTGCATCTATGCACTTACATGAAAAGGTTAAGTTTAATAGTTGTTCTAAAAGTATTGGAAAAGTAATTTCATTAGCTTTCTTTATGCTGGATAAACTAGCCTTGCAAAGATGTTGGAATTTCATAGATATGTAAAAGGCATTTCCAAATCTCTGTTTGTGTAGCATCCAGTTTCATTTGCACATCTGACTTTTCTGATGGACTTTTGGGTTTTTTTTTGCTATTCTTGCACAGAAAATTGTGAATGCTTATGCTATTTACATGCCTTTGGTCACTTGGATAACCTAGATAGTGTTGTAAAAAGTAATAAATACCAAAATGTTTCTCTTTCACAGTGGCATTTTAATGAATAGGGACAAGAGTATTTTACCGAATGATATGTAGGGGTTTTAAACTGCTGAGTTGCAGCGTTGATATGAGTCAGTTTCAGTGATGAAAGGAGGAGGCTCACATAGATTCACTTTGTAGCTGTACAAAACCAGAAGAAATTTGATGTGATACATGAGATATATTGTAGGAAATCATAGTAGCATCGGGGTTGGAAGAGACCTCACAGATCATCAAGTCCAACCCATAACCACAGAGCTCAAGGCTAGACCATGGCACCAAGTGCCACGTCCAGTCTTGCCTTGAACAGCTCCAGGGATGGCGACTCCACCACCTCCCTGGGCAGCCCATTCCAGTGTCCAATGACTCTCTCAGTGAAGAACTTTATCCTCACCTCGAGCCTAAATTTCCCCTGGCGCAGCCTGAGGCTGTGTCCTCTCGTTCTGGCGCTGGCCACCTGAGAGAAGAGAGCAACCTCCCCCTGTCCACAACCACCCCTCAGGTAGTTGTAGACAGCAATAAGGTCACCCCTGAGCTTCTTCTTCTCCAGACTAAACAACCCCAGCTCCCTCAGCCTCTCCTCATAGGGCTTGTGCTTGAGGCCTCTCACCAGCCTCGTCGCGCTTCTCTGGACACGCTCAAGGATTTCAATGTCCCTTCTAAACTGGGGGGCCCAGAACTGAACACAGTACTCGAGGTGTGGTCTAACCAGTGCAGAGTACAGGGGCAGAATGACCTCCCTGCTCCTGCTGGCCACACCATTCCTGATGCAGGCCAGGATGCCACTGGCTCTCTTCGCCACCTGGGCACACTGCTGGCTCATGTTCAGGCGGGTATCAATCAGCACCCCCAGATCCCTCTCTGTCTGGCTGCTCTCCAGCCACTCCGACCCCAGCCTGTATGTCTGCATGGGGTTGTTGTGGCCAAAGTGCAGCACCCTGCACTTGGAGCCATTGAACGCCATCCCATTGGACTCTGCCCATCTGTCCAGGCGGTCAAGGTCTCGCTGCAGAGCCCTTCTGCCCTCCAACCCAGCCACATCAGCCCCCCCTTTCACAAAATGCCTTAAAAATAAAACTTTTGCGTCTCTCTGGTGTGGGTAGTGAGACCAGAAGGAAGAGTTTGGGCAGCAGAAAACTGTGCCACAACTGTTTTGCTCACTCTGTCTCATAGTAAAAACTGTGTGACGGCAGGATAAGCAATAAGCTCGAAAGTAGCAATGAAAGTAGAGAAAAAACAGAAATGTATTTAATCCAGTATAAGGAGGCAACAGAAACATTCTGCATTCTTTGTTCCTTTGCTTTTTTTCTCATCTCTTTAAATCTCATATTTACCCCCTTTAATCTTTTGGGGAAAAAACAACCAACCAACCCCAATCTTCCAACCAAACAAAATCCCAAAAAAGCAGCTGCAGGCTTTATATCCCCAAAAGTATTTTGTGCTTACTGGAGTTATACAATTTCATAGTAAAGAAAATCTTTCTTCCTTTTTAACAAAATCTTACATGCCTTTCTAAGGCTACTTCCCTCCTTTTCATATTCCAGCAGATAGAGAACTTTCCTTTATGACTGAGAGTTTCTGGTGTGTGTTTCTGTGCTGTATTGGAGTAGAAGTGATGTGTTGTGTAGCAGTCATTTCCACTTCAACCATCTCTTCTAAATCTCTGGCTGTTGCCTTGCTCTTCGTAATGTTGCTTGAAGAGCTTCAGAGTAACTTGGGAGGATTTTCTTTGCTCTCTCAGATGCGAATATTAAAAACTTCTACTAGTATGGTTCGCTGCTCTTTTGTCCTCAGTTTCTTTTATCAGGAGATGTGTGGAAAAAGGTCTGGCAGTAATTCTATTGAAATTGCACATTTGTTCAAAATTACCTTCCACCCTAACAGTTCAGCTTCCCTTTAAGTGAAAACAGCTCAAACGTGTTTTACAGGTACACTTCGTGCATAGTTTTATGGGATAATGTGGGTAGTACAGGATATATGCAACTTCATTTTTCAAAAACAAATGTGAAGGGAAAGAATTTTAAAGGTAACTTAATTGCTGAGCTGAGTATTTGACTGATCAGAAGTTGATTTTCATGTACGTCAGATTCTCAGTGCTGCCTTTTTCCCCTGTTTTTTGGACTGGAGTAGGCTGATTGTTTCTAAAGAGAGACAGGCACCCTCACTTGAATGAGACTGCGGTGGGATCTCATTAATGCTTATAAATATCTAAAGGGCAAGTGTCAGGAAGATGAAGCCACACTCTCTTCAGTGGTGTCCAGTGTCAGGACAAGGGGCGGTGAATACAAACTGGAACACAGGAAGTTCCATGTAAACGTACGGAAAAATTCTTCACTTTGAGGGTGGCGGAGGACAGGAACAGGCTGCCCAAAGAGGTTGTGAAGTCTCCATCTCTGGAGGCATTCAAAACCCACCTGGACATGTTCCTGTGTGATTTATTCTAGGTGAGTAAATCTTGCTGTATGATCTTCAGAGGTCCCTTCCAACAGGTCCTCTCGCATTCCGTGATTCTGTGATTCACTGAAACACACAGAAGTATTGTTTCAATTTTCTTTTAAGTCTTATTCCCTGGCACAGGCACCTGTGCTCTCTCCTCACTCAACAGCTGCCTTCCTGGCCACCAAGCTCAAAGACTTCTAGGGGATTTTGATCTTGAAGATGTGATGCTCTTGAGAGCTTCAAAAGCTTGAGCACCTGGGGGGGAAAAAGAGAAAAACCAAGTAATAATCCAAGGAGAGAAGCTATATCATGAGCTCATTGAGCTTTGCTAGAGAGAAGAGCGTGTGCACAGGATGGAAATCGGACACCTGTGATCAGAGCTTGATTTATTAGATGATAGAATTCTAGCTTTAGGACAGTGTCAAAGGAAACTAGATGTTACTGAGTAGACAAGTCATGAAGCTATTCATTTCACCTTATTGTACGTCCAGAGTAACTTGCTATAGCTGTTAGCCACTGATGGAGGGAGAATGCTCTCTGGAAACCTTTTATCTGATTCAGTGCAGCTGTTCTTAGGTCAGATAGGGACTTAGGACATAAAGATGTATTTTTTTTTAATTAAAAAAAAAATTGTTAAGTATTTTAACAGATGGTGGCTCTGTTTAAACTGAAGAAACAGTTGTGCCATGGAATTGAGCTTAGTTCTTACAATAGATTGCATTGTATCTCGTTTTCAGATCGTGTTTCCTTTTTGAGCAGATGCGATTTCTGGATCAAACACTTGTGTTTTATCTGAGAAGGCAGTTCCTCTCAAGTAAAGAGCAGAATTTGGTAATTCTCTTTTTGCTTGGTAGAAAAAAATAATATTTTTTGTTACACATACTTAAGGTTTTAGCAGGAAAAAAGAATGTGGAAGGCAGTGATCGTATTATTCCTGTCACGCTTGACAAGGAACACAGGAGAGGATATGAATACTGAAAGTACAGCCATGCTCTGCATTCTACATTGCATGCTTCTTTTGTGCAGCCATGTGTGAGAAAATCAAACCCAGGACATTCTGTGTTCTTAATGTCACTTTGTTTTTCTTTTCCTGTTACAGACTTCCAAACAACTCTGGTTTGATCTTACCTCCTTTTCCATAGAAAAATCTACCCATCTGGATAAGACTTAATTAAAAAATGGGAAGCTAATGCTCATGGCAGAGTGGTTCCCAAAACTCCTCTTCTCTTACTGAAATCAGTTACATATGATCTCCTAGAGTCTTCCCACTGTATCCCTGCAGAAGCAGCTCAGAAATTTTGACGCTGGCATATGTTAGGACAGATATTGGGGGAAGAAGTAGAAATTCCACAAATACATCTTACTTCTATGTTCTGTTTAAGTAAAAAATACTTATGGCAGTGTGGAAGGGACCTTGAGAGGTCATATTTCTCTCCTTTTGTCATTCATTCCTTAGGAAGAATGTTTTTCTGCCTACAGATAACTTGCTCTAACTTGTTCTTTAAAACCCATGATTATATAGAATTATTTTTTTTTAATCCCTCCCAAGAAATGTATTTCAAAGCTGTAATTGTTCTCACTAGCAAAAAAAAAAAAAAAAAGTCTGCTGTTTCTCTCCCCACCTGCAGAGCATAGTCAGATTTCTCACATTCAAGCAGGCAGGGGCTGAGGGGGTTGTCGGTGGAAACAGTGATGGAAGGTGGAAGAAAAGCAAGTTGATCCAGTGAAGCCATGCTTTGTGCTATTTTTCATTCACTTGTGACCATTGCTCCTTAATTATTAATATCATACACATTACATTATCTCCATTCCATTTAGACTGGACTTAATTTTGCAATCTCTGTGCGGTTCTGTTGCAGTGCAGAGTAATTCAAAAGCATCTCTGAAGGAAACTGCTAATCATCTGCTAGCCCTTCTGCACTTACATAGTCAGTAAAAGCAGTTTAGGAGTGAGAGGTATAGTGCTGTGTCTCTGCAGTCCCAAACAAAGGTGAGGTGTTTGTCATGCTGTCAGCCTTGGGAGCCCCTGCAGATTGAGCTTGCAACTGACAGCAAAATAATGATACCAGACACAAAGTAAGGAAACTCAAAAGGATGGTACACAGATACAGGCTGGGTGGTGAATGGCTGGAGAGCAGCCCTGAGGAAAAGGACCTGGAGGTCTGGGTTGACGAAAAGCTCAACATGAGCTGGCAGTGTGCACATGCAGCCCAGACAGCAACCCTGTGCTGGGCTGCAGCAAGAGAAGTGTGGGCAGCAGGGCAAGATTCTCCCCCTTTGCTCTCGTCAGACCCCACCTGGAGTACTGTGTGCAGTTCTGGAGCCCCCAACACAAGAAGGACATGGAACTGCTGGAGCGGGTCCAGAGGAGAGCCACGAAGATGATCAGAGGGCTGCAGCAGCTCTGCTATGAGGACAGGCTGAGAGAGTTGGGGCTCTTCAGCCTGGAGCAGAGAAGGCTTCGAGGAGACCTTAGAGTGGCTTTCCAGTATCTGAAGGGAGCCTACAGGAAGGCTGGGGAAGGGACTACTAGTAATGTCAGGACAAGGGGGAATGGGTTTAAGCTGGAAGAGGGGAGATTCCGACTGGATGTTAGGAGGAAGTTCTTTACAGTGAGGGTGGTGAGACACTGGAACAGGTTGCCCAGGGAGGTTGTGGATGCTTCCTCCCTGGAGGCGTTTAAGGCCAGGCTGGATGAGGCCTTGAGCAACCTGCTCTAGTGGGAGGTGTCCCTGCCTATGGCAGGGGATTGGAGCTGGATGATCCTTGAAGTCCCTTCCAACTTAAACCATTCTATGATGATTCTATGGTACAGATAGTGGTGTGGGAGCACTTTGGCTGTTTCAGTAGCTATAAAGAACTGAACTTGTCTGGTATCATAGAATGGTTTGTGTTGGATGGGATGTGGACAGGGACAGCTTTAACTGTTCTTGGTCCTCAGTTTCTTTTATCAGGATCTGTGTAGAAAAAGTTCAGAGTGCTTAGAGCTCTATCTAACCTAACCTTTAATGTTTCCAGGGATGGAGCTTCTACAACATCCCTCGGCAATACGTTCCCACATTTCACCACCCTCGTTGTAAAAAATGTCTTCCTTATACCTAGTCTAAATCTCCCCTCTTTTTAGTTTAAAACCATCACTCCTCATGCTGTCACAACAGGCTTTGCTGAAAACATTGTTCCATGTAAGTACTGAAAGGTCACAGTAAGGTCTTCCTGAAGCCTTCTCTTCTGTAGCCTGAATAACAGCTCTCAGCCTTGCTTCATAGGAGAAGCATTCTAGCTCTGTGATCGTTTCTGTGTCTCTCTAGAGGAAGAAAAAGCCAATACATAAAAGAAAAAGCAGAAACAGAATGAAAGTGTAGGGAATGGAAATACTTCAGCTTGGTTTCTAAGGTGACATATATCCTGTGTGTAATTCAATAATACAAGAGTACGAAGATCGTAACATCGATGCTTAAGTTGCAAATGCAAAAGGACTGATAGGTCACTTGTTTGACTTACAAAGAACCTTACTTTCACCTACTCAAAATACTGGGAGAGAGAACCATTGTGTCTTACTACAGGAGAATCCATCAGCTGAGCTGGGCAGTCTGGTGACGAGTTATTTCTTGCCTCATCTTTTTGCATGGGAAATCTTAATACATTTATTTAAGCACAGTAGTTACTAGAGTAAATTATTTTAATGTGCATTTCCACTTATTTTAAGAAGTTACAAAATCTGCCTCAATTCCAGCCATGTGTGTTGCATACCTGCACTTGACTGCATTAGTGATCAGTGAATAACAATAAGACTTGTCCCAGGTTTTCTGTGCATGCAGAGTTCTGTTTATGATTCTAAAGCATGTGCTAGGACAGTGTACTGTACAAATAGCTCATATGCTTTGCAAAACAGGAGAGAATTGATGATGTTTGGAAATTATGATGGAAGATAATACTCTATTACATTTGAGACACTTAGAGATTTTTTTCCATGGAGCTTGCTACTCTTCTACAGTATAAAAAATGCAATAAACTGTATGAACTTGGAGCATACCTCTGTCAGAGGTATGCTCCACTTGCTTCTCACTGTGCAAGTTCTGACAAGCTGTTTTCCAGTGTTTTTCTCCAGTAGCTAAACCTGTTTCTCAGCCTTTTTGTCTCCATGCTGCAGCATGAAAAATGACCTTTGGAGACAGACTTGAAAACATCACTCTAGAGGGAAAGCTTTTATAGCTGTGTACAGTACTGGAATGGAAATACTACAGTAACCTTTATGAAAGTCATTGTTTCTACTGGTCTATAATTAGCCACATAGGAAAAACAAAACCCTTTTTCAAGTGTAGTAGAAACCAAATAGATCAAATGACAAACAAGTAAGTTATTAAGCAGCTTTTTTGCAGATTTGGTGGTCGTTATAGTATGTGACTATGCAGCTCTGAGTAGTTAAGTATGTGTCAGCTTTAGTAGTAATGTTAAACTTTCTGATGAAAACTCCTGTTTCTTTGAGATATCACTTATAATTTGGCTTATTTTCTCTCCAGATAGTATCTGCAGTACAGTATTGCCATCAAAAGCACATTGTTCATAGAGATCTCAAGGTGAGTAGAAAAGGTGTGCAAAGTGTGCATGTGCCAACTTCAGTACCTGTGGGTGTGATCTTTGTTGTAGTATATATTAAGCTTTCTCGTTTTGTTTTTTGGTGTTTCTGTGTTGTGTATTTTTTTACATTCTAGCAAATTTTGAAGAGTATTTACAGTTTAGAACCATTTCAAATAAAAGGAAGAGGATTTACAAGGCATTTAAGTACAAGTTTCTGTGACTGTCTGAAAGATGGTCTCTCCCCCTGTGGTCAAATTCAAATGCAGGTCAATTTGATGGAGGTCTGACAAGTTCTGGTCTAAAAGAGAGTGAATTATCAGTTACAGCAATGAAACTGAAGTGTAGCTTGGCATGATACATCCCTTCTTTAAACTATGCTTTCCATATTAGTAGTTTAGCCACGTAACTTGTTCAATATATCCTGGCTTTGTAATCTAAAAAAACCCACCAAAACTAAACCAAAAACCAACAACAAAACCCCACCAACTACAAAAGCCAAACAGCAACAGATAAACCCCAAACACTTGAAAAAAGAGTCTGAAGCCATTGTAGAGATACTTTTAAAATAGGGGATATGTGAATGATAGACTAAAGCACACCTAAAGACCTTACAAGGCAAGGAATGTTAAGAGTTATTTTGGCCTTTTGAGTCAAAATGAACAATATCATTCTAAATCAAGTATTCTAAGTTTATCTTACCATTCTTTCTTTTCCAGGCTGAAAACCTATTGCTAGATGCAGATATGAACATTAAAATAGCTGACTTTGGGTTTAGTAATGAGTTTACAGTTGGAAATAAACTGGACACCTTTTGTGGCAGCCCACCGTATGCTGCTCCAGAACTGTTTCAAGGGAAGAAATATGATGGACCTGAAGTAGATGTTTGGAGTTTAGGTGTTATTCTTTATACTCTTGTGAGTGGATCTCTTCCTTTCGATGGGCAGAACCTAAAGGTGGGTCTTGTTAGTGTTGGTCATGTTTATCTAAAGTTTTAAGTGACTTGCTTCTTAAATCTGTCTGTTCTTTTATTACTAAGGAACTTAGAGAAAGAGTGCTAAGGGGAAAATACAGGATTCCTTTCTACATGTCCACAGACTGTGAAAACCTCCTCAAACGTTTCCTGGTGCTAAACCCAACAAAAAGAGGCACTCTAGAGGTAATGGCACAAATAAGATGCATCACAAAACTAGACATGATATTTTGCAAACTGTATTTTTGAGCTTTAGGTTATTATCATACTGTTCTTGAATAGTTTTTTTGGATTGGGTTTGGGAGGAGGAGTGTTGAGTAGAACATATTGACTTTCTTAGAGGTTTTATTTACTGGGGTTACAAAACACGTGACTCTAAAGTTACTGTCAAAATTCATGTGACATGACACTCTGTCTCATGTAACTTTTCCTGATGGTTACCTTGTGGATTCCTGTGTTAATAGATGACCCACCAGCGTATTTTACCACACTTTAAAGTTTGAACTGAAAGTACTGGCTGCTAGGTGGTTATGTGGTTGTCTTTTGCCTGCATTTTGTACTGCCAAGAAGGAGAAAGGCCAAAACAATACTGGCTACCATGAGCTTCCATAGTTGAGTCTGGACGTACTAAACTCTGCTATCAGATTTGTTGCACTGCTTCTGTTCTGGTTAGAGGATTTTAGCTTTCAGGTGTGTGCTGGAACGCAGCTGCCTGGGAGGCAGATTGGCTTGATGTGCTTAGTTGATTCTCCTCACTAAAGCCAGACAAAACTGAATGGATACTGGGGTCTGTTCTGGAAAAGCATAACTAGAAAAGTCTTAATTGGTAGATAGGGGAGTTGTTTTTTTGACGACTCATTGTCTGTGCTGGTAAGTGTACTGTACTACCAAACTCCTTTGTTTTACAGCAAATTATGAAGGACAGGTGGATCAATGCAGGGCATGAGGAGGATGAGCTTAAACCTTTTGTTGAACCAGAACTAGACATCTCGGACCAGAAAAGAATAGGTAACCCAGTATTTTTCAGAATATAATATTGTTTGCATGATCTGGGTGAGTGGTTTTTTTTTCCCTCTACCATTCTGTATTTGTTTGCTATTTGCAAAAAAGTAACTTTTAATAGTAGTCTTTTTAATATTGGAAGATTCATCAAGCTTATGTTCTCACATTTAGTTGTTCTGTTTAGTTCTTTAAATGTTCCATTCCTTCTCTTGAGCTTAAACACTTAGCCAGATTAAACATCAAGAGTGTTTCTGTCACTTAGAGAATGTGTGTTTATTTTTAGATATTATGGTAGGAATGGGATATTCTCAAGAAGAAATTCAAGAATCACTCAGTAAAATGAAGTATGATGAAATCACAGCTACATATTTACTGCTAGGAAGGAAATCATCAGAGGTAAGTATTATTCTTACAAATGCAAAGAAACAAAGGAGTTGAAAAGTATCCTTAGTTAAGTAAGAAGCAAAATTTAAGATAGTAATTATATGCTTTGCATTCCTGCACAAGAGTCCATTACACTTAAAATCACGTTACTCTAATTATCAGTGTCAGCAGTTCAGATGATGCTGGATTTTTTTTCTCACACCATTTTGAGTTAATAAGCTCTTGCCTTTAGGCTCCCCAGAATGACCCTGCTTTCTCAGTAGCTGCTCCTCTAAAGGACTTTCTATACAGGTTACTGTCCTATCTAGTCTAGGACCTCAACCATGAATGTACCAGCTCTTAAGTATTTTAAGAGGACCAAGGAGACCAATCAACCAAAAAAGTTCCTGCATTGTAGATTACCCTTCACTATGATGCTCAGGGGGCTTGGCATCAATAAGCTGCTCTTTGTTCCTCTGCTGGAGGAGTTAGTTGGGTAGTTTTTACTACATGTCTAGCTTCTTCTTGTTAAAGGCTAGAGTACTGAAAGTAGAGAGAGATTTTTCTTTGTCAAATTGTCCTTTGAGGAGCTGCAAATTCTGCAGAGTTTTACCTAAGACAGTTGCGCAAAAGTCAAAGAGAAATTGAGGTCTCTAAGCAATTCCTTTACTGTCAGAAGACTTCCTATGTACCAGAGCTATCATCCTTCTGCTTCCCTGTAACAGCTCCTATTAAATGTCTGTGGTAGATGTTTAATTTGTTTTGTCTGAAGTCCTTGTTTTAATATTCTCATTTATATTGTAGTTGGATGCAAGTGATTCAAGCTCCAGCAGCAATCTTTCACTTGCCAAAGTTAGGCCAAGTAGTGATCTTAATAATAGCACTGGACAATCTCCTCATCACAAAGTTCAGAGAAGCATATCTTCTAGCCAGAAGCAGCGTCGGTACAGTGATCACGGTGAGCAATTCCTGTTTTCTGTGTTGTAGAATGTAGTGGCTTCCACTTCTGTTCCGTCTCTGAATTTGTCTCCGTTCCCCAAAGGCAAGGAGCGTGACAGCGGTGTAGTGCACAGCATGCTGGCTAAATAATCCACTGATTTTCAGAAACAGCTTCTAGAGGAATGCTGAATGCACCAACTTCATTCTTTTATTCTGCCTCGTGCTGTCCTTTGCATTTCTCACTGTACTGGGAAAGACTTGTTAGAGAAACGAAGAGAATACTACAAACTCCTTTTTTTGGAACAAGCATAGCGCTCCTGCCTCGTGCTCTTTTATGCCTGCTCAGCTTTTGTTTTCTTTTCTTAGTGGGTCAACCTATGTCTACAACTTGAAGAAGTGTCAGTCTACCAATATTTCTTGTTTCTTGAGGGTAGTGTCACTTGGCTGTCGTGCAGAATTTTAATTTCTGAAGAACAGTGTCTCAGACAAACATAGCACAGTAGCTTGGGTTTTCTGATTGTCTTAAACATCTTCCTGCTCCCCAGTTTAATAGGAACAGGGATCTGCTGAAGAGGGTGCAGCAGAGAGCTACAAGGATGATTAGGAGAGTGGAGGGCATGCCTTATGAGGAGAGGCTGAGGGACTTGGGACTTTTTAGTCTGGAGAAGACTGAGAAGGGATTTAATAAGTGTTTATAAACATCTGAGGGCTGGTCAGGAGCAGGGGGGGACAGGCTCTGCTTACTTGCTCGCTGTGATAGGACAAGGAGCAAAGGGTGTAAGTTGCAGCAAAAGAGGTTCCACCTCAACACAAGGGGGAACTTCTTTACTGTAAGGGTTACAGAGCACTGGAACAGGCTTCCCAGAGAGATTGTTGAGTCTCCTTCCCCTGGAGACTTTCAAGGCCTGTCTGGATATGTTCGTCTGTGATCTGTGCTAGATTTTGTGGTCCTGCTCCGGCAAGGCGGTTGGACTTGATGATCTCTTTGGGTCCATTCCAACCCCCTAATATCCTTTGATAAAAGGAGTCTCTGTTTAGATCTACTTTTAAATACTTCAAGTGCATTCAAAGGTTGCTTTCCTTGGAGTCTCTTGAGATGAGGATTACTCTATTTTGTGATGTTTGTTTTATATGTATGTGTGTTTATTTTGTATATATTTCTGTGTATTTTTGTGTGTGTATATACATACACTTTTTGACGACTTATTAAAACACTAACTAGAAAGTTGATGTATCTTGATGCATCATCTTATGAGGAGGTGTAATTGAGACAGCAGAAAACACAATCTTGATATCCACACAGGCTTTTCCCAGTGTTCAGGAAAGCAAGAGGGAGCTTGAGATTGTTGAAGAGGATGCCACACTCAGGTGTGCAAGAACAGTTGTCTGTTCCTGGCACACCTGAGGAAGCTGGTGACAGACCACTGCTGTACATTCTCAGGAGCCTAGTTTTATCAGAAGTTGGCCTGAGCAGTTGAGCAGCACATGCCAGCTTTGTGCTAATGACGGATTGTCTGGTTTCAATGAATCAGTTACTTGTTAAATGTCTTTTAAAATGATTCTGAAGGGTTTTTTTTTTGTAGCAGACAAAACCAGTGTCAGTACTTGGAATACAAGAAGCCTCTATGAAATGAATAATTCTTTCATGGAAATCAAGTAGTGTCTTTACCTGGAAAGGTTTTTGTTTTTCACAGGATTTTACTGTCTTCTGAAATACATTTATTTCAATAATTTTAAATAACTATGATTTTTGCAACTGTGATTCCAAGTGTTACTGTTTGGATTCTCATTTCTGTTGTAGTGAAAAAGTAGCTACTGAACTTCTGAGAAGAAAAAGCCTTTTCCTGTTTCTTTCATTTATTCTTTAAGCTGGACCATCCATCCCTTCAGTAGTGGCATATCCCAAAAGAAGCCAGACTAGTACTACAGACAGTGACCTCAAAGAGGAAGGAATTCAGTCAAGAAAATCAAGCAGTAGTGCTGTTGCAGGAAGAGGAATTGCACCAGCTAGTCCGATGCTTGGCAATGCCAGCAATCCAAATAAGGCTGATATTCCTGAACGTAAGAAAAGTTCGGCTGTTCCTAGTGTAAGTAAAAATGTTTTTTTATCAAAACCATGAAATGTTTTTGAGAGGTGGAAAAGTCTTAAACCAGTGATTTATCAGTGATTTATTCTTTCATCAAGAGTAAATGTAGATACCTCATATTGTTGCCTTTTTTTCCCCATGTATCAGTCAGCTACTGAAGTTATCTCTTAATATCCTTGCAGTAGTAATTAAGTATTGATAATTAGCACTAGTAGCTGTTAGTGAACAGACAATATCAAAAAGGAAAAAGAAACTGGAACACAAAGGCTGTCTCTTGGAATTTCTTATAAATTAGATTACTTCTGATATCAACAACTACTCTTCCTGATCTCTGTACAGAAGAACAAAATCTCTGGGTTTATTATTCTATTTTATAGTTTAATGTGTAAAAGGAGCCACCTAATTTTTGTCCTTAAAAAGGCTGTTATGGTTATGTATATTAAGATTATCAAAGAAATGTAGCTCTAAAAACTGTTCAAAGGTGTATGTATTTCAACCTGAATTTAAAAGCTCTCTGGCCTCTGTTCTTGTTGGCTGCCCCTAAACCTCCACAACCAAAAAACCCCACACCACAATGAAGTGCATAACTGGTGAATGTACCCGGTTGAGCAGTAGACAGTGTGTCGAGAGAAAACCTCTTGCTTGGTTTGGCTTTAACTTGTAGATTCTCTGGTATCTCTGACATAAAGTTGGAAATCTGTTTTCACACAATAGTGCTTGAGTCTTGTAACATTTAATTTATAAAACCTTGGTAGTTTGTATTGAAAAACTTCCTTGTTTTCAGAATTAGTAACTTCCCAGTACTTTACTCAACTTGCAGTGAAGTAATTTATTTTTCTTTAAACTTTACCCACAAAGCTGTCATATTTTGTCATATGCTCAGCACCATTACTTAAACAAATAAGAACTTCCTGAGCTCACAGCATTCTGACAGTCTGAAGCAAAAGTAGTTAAATAAGGTTAGCTTTACTTTTATTTGCTCTCTGTTGTCAGTTGGCTCAGAGGCTGATGGTGACTTGGCTAAAGTCAAAGAGTTTCTTTGGAAAGATGTGTTTCCTACTCTATGTAACAGCTGCTATTCATAAATGTGAACAAGAGCTCAGGATTTTAGGGGGCCCTTTTATAATTTTTTTTTGTCATCCCTTTTTCCCTTGTTTTTTTACATCAGTCCAGAAACTATTGAGGTTTTGTTTCTTCTTACATGACAGTTCTTAGCTACTGGGTCTTAAATATTGGGATAATCAAATCAGTCCTACATTGTACTTAGTATTGTTTAATTTTTAGTTCTACATTGTACTTCACTTAATATTGTTTAGTGCTTATTTGAGGCCTTTGCATCACAGTTACAACATATTTTACATATATTTTCATGTTTTAGTCTCTATTTCTACACCACTTCCAGATCCTGGGCGTTTATTCCAGTAGTCTTATGTCAAATGTCATACTACTGTAGCTGAAATAAAATTTGAGCTGCTAACCATGAGATACTTCCTCTGAATCAGTGTGCAACTGATGCAACTGATCTTTTAAAAGAAATTATTTAAGGTGATGAACATGGAATCAGAGTTGCTATGTCCCTTAATTAGTGTTTAAAATTGCCTCTGTTCATAGCTCTTTGTGCAAGAGAGTTTGCACTGTCTGATGTGTGTTTTGTTTGGTTGGGGTTGTTTTTTTTGTTTTTTCTCATGCTAGGTATTATTCTTTCTGGCTCTTGGAAATGCAAAGAAGCACAGAATTATTACATAATTGCTGGAACTGGTTAGGAACCTTTATTGCTTGCAGTACTGGCATGCATCTATAGGATTAAAAGGATGTTGGATTTGCTATACTGTCCTGAAACTGAAAAAGGTTTGAGGTGGAGAGAGTTTGTTTTCCCCAAATACTAGAACTTAAGTTCTAAAATTAGAAATATGTTGAGAAAATCACTGAAGAGACAAAACCGTTTGAAAACAGATAAAGCAAAAGTGGTCAGACTAGTTCTGGCTGGAAACCCTTAGCCAGTTACGTGCTGCTCTTGTTAAATAGCAATGCTTACAAGCACACACTTAAGGATAAGAGCAGACAGCAAAGTCTGGGGTTGGAGTAAGGGGCTCCAAGCAGTACTTACAAAGTTGACAGAGAGTTTAAACTCTTGCAAACAAAATATTTCTGCAAGCTGAACAACTGCAGATCAAAAATCTTCAAATTCATTGGACAAATAGTAAATTAATAACAATAACCCGCTACAAAGAGTTGCATAGTTAGCAGCCTCTAATGTCTCCTCCTTTTAGCAGGTCCTTATATATTACTCTCAGCTTTCATTTTTTTCTCTATGCTTGTAGTAAAGCTGCCCCAGAGTTCTTGGTATAGCTTTAAGAAAACTGGAAAAGGAGAATAGATGGCATGTGTGGAATATCATTTAGGACCAAAAAGCATACTAGCACTCTTAGTAAATAGATGAGTTCTTATATTTTAAGTCAAAAGCTTATCCTGAAAAGTGTTTCATCAGTCCTCACCTTGGTGTTTCTTAATGTTAAAAGTGCCTGCCTAAGCAGCGGGTGTGAGGCTCTCTAGGAAGAGAGGAGGACTTTGTACCACAAAATCATCCTTTGTACTGTGATTGGACTTGCTGCATATGCTTAGAAATCTCAGCGTGTGCTTTTGCAGTGTCAGCACCTCCTGCAAGGAAGGCAGATGAATGCCACAAGGATGAACTGATAGCTGCAGCTAACCCTAGCCCTAGGAGCTGTCATTCCATCGGGGAATGTGGTGCTGTTGACACCAGTTTTAGGCTTCCTGTGCAACTTATTCATGTCTGGAGATCAATACTCCGTAGATTTGGCTGCACAAAAAATGTCATAGCTGAAGAACTTTTCAATGAATCACGAAAGGGTTGTACACTTAGAAAGTGTAAAGGACCCAATGCCAGAACTGTATTCTTGCTAAAACTGAAATTTGAAAACTTGGAACACTTAAATCTCATCTCATGACCTCTGAAACCTGAGCCAAACAGAAGAAGATATGTATACTGGTTATTCTGTCTTTTGAATTCCAGAAAGAGATAGGAAAGTGCTTCAGAGTTCTTAGTTTTCAGATATTAATACCAAAACTTGTCAGCTCCCAGACCAAAAGCACACGGTCCTAAAAGTTTGATCCAGTACAGAGACTGTTGTCTTTCTACATGTGCAACATGGCAGCACATTTTAATGTTTGTGGTCACTTCTCAAGGAAAAGAATTTACTTAATGTTCCAAGGGAGCAGGTGGAAATAAGGAAGCCATTCATTCTTGTGTGTATTTTCCACCATAGAAACAATCTGATATTCTGAGTGCTTTGCTCTCTAATAATGTTCAGGAATGCAGAACAAAATAGTATGTAAATAATAATATATAATACTTCAGTGTACCATTAGTTGGTGCACTCCACAAAGTGTGACCTCTTAAGAACATATAAGCAAAACTTGACATTGGGCTCACAGTTTCATTGCTAGCCAGTTTAGTAAAGAGAGGAGAATTTGCACATGGTCAAAAATCAGAGGAAAGTAGGAGAGTCAGTGTTCAAATACATTTGAAGACAAGATATGTGTAAGGAAGGGACTGAGAGGACTTCTGCTGATGAGTGACACATGCCTATCCCTAAGGAAGTGAAGAATACTTGAGAACCCTTGAGACAACTACATGAATATTGCCATTAATTAATGGCTCTACTAATCTAAAATACCCTGGGTACTCTTTGTATTTTTTTAAGACCAGGAGGTTGCACAGTTTATGTTTCCATTTTTATTTGTGTGCTCACATAAAGATGTATAACAAGTCAACAGTCTTTTAAACAGACAAGATGGCTTCATTGTTAAATCAGCAGCTTGAGAACAATGTTGCTTGAATTATTTTGTATTAAGGAACCAGAGGAGCTTTTTCTGGATATTGAGAATACTCCACTTTAACAGTTTTATTTCAGGTTTGGAGACAAAAAAGGTTTGGCTGCTCTCCTTTTGTGCTTTGAACTAGTTCTTCCTCTTTTTTTTTTTTTGTTGTCCTTCTTCCCATGACTCTCTACTGTGACCATTTATGCAAAACCTTTTCTTAATGCTATTTTTGAAATCCACTGAATTTCCCTTGTCTATCATAGCAGTAATTCTTCAAAGAACTCCAAAAGGTTAGTTGAGCATGAAGTCCCCTGCCTGATTCTTAGTGGCCATCCTTACTCAACACGTGCTTATCCAAAGTGCTGACCAGTTGTTCCCTTAAGCTAGCTTCCTCCAAGACTTTCCTGAGCAGTGATGTTTAAAGTTAAGAGCCTATTTTGCTTCCTGCTTTGCCCCCTGATCCTTTTCTTTAAAGATGATTTACAAAGGTTTTCTCTACTTTTCAAGCATATGCAGTTTCCATGTTACGTTCTTGGGGTGGGGAGAAGATAAATGTAAGGCTTGCCAGCTTTTACTTCCTCTACAACCTGGGGGTGCATGTTTATCTGGACCACGGTGCTTTTCCTGTAGTAATTGCATCTAACATTTTGTAATTCTGTTATCTGTGAATTACCTAGCTTCTCAGTCGTTCCTGGAAAATTGACCGCCAACTTGGGCATATCTCCACCCTCTTTCTCTGTAAAGACAGAGGCAAAGTAATTCTATTTCTTTACTCCCCTCTAAAGTAAGGTCTGTAGTTTAAGTTCCCCTGGTTCTCTTGTCCTCAATGTATTACGCTTGTATTTAAGTGTATACTTTTTACAAATGTCTGAGTAAAATTCTCTGCAGTTTGTCTCTTTGACTTGCTCTTCCCTGTTTTTAAAACTTGCCTGGTGTTTTATAGTATTTTAATACTTAAAATTCATGTTTACCTTCCCGCTGAGTTTTACCACATTTGTTTCTTAAGTCTTTGCTTTTCCTGTCTTGTTTAAGGGTATGAAAATTCCACAATCTTCAAGTGGTAAAGTATTAAAAAATAGGCTATAAAGGCATAGACTATCCAGATATAGATGAGTGCTATACATGCTGAGATTTTATAATTCAGAACTCTGGATATTGAAGACTAAATTTATACTAATTTTGAGCCATCAACATGAACAGTAAGAAAAAATCATCAGAATTACTTTTTTCTGATTGCATTATCAAAAAAAAAAAATACCGGAGGGTGTTTGTATATTTCCTAACTTAAAATAATTAAGTTTTATAGCTCTGTAGAACTAGCATGAAGTAAAACAGCCTTTGATTATATGTAGACTTAACCTCAGAAAAGCCTTTTATGGAGAATAACAAGCCTCTGTTCTTTAATTGTAGAATAATACTGCCCCCGGAGCAATGACACGGCGCAACACATACGTTTGTAGCGAAAGAACCACTGCTGATAGGCATTCAGTGATACAAAATGGCAAGGAGAACAGGTATATGAAATGTCTTCCTCTGGTATATGTCCCTTGTCTTCCTGTTTTCAAAAACTTACAATGCTTAGTTTAAAAATTGGTAATACTGTAGTGTAATTCTTAATGAAAGGTGAGTACAGATCTTTGGTTATGGAGCACTTGTAAGTATATTGGGTATTTTTTTCTATACTTAATTCATACAGTCTTTATACTTTGAATGTAAAGACAAGCTCCTCAATTCTGGTTAATTACATGCCACGTTTGTGCAGCCCTTAAGTCAGTTGTTAACCCCTATGGCTACATGACATATGCTTTCAAAAGAGGCTTGGCTTGTGTTAGAAGTATAAACTTCACCTCTCTTGGGCCGTTCTCTTTTTACATTTCACTCTAAACTGTACTTTGGGATTATTTGGAATATCATTTTTTCTACAAAGTCTCAAGGAGAAAATGTGGAACAGTGCCAGGCCATTTTCTTGGACTAATAGCATTCCCTACTGATATTCTTGTAGTCAGATTGCTTCCCAGTATTTACAGAGCTAATCTTTAGAAGGAAAGGACTGATATCTCCATATTCAGAGTGAAAACAATCAGAAATAACAGCTCCTCCTGTTTTACTGAATGAAAGCCTGACTGGAGCATGTGATGGAACTGCAGTCAACCAGTTCATGCATGTCATAGCCACATCTAGTGCCATCCTTACCTGTGTAGCAAAGACAGCAGAGAGCTGTAGAAAATAAATACAGTAATGGATGTATACATTAAATGTAGAGTAACACCTTGTGAACAATACTAATTTCCTGCCTACTTTTAAGTTCCAACCAGCTGTTCTTCACAGAATTTTACTAGTCTCAAAAGCTGATAACAATTTAGTTGACCATTGCTAGGAGAGCATCCAGATAGTTAGCACTTAATAAAAATGCCTCAGCTTGGAGGAACATGTACTTCTGTCTTACCAGTTTTCTCCAACCCTTCCTGATTTTATGATACATTGTAAAGGGTGAGAGAAAAAATATTTTCTTCCAGTTTGTGTTGAAATTGGTGAAAGATTTGCTGTTTTTTTCGTAGAATTTTCTCTCTTCCTTTCAGCAGTTTATAAGAAAGAGTGATGAAGTTGTGATGTTGAATGGAAGGTCTGTCCCTTGTTTGACTTCTGGAGCCTAGGTATCGCTAGAATGTGATTTTGACCCTGTCTCTTCCTCCTAGCTTTCTGCAAACTGAAAGTGATTAAGGAAAAAGTCAAGTATAAGTTTGAAGAGTGCCAAAAGTGTATAGCTGGCCAGCTGGGTCTGCAGTGAATTGTCTTGTGAAGTGCAGCGCAGCTATTTGGTACTGTCTCTTAGTGTGTCTGTCTCAGCCTTCATTGGTTAGTTCTTGTTAATACTACCAAGTTTGTTTAGATTAAAGCTCACCATAATAGCCTTTTTACTTTCCAAACTTGTTTGAAAAATTGAATCTGCCTCTCTAAAATAGTTTTGATCACATTTGATTACCTAATTTCTACTTTAACATTTTTTGTCATCCTTAAACTAATATCTTTGCTGTATCTTATGCAATTTCTTTATACATTTAAAAAAGTTACTAGCAGTTGTTTACTAAGAATGTTTGAGATTCAGGTGTTCCCTTAATTTAGGATATTCTCATACTCCTTCTGAGTGGTCTTTTGAAGTTGCTTGGTTTTTTCACCCCAGCTTTGAGTTTCTCAGTGAGCTACTGTATCTCATTTGTCACCTATGGGCATTAAGCTCAAAGTTAATATTGAGTAATACTACTTGGCAGCTCTGTTAATTCTATTTTATATGCATAATTGGTTGTCCTTTTACTTTCCAAACATAATTTTCTTATCTTACAAGCTCTAGCCTGATTTGGGTTGTTTGAAGTGTCTGAGCATTTATATTTTCACTGTCAGGGAAAAAAAAAAATCTTTACAGCTTTTATCACATATTTTTGGTTGCTACTTTTGTTACTCTTTATAGAGGGTTAAAATCAGGAAGATAATGAGACTGCATTGCTAATTGTTCTACAGTTGGAGACTCCTCATTGTCTGAAATGCTTCAATAAACTGTACTTTCATTTTGGCACAGTTTCAGAATTACTGTGAATTGGCACAAAATTCAGAATTTACATTTGAATATGTTTTAGTGCTGTAGCTGGGCAAAGGTTTTAATGATCACAAGAAATACATTGAACTTTTAAGTCAACATGGGACTGGCTCTTCAGAATTAATTCTACCTGCCTTCAGGTTCTTCTGTTGTACCTCAAATGTTATTTCACATGCAACTTGGCAAAGTAATTTTAGAAACTTGTGATGGCTTTTCTTCTGCGGAGCAAGATCTGAAGTAAAACCTGGGCTTTATGTAAATCCAGGGGTTTGTTAAAAATGCTTTTTGTGATTTTGAAATGTCTGTTGATGGCAGATATTTAAAGGCAGGAGTAATTAATGTCAATTGTTACAAATTGATCCCCCGTTTCCAGTAGCCAGTCAGATGCTACCTGTGACCCAGTGAAAACCTGGGAGATTTGCCTTAAAAGGCAAGATACACACATTTAAAGTCTGTTCTTTTCTGTAGAGAAGCATTATTGCTGCTTGTTCTGTTTTTATTTTCACATTGAATTCTGAAAGTATGGAAACTCTGAAGAATCAATAATCAGTAGTGGACTTGATGCTGGAGAAAGTAGTCTTGAAGAGTCCATGCCAGACTGGTAGAAGCAAAGGGTTTTTATGTCTCACATCCCTACTTTTAACACACTGTGTGGCTGACACAGGCATTCTGCTGGAGATGACTGTTGGCTTTCCTCCAAAGCCTGAGCAATAATTAACGCACTTGGGGACTCAATGAAACACTCTTCATAATGATAGGCAATTGCATTAAATCACTTTAACACAAATGATTTACAACAGCCTCAGATTTTTAATAAGCCTTGGCACTAATTGGTGAGTGTTAGCTCACTGTTTCTGTGTTCCCAGGCTGGTAATCCAAGGATGCTGATTTCTAGCAAAGCTTCAGAGGAAGAGATAGAAATGCTTTATTATGTATTCTGCTACCTTATTGATACCTCTCGCCATCAAATTTTTGGAGGCAGGTGGTTAAATAAAGCATGAGTCTAATATAAAACCAGATTCTTTCTCCATCTCTTGCAGCAGTTTGAGAGGAAGGAAGGCAGAAGTGCTTAAGAAGCTAGTGACCAGTTATTTAGGGATTACATGATTTTTAGGGTACTGCTTTTGAGAAGAATGTTTATTTCCTTATAGTTTCTTAATACCCTGGAGTAATGTAAAAGCTGGGCTGTGTTCCCAGGCTTTGCTGTAGTGGTGCTTGTACTTCACATCCCACTGGACTCAACATTGTAAAGAGATGTAGGCATGACTGAAGTTTTCTGAATTATAAAAAGTTAAAACCATGAAACGGATTTTGTCAGCTGTTTTGGCCAGCAGATCTGTATCTGAGCTGTGAGGTATTTTCTACTAGTGCTTTGGGAACTAAGCTTGGGAAGTGGGTCAGCTGATACTTGCAGCTGGAGTAGTGTTCTCCTCTCCAAAGTCTGACATACGAGAATGAGATAACAGGACTGGAATTTCAGTGTGTGTAACCATAAAGCAAGTTGGAAGTGAACATGCAGTGTCATGAAATTGTCACTGACAATGACTGATTTCTTGACTTTGGACAGTATTTCTGAATTGCAGTTGCCTTGCTGACGCAGCAAACTTAAGCTGGATGACATAGGATGGTGTAGCCTGAAAGGCTCAATTAGGCCTTTTCAGTTTTCTCCCATCCTTATCGTTGCTAGATAATGCAAAGGCTGGTAAGAGGATTTTTTGGCCCAAAGAAAGGAAATTACTTCATGCTTATGTTTTAAGGTATTTTACAGATGGTGGCTTACTGACCATTCCGCTGAGATGGCATTATGTACCTTTCTTCAAAGCCTGAGTGATAATTTGGAGAATATTAAGGGTCATGGCTAAGCAATGTGAGATGCTTTCAACATTCCTACCTTTTTCTTCAGAGAACACCAAGCATTATTGGTTGCTTCCTACATGCACAGGCCTTTTTTTTTGGTTGGGGATGGGTGCTCTATGGGCTTGTTAAAGATCATTATACTGTTTTGAGTGGTGCCTGCGAAGTCCCTCCGTTATCAGAGACAGACTGAAATTTGACAGCTTGCTCAACTTACACTAATTTGAGTTTAATGCTCATGCATTCTGAAATCAAAGTATTTCACTGCAGTATGGAAGCTGTCATTAGTCTTTTGGAAAGTACAGTTGGTGGAGTTTTTAATGCATTTTTTAATGTTAAGACCAAATGCATGTTACGTCAGTGCTTATACCCGTGCTTTGGCACAGAACCTGTGAATGAGTCAGGTTCTGTACATCAAGGAGAGTATCACCACAAACTAATCCTGATGGTAAGAGAATAATACAGCTGTCAAGTGCTACAGTAAGGGTGCTTTTGAAGGGGAGCATAGGGTATGCTGTTTACATAGCAGAGGGCTGTTGGAGTACGTGTTCTGTGCTAAATCAGTTAATGGAAGGAAAAGTGTTCTTTTTTTCTATGCAGTAGTTTGTTGTTGGTCCATCATGCTCTTCTTTCTGCCTCTGCCTGAACCCACACCCCCTCACAGCCTGACAGAAATGTTCGCTTACGCAGCTAGCCCTGCTTCAGTTTGTACTACATCCTTCTCCAGTGTTCGGCTGCGACATCAGAAGTCGATGTCCATGTCAGCCTCTGTGCACACGAAGATGATGTTGCCTCCAATAGACAATGGCGCAGATAACTTCAGGCCTATGTAAGAACCTGAAATCGTTGTGAAACTAACTTATACCCACTGCTTCTTAACTTTGTGCTGTGGAATTTTAGTCCTAGATTGTTCTAGTATTTATTGCCCACAAGATGTGTGTTTCCTCTTGTTTTTTTTTAGTATTGTTTACATTTGTCTCGTGGTGTGTCAGGCTGTCTGTGACATAATCCTGCAATAATGAATCTTAATTTTTTTCCTGGTGTTAGGAGTATTGGACATTCCCTATTGTCAAAGTTTGTGGGAGACTTTATGTATCCTGAAGGACTTCACAACTTGGAACAGTTTGCTTGTAACGAATTTCATGTAGGATACTTTCAAATTAGCAAGATTTTCCAAGAAGTGCATATACAGAACTTGGAGGGAGAGACACTAAAGTTACCTATTGCTTCTCTTTCCTGGGAGGAAACTTTATACTTATCTATTCTTTTATCAATCTTCTCAGAGAAACATTCTATGCCTAGTTTATCTGGTCTTTTCCAGGATATTCCTGTTGCATTTTTCTGCCTATGTAGGTTTCTGTTTCGGCAGCCTTTTAATCCTAACTTCTTACAAGTTTTGATTCCATACAGTGCTGTAATAATGTTGATATTTCCAACCTTGGCCTATATGAAAGTGTCTGCTTATGCTTCACTGTAGAACACGTAGTGTTTTGTGTTTCCTGCAGATCTGTAGCACTTCAGTAATGACATTCTAGCATACTTTTTTGTTTGTTTGTTTTCTTCTCTAGCACTATTCCAGATCAGAGAACTCCTGTTGCTTCAACTCACAGCATTAGCAGTGCAACCACACCTGATCGTATTCGTTTCCCCAGAGGAACAGCCAGCCGGAGCACTTTCCACGGCCAGCTCAGAGAGCGACGTACTGCTACCTACAACGGCCCGCCAGCCTCGCCCAGTCTGTCCCACGAAGCAACACCGCTCTCTCAGACTCGAACCAGGGGTTCCACTAATCTATTTAGTAAACTAACTTCAAAACTAACAAGAAGGTAAGCCTCTTAAACTGGTAACTCGGTATCTCCTTTTTATCAAGTGGTAGAGAGAGGCCTGGTAATTCATTGCTTAGATGGTTTTGTCCACAGTCTCTGATTAATGGCTTAACAGATTCTGCACCTTTAAAATGCACTGGCTTATGATTTTTTTTCATAGTTCATTTTGCTTATAAAAGCCATTTGTTTATAGCAGCTGTATCAAATGGGATAAAAAGTGAAGACAGTATGGTCTGTACTGTTTATTCCATGCTCTTCATTCTCCTGTCTGAGATACAGGCTCTGCAGAGCTGAGATAGTTCAGTTCCATAGCTTCTCACTGTTTGCATGATCCATCAGTAGAGAGCAGTCTTGATATTTAATGTAACGTTAGAATCTCAGGTTGTGTTTCCCAGTCATTTAGACTGTCAGAGTTTCCAGAATATCTTGCTGGTAACACACAAATAGAGATATAACAGGTGAAAGGGTAGGGGCAAGAGTAAAAAGCTTCTTTAGGCAGTAGTGCTAGCACAGGTCATCTTAAAATAATGACAGTGCTGTGGTTTCAGTCTAGGCAAGGAGTCTGGTCAGACCTTAAAAAAACTTATTCCTATGTTGACCTTTAGTCCATTTGCAGATTCTGGTTTTGGCGTGAAGGTGTGATGGTCTAGCCAAAGCCTAGCTTAAGCAGAGGTTTTTTTCTTGCACTAATAGGTTTTATTCTAATTGGACTTCCAGTTTCAAATCCATGTGTGATTTAAATTAATTTCTACAAAACCTAAAATTGAAACCCACTTTCTTTTTATTCTTAAAACCTGCCAGTTCACATACTGTATACTTGAGACCTCTGATACGCACAATTTGAGTGCAGAAGGGAGGATTTGTTTCTCTTTCCCTTAAGATACTATCTCCGTATTTTCGTATCCTCCTCATCACGTAAAATTGTCTGGTATATATCATTATGATCTGGGCCTGTGTGCTGTTGTTTCAGGCTTATATCACATCAGCACAAAGCCATTTCCTTCCTGTCTGTTCTGTGACTATACATGCCTGTCACCCAACATCTTTGTAGTCTCCCATTTCTACAAAATGATTCTAAGTCAAACTCCAGTTTTTCACAACTGGATGAATTCAATTAAGTTGATTTCTTTAAAAATGTAGAAGTTGGTTCTGTGAAAAGCCAAAATGTGACAACATAGCCTTTGGTAAATGTTTTACCCTGCTCAGCTCTCTGCCAGCTTATGCTTTCCTGGGAAGTACTGTGCCATACTAAAGTCCTTTTTTTGTTGTTGTTTGGGCTTTTTGTTGTTGTTAAGGGTTATTTGGTTGGTTGGTTTTTGTTTTCTTCTTTTTCTGTTGAGAAGGATTTTTTTTTTTTAATAAGAAATAAGTCATCTGCTTTTTGTCAAGTGAGATATTAATCAGACATATCCTTTTGGCTCATTTTTCTTTCTGTACTGTTGTTTGAAATAGTCTTCATTAATTTTCCATCTGACATTCCAAACCAAAACTTGCAGGCTTTTCACTTGGTTGTTTAGGCAGCATTTAAACATCAATCCTTACTACAGAGTTTCAGCTTCTGCAGTGCAGTGTGGTTTTCTTGAAGTTCACACACACACACCCCCTTTTGACAATAATTTACATTCCATCTGGACTTGATTAAATAGCATGCAGTTGTAACACAATAGTGCCCTTACAGATGGTTAAGTTGGCACTTGGAGGACCTCTTACAGTTGAGGCTCTGTTATATGAGGTTCTGTACAAAGTACTAAGGAGGTGGATAGTGTCATAAAAGGGGGGTTGGAACTGGATGATCCTTGTGGTCCCTTCCAACCCTGACTGATTCTGTGATTCTATGACATGGTCATGCTTCTTTTCTCTAAAGAAATCTTAAACCCCCTTAAAACCCATTAATATTTTCTAGAATTCTCTATGGGGAATCAGAATCCTTTTGATTATGAACTGCTTATGTTCTGGTATAGGCAATTGTTACAGCTTCTACCACTAAATTACATAAGTATTTAAGGCAGTTTTTTGCACAACATCGCTGACCTAATGTTATGAAGGAAGGCAGAAACCTAACTCTGAAGATACTCAGATTATAGCAGTTACTCATTTTTTTGCTTTTTATTTGAAATACACGAAGAAAATTCAAACATATTTTTATGTGACCTTGCAGATTGAGTTTTAAAGTGTTTTGACACCGGTGTGTTTTAATTCTTGGTAACTACTGGTGGCATATATCCCAGAAAAATTAAGTTTGGAAGTAGCAACACTAAGAGTTTGACTCTTCAAGTTCTTAAGTCATGGGTGTAAGTTGCAGCAAAAGAGGTTCCACCTCAACACAAGGGGGAACTTTTTTACTGTAAGGGTGACAGAGCACTGGAACAGGCTCCCCAGAGAGGTTGTGGGGTCTCCTTCCCCTGGAGACTTTCAAGGCCTGTCTGGATGTGTTCCTCTGTGATCTGTGTTAGATAGTACTGTCCTGCTCTGGCAGGGGGGTTGGACTGGATGATCTCCTTGGGTCCCTTCCAACCCCTCACATCCTGTGATGTGCTAATCTCAGAATGTATTGAAGTGTAATTTCATTGTGCTTTTTAAATTTTTGCATGTTTCACTCTAAATGGCTTTTTCAATTTATTTTGTACAACCTTTTTTGTTAATTATTATTTTGGCTTAATTTCTTTTAGAAACATGTCATTCAGGTTTATCAAAAGGTAGGATTTATTTATATTTCAAAACAAAAAGTGGCTCCCGCAATTAACAACAGATTTGGCTTTCTAGCCTTGGTTTTCTGAAAACTAAACTTTCTGCTGAGAACTAAATCCTTTCTTTCTTGAGAGGAAAGCATAGAATAAATCCATTAACTCATGATGATACCTAAGAATCTGTGGCACCCGTATAACAAGATGCTAAGCATGCCTTGTGAATTCTTCTTTCTCTGATAGAGTCGGTAGTACCAAAGTAATTCTGTTCTCTGTACTAATACACTTAGCATGCTTATATTTGAAGAATGAGGTGTTTGATAACAATGATGAAATATAAACAAAACATAGGTTACAAGAAAATAGAGGTAAGTGAAGCTAAATTTTCTCTCCCTTTGCTTTATGATATTTTATTTAAAAATCAGTTTGAAGTGTTGTCTGCAGTTGGTACAATAGAAACCAGACTGACTGTGATTGTGAATGGAGCATTTTTGTACTGAAAATGCAATGGTAGTGTCTTTATTTTTAAATGGAAGATACTTGCTGAAGTCCAAATAGAGCATTTGACTTGTAAACAAACTATAACATCTCTGCAAATTTATTAACTAAAGGGAAAAGCTCAAAAGTTTGATTCACGTTTCAATCCCAAAGGATTGCATTTAGTTCTACAGTTTGGTAATCAATGAGGCTGCTGTGTATCCTGTTAATCCATTATGACTCTTAAGTTGGTTATAGAACTTTGATCCTTAGATTTTCCACTAGAATTTTGTATTACTCTGTTTAAGAAACTCCAAGATATGATATATTTAAAGTGTGATACTTTCAGTTCTCAGCTACTAACAAAAAAAGAGGGAGATGGGGCCAAAACCCAGACATCTGTTGTGGCTTTCAAAATGCAAGGCTACGTATGTGAATGTAATTTGAAGTTTGTCAGACCACTTCAAGGAAATGCTTAGATTAGGGAGACCTGAGATGTGTAAATTACACATTTGTTACATAGTGTTAGTTTAAAGCTACCCTGTCCAGTTAAATGAGTAAATTCTGTGACATGGTAATAATGATCAGAGCTCTTCCAAACATGACTGTTTAGAACTGCTGTCGGTTGGATTGGCTGACATTGTCACAGCTGACTTGAGAAAAGGAACACGTACCAACTGTTAATTAAGAAACCATCCAACACAGCATGCAGATGAAACTGAGTAGCAGCAGTAGTTTTAACCCGTTGTACATCATAGGCTGTGTGGTGCACACCACTTTGTGAGAGGGAGCTTTTGTCTCTCTGTAGTCACGTTGCTTTTAGAACAAAGGATTGTCATCTGTGCAACCTCCACAACTGGATGTGTAGAAGTTTGTTACACTGCTTCTCTGAAGGAAGATGGGAAATGCCAATACAAGCACAGGTTTAATCTAGAAGGTTACTGTTCAAATTTGAGCCTTAAAGGTAATTTTGTAGTAATTTAAAAACATTTCTTTTGAGTTGAGGCCAGGAATCTAGATTATTGTGGAAATAGCTGCTATAGCTTCCATGAACATGTCTTTTGAATAAAAGATTTGCAAAGTCTTACACCACCTACACAGAACCAGACTGTGCTTTTTAAATTCTGTTTTAAGCATGCCTGGTGTCCCTCCATACCTGTTCTGCATGTAGGGGCAAAATTAAACTGAAAATGTTGGAACTTCTTGCATTATATGCTGTGAATCTCACCTAAGCTCACTGTCTTCGATACTGAAGGAACTACTGCTGTAATCCAGTAGCATGTATATGTAGTCCTGCAACATCACTCTGGGGACCTGAACAAAAGTAGATAATCAGTCACTCTTTTAAACCCCTAAGTTCTAATACTGCATTTGGTAGGTACACAAAGCTGTAAATTCTCTGCATCTGTCTTGTACCATTCACTATCATTGCAAATCTGCATTTTGTAGAAGTCTTTAACTTTCTATGGTTTAGATTTTATTGCAGCATCTTGACTCCATTTCCATAAACTGATCTTATTTGAGTGTCTTGAACTTTTTTTGCTGTTTTTCTATGTCTCTTTAAACAGTTTTCTTTGTCTTTATTTGGATTCTTAACAGAGTGTACAAAGATGTAAAGAACAGAAAAGTCAACGTGACTCAGGACAGTTGTGTGAAAGCATTCTTATTTTTGAAAGCTTTTCACAAACTGCTAAGGGAGATAATCTGTAGGCATTGCATGACAAATGAGAATATAACTTTCCTACATATTTGTTCCATTCTCAAGACCAAGGAGCATCTTGGTCCATAAAATTAATATATGTAAAATGGCAAGCAAAACCAGAAAACTTACAGCATAAACTAGCAATTTGCAGTTTCCACAGAAGTGAAGATTCTTGTATCAACAGCAAAGGACGCCTCGGGGCTGCATCTGACTTGCAGACCCACCAAAACAATACTGGCAGTACAGTAAGTATCTGTTCCCAAATAACCAGTGCTTTACAACTGGACCATAACCATGTCCTTCACGAAGGCAGGAGCATCTAAAGAGACTGGTACAGCTCTCCAAAGCCTGGCATGATGTCTTATATTTGAGGGAGCGTGTCATCAAATGCAGTTCCTCCTGCTAAATGACTGGGACACTGACACGTGGAAAAACTGAATAAAGTTAAGATTTTCTGAGAGGCTTCCATGAAAGAGTTTACTATTTCAAATTGATAGATACTTTGTAAATAACAACCTTTCTTAGATTTAGAGTACAGTGGTTTGGAACCTGGACAGTTTGGCTTAATTTCAACCTTAAAAATGTATTATGAGTATCCTTAGGGATTTTGCCTCTTAGACTTTTCTGGACAGATTCCAGTAACAGTAAGACTGTTCATTGTTGGGGTGACTGATTATGCTCCCATTTTCTACAACCTTTGGAAAGTTTAAAAAAAAACCAAACCAGAAAACAATTAAAAAAAACAACCATCAAAAATCCATAAATGCTTGCAGCTGTCTTCCACTTCCTAGGAGAACAGTAGGCTCTTTAAAGTCCAAGTACTCTCAATTTTTCAGTTGAGCAGCATCTTCAGTTTTGTTGCTTGCTTTACCCAAAAAAATGAAGGTTTCTCAGATCACATGAAAGGTGTGGATTTGTTAGTATGCATGATGATTTCTTCCTTCCCATCTACTTCCTTTTTAGTCCTTCAGAGCATTGTGAAAGGTGAGTTCATGGACTGCATTTGCAGCCTTAAAAATCTTTTTCCACCTTGTCTTATCCACCATAGACACATCACAGAACATCTCATGAAAATAACTGCAATTAAAAGCCCACTTTGAAGTGCTAGAATTAGCTGAGGACTTGTCAGTTGTTTTATTTATCTTCCTTACTGGTTTTGTTTGTGACAGCTGTTCATTAGTCAAAGGCAATTGCTTCCTAGCAGAGACCCTGTGTTATTGTGTGCTATGCACTACCTGAGAGAGCAGGGCTCTCATTGGGTGCTGTTATGACAGGCAGCTCATAGCAGTGTGACTTACCACTTTCTTAACTGAATGTCTCTTGCAATAGAAGTGTGAATTTTGAAAGAGAAGCAGGCTCCATACCCTGTACTGCAAGTGCTGCTGCTGTGCTCCTCGTCGTGCTGAGTGTCTGTTCCCTTGTGAAAGGGACTGCAGAGAGTCAGCTTACAAGTCTGTTGCCTCATCACAACCCTCTGCAACAGAAAAAGGCTGACCATACTAACTCTCCTCTCCCTAGACACCTGTCAACCAAACTATTCATTTATGGTATTCAGTGGAGCTATATAATATATATACATACACACATCCTTGATAAGAGCCTTATAAAGGCCTCTGCAAGTGAAATTAATGCTGAGATGTCAATGCTGTGGTACTACCAATGTGGTACCATTGAGTGGTAGAGTAAGACGATTTTCCCCTTAATTCTGCTCTATACTGAGCTGCTATAAAGGGGTAGTGTTCAGCAAGGTAGCTTTAAACAATGCAAGAAGACAGAAAGCTTAAGATTATTCTTGGATATGGAATATGCATCTATGTAAGCATTAACAGGATGGAGTTACTACAGCTTGAAAAAACTTGAGTTTACCTCTAACCTTCTGTTAAAATGGATATGTATCTTGTTCCTTGGTATGAAGGCATTTGGTACTGTTTGAACTCCTAACAGCCTCAGTTGTTACGTGCATGTAAGCACATAGCATGACCAGACTTGTCTGTAAACAGGGTATTTCTTCAAATAAATAATTGTATTCCCAGATGAAACTTACAAATATTATTAGCCTAAAATACTCATTTATAAATAGTAACATTTTCTGTTTTTAGAAGTTCACCTTTTTTGGTGGGCTCTACTCTGTTCATGTATATAAGCATTGTAAACATCTGTAATGTACTTACTTAAATACTCTTAGTTCATCGACTTGCATTTGGCTGGACAGCTTGTTATACTCTAAACTTGGTCTAACCTACAAAGTTCTTTACATCTTTGTTGCTTTGTATTTTAACACACCTTTGGTATGAATACTACAGTATCTTTAGCATCTGCTCAGATATTGTATATTGTAGTGTAAGATTTGTCTTCTCTTTCCCACTTCCTTTTGCTTCTGCATTCTTTTCAATGAGGCTCCCAACTGAATATGAGAGGAACGGGAGATTTGAGGGCTCAAGGTGAGGGGAAAATTTTTGTTTAAAATATTTCTTAGGTGAGTTTGAACCTTTCTTCCCATGACTATGTGGCATAGTGGCTTCAGGCAGCAGCTTTTGTTTTGTGTAAGGCTGTGAAACTAAACAAAGAAGCATTTCTGTCTGCAAAACAGCTATTCAAGCACTGACTGAGTTGGTTCTAATCTTTCATCTTTCCTATTGCCTCTTCCCTTTTGTGTTTTGTGGTTTCGTTTGGGTTTTTTGCTCTTTAGTCATTATAATTTGCTGTTGTCTTGTAGATGTGTAGGCAAGTGGTCCTTAGGAGCATGTGGGCTAACCACTGAAGGATGATATGTCTCATCTCCAAAATCACAGATCATTAAACAACTTTTTTTCACATTATACTCTTCTTCCAAAATCTGCATATCAAAAAACCACTAGAAATTGTCGAACCTGTGGTGGTTCTGCCAACTCGTTTTCAAGTAGAAAAAGCTTTCAAAAGTAAAAGGAGCACTGAATGAAACTTCTGCCCCCTGACAGCCTTATGAAATTAAAACCTTAAAGTTAAAACAAAAGTACTCTTCAGTGTTCTTGCTGAATTTTATAACATCCAGCAAATCTTGCAGCTGGATTTGACAGCATAATCTTACAACTCTCACAGCTGATGGAAGTCTTTCTAACAGAAAGTAAAAATATGAAATAAGCTATCTTTGAGAAATATATTTATTTAGTTTTGTCCTTGCTGTTACTTTTTCATAATTGCCTGTTAATGGTAGAAGAAAAGCATTGTGTAACCAGGAAATTCATTGCCAACAATTCTAAAGAGCAGCTTGACTTCATATTGTAAATTGCACTTTGAAGCTCAACATGAGACCTAAACTGCATGGGTTTGGGTCAATTAGGTTAGGTGTTTTCATAAAATACTTAAGCATGACAGTCAGTACATTTAAACCTCTTGTTCTGAAGACAAGTAAATTTGAAGAGGTGACTGACAGTGCTTGCAAATATTCATAAAGCAGATCCATCATATTTTTTCCCCTGGGGGTCCAAATGTAGATCCTTGTTCTTGAGCTGTGTGACTACTCATTTTAATTGAAGTAGAAGAATCACTGCAAACTAGAAATTTCTGGAACGTTTCTTTACTTTGTCCTTCATAACTTTTTATATTCTTACCAAAGGAGAAGCTTTTTCTATTAAAAAAAAATTCAGGCGTAGGAAATGCACCCTCAATATCTTGTGCTTTAGCTCTTACAACCATGACCACAGCAGTAGTTCTTGACCACCACCTTTACTAACAAATGTTGAAGAGGTGTCTAATAGTGTCTTCCAACTCCTCTTCCTATGTTTCAGTCTCAAAGGTGCTTAGCTGCATAGCTTGTAGCAAAAAAGCAGCAGCAAAAGATTTCATCACTTCACGTCTACCTGTCATTGTTTCTAAACACTAAGAGACAAAGCATTTCTTTCTGTTGAAGGTGCCTCTATAGCCTACAGCAGAGTGGGTCTCCAGTGATTCTCTCAAATGCTTACCAGTACAGGGAAGCCAGGGTGAAAGTGATCAACCCAGAACCAAGTAGCATATGCTGGCCCTGTGCCAGCAGGTGGGTGATCCTTGGCAAGGTCCTCTTGGTCCTGCTGTCCTTCACGTGCTTGCAGGTGGACTCCATGAGTGCTCCCAGTGCTTGATCTCCACCCTGCTTTACAGGAGGAGGTGTAGAGGATGTTTCTGCACAGGCTCACCCCTATGGTGTATGAGCGGACACCTCCCATGGGCTGGCACACATGTGATCTGGGCAGAATGCCTTTTAGTCGCAAGTTACTGCTACTTGAATGTTCCAGAAACTTCTAGCAGCTAGCTGGTGTTTTAGCTGTCCATGTGGCCTCGGAAATAGAAGTTTGAGCAGAACCTACCTTAAATTGTAGGTGATGCATGTAGTTCCACGTCTACAAGGTCATTTCCTTCATGCTTCTGACGCCAGTGACTTGTCACCCATCGCACCATACCTTCGTTTCAGCCCCAGCAGCTACTGCATTCCCTTGAGTGTGCATTTGTACAGCAGCTGGGAAAGCGGGGAATTGCGCCCAGCCGGAGCCTCTAGATGCTGCTCTAATACCAGTAGTGTGCACTGAGTGTTAGTTTGCTTCATTAACATGAGACTGTGGAGAAGGGAGCTGGCTCTGCTAACGAGTCACTTCCTGTCTTTCAGCCGCAATGTAGCTGTGGATCAGAAGGATGAGAACAAGGAAGCCAAGCCTCGGTCGCTGCGTTTTACCTGGAGCATGAAAACCACCAGCTCCATGGATCCCAATGACATGATGAGGGAAATACGGAAGGTCTTGGATGCCAATAATTGTGACTATGAACAGAGAGAGCGTTTCTTGCTTTTCTGTGTCCATGGAGATGGGCACGCGGAAAACCTTGTACAGTGGGAGATGGAGGTGTGTAAACTGCCAAGACTGTCCCTGAACGGAGTTCGCTTTAAGCGGATATCGGGAACATCCATAGCTTTTAAAAACATTGCTTCCAAAATTGCCAATGAGTTAAAGCTGTAACAAGAAAAAAAATAGTTAAGTTGTAAATTAGTTAGCAATTTCAAGTGTTTTTGAGAATTCCAATGGAAATGTATAGAATAACATTTAGGCAATAACTTCTGCATCCTTCTGAATAGTGACATTAAAGATGAAAAAATGAAAAGCTGCTGAGCTGGGAGGGAGAGTTGGACTTTTTTATAAGTGCACTACAGCATTAAAGTTGCCTACTATGTAAAATATTACCCCTTCTGCTTTATTTCCATTGCTCCTAAGTCTTTGACAACAAACTGAAACACAGAATATATTCATTTAAATATGCCTCCTGTTTGTGTGGACGTGTGAATGTACAGTATGTGTGTATAATATATAAAGTATTATATGTAAACAATTCATTTACAACATTAAGCTGTACCAGTACCTCTTTTTGGGCTAATTTTGGTGCTAAAAATTGAAATGGCCAAGGAGGAAACACTTAAGTTAATATTTAAAATAACCGAAGTGATAACCAGGAATTGCAGGTTTACAGTTCACTGCTGTGTTAAGGGAAGAAAAACGAAGTGTGTGAAGGGTTTGGGTTTACGGTTGTGAACATTTTTAGTCCTGTTTTCTAAGTAGATCTCATGAGGTTATTAAAATTTCACTTTTACTGAGTAAGCCTTGCATTATATTTTGCCCACCTATTTATTATTTCAGTCTGAATCAGATTTTACAAATGTAGTTGGTTTGTGCATTAAAAGTTGGGTAAATGCCTCCGTTCTCCTGCTTCCGCTAAACTACTCGAATTGTATTGTTGTCCTTTTGGCTCCTGGGTATTGGTTGCAGCTAAGAATACTTTGCTGTTGTCCCACCGTTCCTCTACAGAATGAGGCAGTCTAAAAGGATGTGCTAAATGCTGACTAGTGACTTTAAGTTTTGGACCAAGTTCTCCACCTTAGACTAGGTCGGACTGATACAAAGCACAAAAGAACTTCCAGTGATTGCATTTTGATGCAGTCTCCACATCTGGGTCGGTGCTGTTCTGAAGTGTTGCTGCATGTGTGGCAGCACTGTCCCTTGTGTTCTAGGCACGCACAGTATTGGAACCCAATCAGATTAGCTGCCGATCTCCTCTCTCGTAATGTACAACTTGCTAAACTACAGCTGTAGGCAGCAGTAGTTAAAACTTTCCCTTGCAGCACTCTTCCAGTGTTCTTCTGCTTCGCTTTGGTTGTATTGCTTTTGGTGGCTTTCTGCCTGTTGAGTTTCTGACTTCTGCTGCCAAGGGAGTCCACTGCTGCTCTTCTAACATGCACTGTGGAAACCTGCCTGTGATGAACTCTCTGGTAGCCAGAAGGCTTTCTGTAGCACACAAATCTGCTCTAGGATTGCCCCCATTTTTAAGCCATCACTGTGGTAAGACTTAGTCGAGTTTGCAAACTAGAATGAAGAGATTTCTTTGTATGTCATTTCCTACTGATAGTTTATTTCATCAAGGACTTCTGTTGATAGTATTCTGCATTATCTACTTCTTGTATTAATGTTTTATAGTTATATTTCAATGAAGCACTTAAGCATGGACCCAACATGTGCTTTAAACTGGAGCCTAAATTTGCAATTTAAATGTGCAGTAAGCAAACAGTTACTCATAGTACACAGTTCAGATTTGACCTGAGGTGAAAAGGCAAAATCCTTAGTATTTTGCAAGTTAATTCTCATCTGTAGTCTGTGAAGGCAGCAGACTTGCCCTCTCTTTCCCCTTTAATATTGATATTGATTATGCTAGTTTAAAGGATAATGGTGGTTGTTAAATGTAGTAAATATTCCCGGATTTGCATTTTATTCTCTGTGTATTCTGTGTCACGCCATGGCTCAAGAACTGTGGATGCTACCAGAGTTCACTTGGCTTCCAGTGCTCTGCCCGTGCCTGTGCTGCTCAGTATGTTTTTGGGTTTTTTCCCATTTTGTAATAGCAATAAGACATTTCAGGGCAGTCATTGTACTTCCTCAGGTGAATGATCACCTATCCTTTCACTCCCTACGTTTTAAGCACTCCTCCAAATGTATTTTTTCACCCAGCAGTGCACTTTGTTGTCTGAACTGAAAAAGTGTTCTGGTAAATGATGTAAATCTGTATTCAATCAAAGTTCCAAAAGGTTTCATATTAAATGTTTTCTGAAATACTCTCTTCCTACTTCACCTGTTAACTATGTAATTGTTTCTAAAAAGTGCACCAATATCATAGTTCCTTCAACATCCTTAAGTTTGTACTTAAGAAAGTATTTTTCTTAAAGTGTTCTCCAAAGGTTCTTTCAGAGAAAATCTGTATTTGAGGTATTTTTAAAACAATTACTCACAGATTTTTAACAGCTTCCTTCCCAAAGGTCTCGTAAAATTAACAAGTTGCAAGACACCCTTGTGGGTGTTTTTTCAGCATGCTGCATGCTTGCTCTTCAGGACTGAAGGGAGGCTGTAGCCAGGTGGGGGTTGGTCTCTTCTTTCTGGCAACCAGCAGCAGAACAAGGGGACACAGTCTCAAGTTGTTCCGGGGGAAGTATAGGCTGGATGTTAGGAGGAAGTTCTTCACAGAGAGAGTGATTTGCATTGGAATGGGCTGCCCAGGGAGGTGGTGGAGTCACCGTCCCTGGAGGTGTTGAAGAAAAGACTGGATCAGGCACTTAGTGCCATGGTCTAGTTGACTGGATAGGGCTGGGTGATAGATTGGAGGGGATGATGTTAGAGGCCTCTTCCAACCTGGTTGATTCTATGATTCTATGACTTCTAGGAGCCGTCTGGAAAGGAAAGTTGTTCTCTCCAGATCTCCAAGCCAAAGATGAACTTCTTCCCAGACACAGGCCTTTTACTTGTTCATGTTCCTTGGGAATCTCGTGTAGGTTTGTCAACACCACTACTGATTTGACTCTGTAGAGCTGCAACTGTTCTTTCTCTCCTTAACAGACAAGTTTTAAAAATAATGGGAGGTCAGTCTGTGGTGAGGAGGTATCAGCAGGCCTAGGTGTTTCGAGATGTGTCTAGCAACCCAGAAGTGGTTTTATGTAATGGCATGACTGGTGCCCTGGAATGTGTGGTCCTGAATGGTGTGTTGGAGGGTGTTTGTAATGGGCTTGTGATAAAAGGATTGTACTACTAAAACTCATGCCATCCAGCTCTGAAAACACTGTGGTTGCTGGGCAGGCAGAGAAAAATGTCTTAGTTTGGGTTGTAGGGGTTTGACTGCATTAAATAAAAGTACTTAGAGATACGTACATTAAAAACAGCATTTAGCAGGAACAAACAAGTTCAGATAAACTTTCTCTCGTGCAAACCTTCCCTGTGCTTAGGCTTTCGAAAACACTTCAGTCTGTTTGACCTCTTCACAAAGTTTAAGGTCCTCAACCACTGTTGAAGCAGAGAAGTGGGTTAGAGGAACAGCTCGTCCTGCCGCTTAAGTGTTCTGCATACTACTTGTGTTTAAACTAACTGATCCAGTCTTTGGGGATTCAAAGATTTTTATAGTGCAATTTTGGGTAAGGTTCAGCTTTTTTCTGTTGTTGTAGTCCAGTGAAACTTCAGGATCAAATACAGTGAACTACTGTATCCTAGGTTCTTGTAGTAGCATTTTTTTTTTTCCAAGATAAATTAGATTATTAAAAAAAATCTGAAGTTTAATGTCCATATTTTTATGTTAAAGAAATGAAAGGTTCAGGAGTCCTTCTAATCATGTTGGGAGTATTGTAGCAGATCTGGAATTTAAATAGAGATCTCTCCAATTCAGCTAAAAGCTCAGCTACACATCGGTTATTGGGATGGAGGCTTTTAATCAGCCTTTCCCGCAGCTGCTGTGTTATACACTGCATTGTGGATTACAGTTTAATTAGGACTGCAGCCAAGCCAGAGAACCATTTGCTCTGTTAAGCCCTGGTGTGGGGCAGCAGTACCTACGTGGCTGTCTGGTTGTACTGGTTTTGGTTCCTGCAGGGTTCTGGGATGTGGGTATGGGCAAAGGCCACCTACAAAGTAGTGTCATTCTCTCAAGGGTGCAGAGGCTGGGTATTTTTTTGCTGTACAAACAGCAGCCATGCTTTGAGACCATGCCTGTTCTTAGCTATCTAAAGAGTTAACAGAATCTCAGCAGTAGATGGTATTTCTGCTATTTAGAGTCAGAGTAGTGCAGATGTTTTGTTTTCTAAATCACATTGCAGATGTTTAGGAAGTAATACAGTGTTGGAAAGCTGATCCCACTATAGGCTTAACATTTAATTTCAAGCCTGTAGTTTTGCAATTTCCCACATTTTCAACTGTCAGTGCAACTTCATTCCTAGGAGTTTCCACAGAAAAAGCCCTGGAATTTTCCTGTACAGACAGGCTCACTTGACAGGTTACTGGTGCTGCCATTTAAACCCCAGGTCTGGCATTCTGATGAAGTGTAATTCTAAAAATTCCACCTTTGACTGGAATTTTTCTCTCTGATAGCAATGAGTTGTTCTGTTGCTTTCGCCACTGACCGTTACTCCATCACCTCAGAGAAGAAACTGTTGTGTAAGCTTTGGATAAAAGCTCAACGTAGTGCAATAAATAAGAAAGTTACACTTCATAGCAAAGGGCTGGTCCGTGTCCTGCATTATGGTTGCAGCAAATCCTTGGAGACATCCAAGAAACAAGACAGTAGAAATAGTAACTCTTCTCCTTGGGTGTGTTCCTTATGACAAACTTAAGAGCAGGAAACATCTGTCCCTTAAATGTACCTGCATAGCTCAGCGGTTTTCGTGTTCCTGGTTCTGTTGGTCTTTTTTTAATGTACTGCCAGGTACTGCCTCTAAGCAAAGGGGCTGAGTTAAAAAGCAAAACCATGGAGGAGCAGTCTCTTCACCCAATGCTTCTGAAGTTGAAACATGGTATTCTAAGCAAAAGAACTTGAAATACCTGTAACTAGTCTTTTGTAAGCCTTCTCCAAGTGTTTTAGCCTTTGGTACAAACGCTGGTCTCTTCTTGCAGTAGTAATTGAAAGCAGAAGCTGTCTCACTGCTAATGCTATGGGTCCTATAAGTATCTGTGCACAGGAGCCATGTCCAGGGCATTGACTGCCAGTTGTTGGGAATTCATCTTCACCTACAAGTGCCATTAATGGCTTGTAGTGGTGGTAACTTAGCAGGCAAGACACTCCAGGAGGAAAGGAAAGGGGGGGTGGAGAAGAAAAGCTTTTGCCTGATTTTTACTTATGTTTGTTGAGCACTTGAAACTGTTCTGAGACTCAGATGTAAAATTACATGCACAGTGTCCATGGCTATGGTTGCTGTGGGAACCACAGGAGTTTCAAGGCATAGAACTGTTGCAGTTCTCATCTTATTAATACTCTTGTCATTTAATATCCTTATGAAATCTGAAGCATAAAACCAAAATATGAATACAGTTCCTGTTTCCTTGTAGTTCCTGATCACACTGAATGTATTAAGTAAATAGATAATGAAGCATCTCACCATTAAAATAGTTCTGTTAAAACATATGGGGATGCAAAATCAGAAAGTAAATTGCCATCACATGGTCTTCAGTCAGGCTGCCTGGAGGTGAAGTTCTGTCTGCCTCCATCTGTCTCCTAAAAGACCTCAGCCTGAGTGCTGTCACTAACTCCACCCATCAGTCAGTCTTTCTAAGCACCGAACTTTGTTTTCTCTCCCAACATAGCCAGACAAAAGGCCTGGAGTGCTCTCACGTGTTTTCACATCAGTGGTAAAACCACCAGCGTGATAGGAAGGCGGAGACACTTTGCCTGTGTGTTAGTTGTCCTGTGCCTGCGGTGCCCAGAGCAGCAGGAGTCGGCGGCGTGGGGCACCTGATGAAACACCAGGGGCTGCCCTGTGGGGTCCGCTGGTGGGCAGGTTGGTGGACGGATGGACGGTTGGTCGGTCGCCTCTGCAAGGCAAGACGAAGTGCAGAGGGACGTTGCAGTGTGAGCAGCGGCCACAGGATGTCGCCCGAGTGCAGAAGCACGGAACTCGGTGGTGCGCGTCCGGAAGGCTTGGAGCGGAGCTGCAGGGATCGGTTGCTCCATGCAGAGCGGCAATTTCACATCAGCGATTTTCGCACCAGCGCCATCATCCACTCGGACGATTCTGACTTAAAATGCTAAAAGCATTAGGGGAAAAAGGCACCGCAGGGTACTGACGGAAGCTACATGATTTTCAGATTGAAAAATACTCTTAATGCTACATTTAACTTTCCGTGATGTTTTGTTGCTTTCGCAGCTGAGACGTGGTTAAATGGTCTTTAGCTTTGCCATGGAGAACCCATAGGGATGTAAAACTTGGTCAGACCGTGCTCTGACTCCTTTCCTAGGAACAGACCATGTCGGGCAGGAGGCTTATATGCTGAGAGGGGTAAAAGCAATACATTGATTTAAATCCACTCCCAGCTTTTTACAGAGCAAGAATCTTTGTTTTCCTGGTAGGAAATTGAATTACTGAAGCTTTTTTGCTGTTCATCCTCCACTAATTGGTCTAATCAGGCTGTAAATCACAGCCAGCCTTTTCTAAAATAACCAGGGATCACTTGGCCACTTACATTTTGCTGTATTAAGTAACTCTAGAGCTTTATGCCTAGAATTTTCCATGCCTGCAGTCTGTTTTAGTCCTCAGACAAATCTTGTCACTTGCCCTTTGGGTAGGCAAGAAGTGAAACTTCCTTATTTGCTCAGGACTTTTTTTTCAAATCGCATATTTTGCTACAGCTTTCACTTCTATTGTAATCAAAGCTTTGCCTTTGGGGATTAATAGTGACTGGTATTAATATTTATTGCTGGGATGTTTGGATTTGGCAAGTGGGAATGGAGAAGCTGTTTATTTCAGTCGATCTCTGGCTCCTTTGTGTTCCTCGCATGGAGGAGCCCTGCAGCTCCCATTCCTTCCCGCAGTCCCAGATCCCACCAGCTGCTGCTGAGCCTTTATCCTGCACTTCCCAAGATGCCCTAGAGCTTTGGTTGCGGTGAGAGTCACAGCAAGCAGCATGCACAGGACTCGTTTCTTTATGCATGGCTGTGCAGTGGGAGCAGAAAAAGCAGAAGTTTGTTCTCGGGAAGTTCTGTTCCTCATCACCAACCTGGGAGCAGCCACCACAGCAAATTTATTGGGTCATATATATATAATATTTATATATACATATAAATATACATATGTGTGTGTTTAGTGTTTTTTATCTAACTGACCCTGTTATGAATCTCATTATCCCTGGTATCTAAAACTTTGTGCTTTCTCCTTGTCTCCAGAGATGAGCCTCGGCTGAACCCTTCTGGCTGAAAGCTTCTTTCAACTAAAGTCTTGATTCAAGGGACAGTCCCTTTTGAGGGTGTTAGTGTTAGAGCTCTCCAGACCAGATCTGGAAGTGCTGTTCTAGCTGGAGAAGGAATGCGAGTGCTTCAGGGCCCCTGAAGAAAGCATCTCAAAGCTGCTCTGTAGTATAAAGCACAGTAAATGCAAAGGAATTTCCTCCACGTTCAGTTACTGAAGTGATTCTTCAAACTTGGGGGACAATTTAATTCAAATAATTTCAAGGCTGTTAATGAATGGTCAAATTTGGAGCAGTTCCTAAAATAAGAAGGAAGGAGAATCATTTCTTCTAGATGACTTCAGTTCCTGGGTGCTTTCCAAACTTCTCATTATGGCATCAAATGCCTCACCAGAATGCATAATTAATGAGGTATATTCTGTAATGCATGCAGGGCCTGCACAGTGTTGGGCAATAACACTGTTGTTGCCACAACAACCCCATGCAGCACTACAGGCTGGGGACGGAGTGGCTGGAGAGCAGCTAGGCAGAACGGGACTTGGGGGTACTGGTTGACAACCAATCGAGCATGAGCCAGCAGTGTGCCCAGGTGGCCAAGAAAGCCAATGGCATCCTGGCCTGTATAAGGAATAGTATGGCCAGCAGGACCAGGGAAGTCGTTCTGCCCATGTACGCAGTGCTGGTTAGGTTGCACCTTGAGTACTATGTCCAGTTCCAGGGCCCTCAGTTTAAGAAAGTTGTTGAGGTGCTTGAATGTGTCCAGAGAAGGGCAACAAGGCTGGTGAGGGGGCTGGAGCACAGCCCTGTGAGGAGAGGCTGAGGGAGCTGGGGGTGTTTAGCCTGGAGAAGAGGAGGCTCAGGGCAGACCTCATTGCTGTCAACCTGAAAGGAGATTGTAGCCAGGAGGATGTTGGTGTCTTCTCCCAGGAAATCAGCAATAGAATGAGGGGACACAGCCTCAAGCTGCTCCAGGGCAGGTTTAGGCTTGATGTGAGGAAGAAGTTCTTCATAGAAAGAGTGATTGGCATTGGAATGGGTTGCCTAGGGAGGTGGTGGAGTTGTCATTCCTGGAAGTGTTTAAAAAAAAGACTGGATGTGACATTTAGTGCCATGGTTTAGTTCATTAGAAGGGTTAGGTGATAGGTTGGACTCGATGATCTAGAAGCCTTTTCCAACCTGGTTGATTCTGTGGTTCTGTGAACATGCATGACAGCAAAATGCCCCAACAAGGATGCATGTGGGCTCTATGTACTGTGGAACAGGGGCAGGACTGTCCTGCTGTGACTCTTCAGGGAGCAGTCTCCTCTGTAAGTGGGAGGAAAAGCTCGTCCTGATCGTGTTGTTGTAGGGCGCCACATACGTTTTTCTCCCCAGTGGCCTTTTGGCTCTGCTTAGGAGAGGCATTAAAAACACCCTGGTGTTCCAGGGTGTAAAGGGAGAGATTGTGGGGAGCTTGCCAGTGGCAAAAGAGGAGATTGGTGAGCACCACTTCGAGTGGCCTCTTGTTCACATAGTTTTGTGTCCTGGGCTCAGTATGTTCTTTCCCATACCATCTCACACTGTATTTGTTGGTGCTAACAGCTCTGCTCCTCCTCTGAGCTCTGTTTTCAAGGGACTTCTGAGCATGTTTATCTCCAATGCACCTGCTGACCAAAATTGAAGCTAGCTTGCAGGCTCAACAGCTACAGGGAGGACAGATTGAGAGAACATGAGCACAAGTGCTCACATACAGTGCAAGGCCACTTAAGGTTTGTTTCTCTGGGAAACCAGCCTAAAACCCAGGACAGTTCACAGCAGGGACCAGATTTGCTGATCAGGAGGCATCTTTCCTGAAAAGGTCACTTTTCAGGTCAGAAATGTGCTCAGGATGAATCCTGACAAAATAGAGGCGAATTCTGCTGAGGCACAAAAGGAACCCAAGTTCTGGTTTGTGCACCTAATAACCTGGGTAGCTGAAAACACCAAAGGCTGTTCTCCAATCTTTCTTCAATTGCTGATGTTATTAGCTTGGCCTGCCAGGGTGAGTATTACATGGTGTAAGACAGGTTGTTATTTTTTTTCCTGACTATTTTACAGCTGGCTAATTATGCTGAAGAGGCAGAGAAATGTTGAACCACCTTTGCAAAACATCAAAGGTAAAGGCAGCAGCAAAAAAAAAAAACAAACCCAAACATTTGTCAAGGATAAAAATGAAGCAGAGGGATGAGAGCCAAGATTTATGGGGAGACACTGTTAATTTAACCAGATCCAGCATCTTTCATTCATTTACTGCTACCTCTGCCTTACCCTCTGCTGCTTCTGTCTTTCAACACCATGTGAGAATGAAGGGTGTTTTATCCTTGCCTTTTGTCACTCAGATGATGCCTTTTCCCAGTTTTCTGTCTTGAAAGCGGTAGCATTCAGCACTTGACTGCAAAGCTGAGTTTCACTGATTTAGCAGCTGAGTTCAGGGAAGGCAAGGCATGAAAACATGTCCTAAATTTGGGCTGGACCAAAGATAGACATGTTGCTAAATGGAAAACCGAAAACCTGGAAGTAAAGCTCTGGATCAGGATGGTATTGCGTTGACATTTGTGGTTATGCTGATGGCACCTGTTACACTTGCTTCTGTAGCGTGCCCATTTAACTGTACTTACAGCACATGCAGTTGTCCTGGATGGGGCATCTGGAGCATGGTGGCGGTCACCTCTTCTTCCTTATCAGCTGGTTGCAAAGAAAAGTTTTACATTGCTGAAATTACTGGTGATAGAGTAACCCTGTGGGTAGGACAAATTATGGCCTCTGAAAGGGTCTGATTCCTCTTCCCCAAGGGCTGTGTGGGAGCCTGTCTGTGCTAGGGTTTTCTTCTGTCATCAGTGGTCAGCCTTTGCAGCTTCTTAGAGCAAGGAGTGTATGCCTGGAGACAGAAAATGGCAATTTATTGCCCTTGTTTAGCAGGTCTAAGCTATAGTGGCCTGCTCCAGTCAGAGGTCTGGAGAGATCCACTGCTACAGCTTTAACCTGCAGAAGCCCTGTGGCCTGAGAGATGAGAGATACTCATTTTGAAAGTGGCTTCCCACAGAATACAGGAAATAAGCAAAGGGTGAAGGCAGTGGGGGAGGAGGTGTGCTGGTCTAAGTTCAGTGTTGTTCTCCCAGCAGCTCAAACCTTTTTAACATCTGGTCCAATTTCTGTACTTAGGGTATGATGCCCAAATCTTTCTTGAACCCTTTGCTGGGGCCAGGATACCTGAAGCCATGTCCTGCCCAGCCTGAGTGTCTTGCAGCCTGCCAGCAGGACAAAACCAGGAGCTCCCACTTCTCCACGTCCACAGCATTATCTTGAAAACAATAGTGTTGGTCCATCTTTACCAATTAAATCAGGGCAGGAGATAGCTCTGAAGATTACAGCAAGCTGAGCATGTGAAGTCAACACTCGTTGCTGTAACTTGCCCTTTCTTTAATTACCCTGTGGACAAGTATATCACTGGAGACATCAGCAAATGTAGGTCATGTTGGCAAGGACCTCTTCTACAATATTGAACTTGTCATACTGACAGTGCTAGAGATGGATTTTCCAGACACCTCTTTCAGTCTCTTCTCCGGGCAGTGTCTGACACCCACCCTGGCTGCAGAGCACACTCCAGCCTGGCTTCAAATGCAAGGATGAAGGGCTAAGACATGGGCAGCAGAGAGCATCTTTATGCAGCTTAGAAGGGCTTTCACCAGCTCACTGGCACTCTGGTGAACAGCTCCTGCCCATTCAGAAATTGGTCTATGTGCAAAAAGGGATGTGGCCAGCAGAAAGTCTGAGCTCCCAGAACAGTTTTCAGTTCACAGGGCAGCAAACTGCTTGCATGATGTTGTACAATTTGCTGTTGAACCTAAAGGGCCTGTGGCCTCCTTTCCCCGTGTTTCTGGGGCAGACAGCAGAGGAAATGAGGTGTAAAACCCAGTAGGAGCTAGAACGCAGCCTTGCTCAGCCTTGATGCCACCGGAGACAAAAAGGCCTGCCAGCAATCCCACTCAGCAGCTGCTGCGTGGAAAATCCCAGAGTGAGCTGAGATTCAGAAAAAGGTACTAAAATCTGTTTTGGTGGGTGACAGGGTCCTTAACTAGGCCATCCCCTGAAGTAGGAGGGGGAGTAGAAGTGAAGCCAAGTCCAGAAGAGAAAATGCTGGAGTGATCTATCTCCGCCTCTATTCTATTTTGAAGTGAGTAGAATTGTTCAATGGACTTGAAAATGAAGAAGCAGCAGCTCCTTTCCTCCAGGAGGATTGTATCAGCAGCACCTTCCTTCCAGGAGGATTGTATCAGTTTTTGGAACGGTACATTCTTGTTTTTCCTCCCTGTCTAGTGCTTACAACAGGAGACCATCCACATGCAACCAATGCAGAGTCACCAGCACTTGCCACTGCTGCCTGCCCACAGCAAAGGTAATATCTGGGAGAGTACCTGCAAGAAATAAACTCACCCACCACCATGTATTTCTCTAGTTACGGTATTCCACAAAAGAGCACCCTGGTCTGCTGCTATTTTACGCTGCAGCACAAGGGCTGTAGCTGGCAGAGATGGGTCCTGCCCTGGCACAGAGGTGAGGGGGAGGGTAAAGAACAACTGCTGCCTAATCACAGCAAAAAGCCTCTTCCTATCTTAGCTGGTTTCATTTCTCTATACTGGCCTAAATCCAGGCTGGGATGGGGTTAGGACACTTCCTAGCCCTGGTTTCTTGTCTTGGTGCTAGGTTGACTTCTCTTTTGGCTGCCTGGATGCTCCTCTGCTGGCCACTCCTCATGTGGACCTTCTGTGTAGGCCAGGCCACCCTCTGTGCAAGAGAGGAAGGGAAGGTCCTAGCCTCACAGATGGGGAGTGGTGCAGCTTGTGCAAGTGTCTGTCACAAGGCAAGAAGAGTAGGAGTCAGACTTTGCCAAGTCTCAAGTTAGAACTCTTTCTGGCCGCCACGGGTGGGTAGGCTGACAGGCAGGACAACAAAAGCTATCTCTTGGTAGCTGTATGTTTGAGGAGATCCCAAATCTTCTTCTCAGGAAAGTAAAGCAATGCTTTTTCACCAGTGAGAACTTTGCTGAACTTTCAAAGAGAAGGGAAAGTTCACAGTATCCAAAGGCACTGTCAGGAGAACCTTCAAGCCTGTACTATGGTCATGCAGCTCAGCAAAGAATGGTGAGGCACAGTACATTAACCCCGCGACTATTTGCAGTGTGTACAAGCTGCTGCTGTCCTTTCTGGCGTTCATAAATATTCACAGTCAGTTCTGGACAGATGGTCAGCCAGTGATGTCTCTGGGGAGTCAGAAAGTCTCTTGAATCTTCAGAGTGAGGAGCTGGTATCTGTTTGAAGCAGTGCTGAGAAGGGCTGGCCGTCGGATTAACAGGTGTGCTAGGGCCGAAGCACGGCCACCTGCGTCAGCTGCACCAGAGATGTCCTGCGTGCATCCAGGCGTGGAAGTTGGAGGATGTTTGCCGAAGTCTCCCTGGAAAGCTAACTGTGACCCCCCTCACACCACTGCTGAAGGCAACAGCAAGATCTTTTGTGAAACCCTCAGCCTGCAGCAACCCAGAAAAACCTCAAGTGCTGGCTCTTGCGTAGACTGTCACATGCTTGAGTTCAAGCAACGTTTTCTCTCTTGGCAAAGGAGCAAAGCTGCACTTTGGTTTGATGCATCTCCATTTTCCCTCATGCCCCAGCACAAGCGGTTCTCAGGTTGGCTGTTGACAGGCTGTGCCTCCTGCCATGGCCACAGACATGGTCCTGCTCTCTTGGGCAGCTCCCCCCTCACATGTGCTGTGCTGCAGTGTCCTCAAGGGATCCAAGGGAAGGAGCACTTGTTACCAGGAAAGACAGGTTTCTCCAATGCCTTTTGAAGCTTCTGAGCCCCAGGAGTGGGCAAGGTTGATGTGTTCCTGGAGCAGGAACATGACGGAAGTCTGGAGGGAAAACAGTTATGGAAATAACAACAGTGACAATCAGAATAGGTGGGATTGAGCTCAACACAAAGACAGCATGTCAGCTGGAGCAGGCATCTGTTTCCGTGGAAAAAGTCATCTGTGATGTGCTGAGCCTGTGCCCTCCTTGCCTTTGGGGAGCTGCGAGAAGACAGGAAGGGAGCAGAGGTTGCGCAGTGTGCTGGCGATCAAACCTGTCCGTGCCTGACCTAAAGGCAAAGCTTGAAGCCTTGGTGTTCATGCAGGAAAAAGCAAGGGAGCTCTTTTCCTTTCTCACTGCTCCCAGACAAGTTCAGCAACAATTTTTGTGAGCCTCTGGGACAGGCTGAGCCTCAGTGGGGTCAACATATCAGAAAAACCTCTAAATGCTTTGCAGGAAATATGTTCAGGTTTGGCCCTTTTCCCTGGAGGGAAGGGATACCATCCAGAGGGACCTGGACAGCCTGGAGAGGTGAACACAGGCCAACCTTATGAGGTTCAACAAGACCAAGTGCAAGGTCCTGTATCTGAGTCGAGGCAATCCCAAGCACAAATCCAGGCTGGGCAGTGACTGGCTGGAAAGCAGCTCTGAGGAGAGGGACATGGGAGTGCTGATGGACAAGAAGTTCAACATGAGCCAGCAGTGTGCACTTGCAGCCCAGAAAGCCAAACAGAGGCTGGACTGCATCAGGAGAAGTGTGGCCAGCAGGTCGAGGGAGGTGATTCTCCCCCTCTACTCTGCTCTGCTGAGACCTCACCTGGAGTACTGCATCCAGTTCTGGAGCCCCTATTACAAGAGGGATGTGGAGATGCTGGAGGGTGTTCAGAGAAGGGCCACGAGGATGATCAGAGGGCTGCAGCACCTCTGCTGTGAGGACTGAAAGAGTTGGGGCTGTTCAACCTGGAGAAGAGGAGGCTCTGAGGTGACCTTCTTGTGGCCTTCCAGTATCTGAAGGGAGCCTATAAAAAAGCTGGGGAGGGATTTTTGAGGCTCTTAGGTAGTGACAGGCCTAGGGCAAATGGAGCAAAGCTGGAGGTGAGGAGATTCAGCCTGGATGTGAGGAGGAAGTTGTTGAGCATGAGAGTGGTGAGAGCCTGGAATGGGTTTCCCAGGGAGGTGGTTGAGGCCCCATGCCTGGAGGTGTTTGAGGCCAGGCTGGATGAGGCTCTGGCCAGCCTGATCTAGGGTAGGGTGTCCCTGCCCATGGCAAGGGGGTTGGAACTAGATGATTCTTGTGGTTCCTTCCAACCCTGACTGATTCTGTGATTCTGTGATTCTATCTTGGTGGAGAGTAGGGACAATCTGTGGTTTAAAACAAGTCAGCACCAAAATCCAGCAACTAGTGGTGGCCCTGGGTTTGTGGCCTGCAGATGGATGGTCTAGAAATAGAGCTGCAAAGGGGAGTGGAAACCTGTCTGCAGCCTGCTGCTGTGAAGTCAGCTTGGATTTGAAGAGCAATGCAGCTTGAAATAACCACATGGTGGACAGTGAATAGCTGTGCCTTGCCTTCTGGCACCATTCATTCCTGGTGGATGGTGTCCCTGAAGCTGGCCCCAAACCAGCTGGGCACTGGGGTTCCCAGTGGCAGGTGCTCTCATGTGATGCAGTCTTCCTGTCTGCAAGCAGTGCTGTCCCCTGCTACCAGCCCCTCACATCTGGTGGATGCTCAACTGACCTGTCCACTCCCCATGGCTGAGACTGAGTCGTGCAGGATGTCAAGAGGCTAGTGGCAGTCCTCCTCTCCTGGGCTGTGTTCTTGTCACCTGCAGAGTGATGTTCAAGCTCACAACGAATCACTTAGAGCTGCAGGTCTTGCAAGCCCCAACTGGTCGGGAGTGGGAGAGGGCTGCCCTATGGAAGTACTACCTGAGCAGTGGAACGGCAGCTCAGTTCCCAGGACCTGTCAGCTCAGCTGCTTGTACCCCTGGCTGTAAGAACACCACTCTGCCGTGTTTTGGAGCATCCCCAAGCAGAACCAAGGTCCTAGTGCTACTTGCCAAGGATTTCTGCTGGGATGCTGCTTGCAGCCTGCACGAACATCAGCCCGGCTGGAGATCAAACAATATCCTTTAATAGGAACAGACAGGCACCCGCTTCTAGCAGTGGAAGACAAGAGCATTCCCATTCAGAGCTCACACACAGGCAGTGCAAGGGCCATGGGAAGACCAGGATGCCCTGATTTGGAAGTCTCTTGCTCGACCCAACTACTCAAAAGGTGGCTGTTTCCTGCACTTGGGCCAAGGGAGATATTTTATTTGGAAGATTCCTTGCCTGCTCAGCGTAGAGAGAAGTTGAAAGACACCAGCCTGGGCTCCTGGCCTCCACTGACTGTGACTTTGACCTACAGCAGATATGGGCGTTACCAGCTGCTTGTGAGAGCCCTCTTGGCACGGTGGTGGGGGCCAGGGTTTGCTGGTGCTGCCATTTATGGGGCTCCCACCACCACCCTGATTAGATAGCACTCACCCAGTGCAGGGGCAGTTCTGCCTCCTGGGCCTCACAGCATTGCCTTGCTCCTTGAAGGCCACTCTGGGGTCTTGTCAGGGGGAGTCCCCAGAAAGGGGTCCGCTTAAGCACTCACCAGTGTAAACAGGAGCTGCCTTTAGAAATAAGCTGAACAAACAGCCAAGCTGGAGGGCATCGCTCCTGTTTCCATGAGAACAAGGGAACCAAGCCTGACAGAGCAGCCCTGCTCTGGTCTTCCGTTCCTTTTTCACCCTTTAAGGAGATTTGTCCCTGCCTCTTCACTGCTTTTACCCTCTTTTCTTTTCGGGGCTCCTTTGGGTGGGCCCTCACTGTGGTCCTTGTTCTCTTCAACTACTCCTGCTAGCCCCCAAGCTCTGCGAGCCTTTCTGGGGCAGTGAAGCTGTATGCTGCCACCAGCAGCACTCTAGGGTGTGGGGCACAAGTAGTCCCACACCTGAAATGGCAAAATTTGCAGGACAAACCTCAGCATCCAAAATAAGGAGCTGGGAGGGTTGCAGACCAGGAATCAGCCACATCTATTACAGGGTTTTATTGGTGCCAGCACTTGATTTGGCTCAAGGGGATTCCCTGAGCGGGGCTAGAGGGTGATGTCCCATTTTGTGCACTTACCACAATGGTGGGAGGTTACCTGTGTGGTGGGGGCCAGGGCCTCCAGCTGTGAGTGGACCACAAGGCTCTTCACCTCTGATAACATGCTTTTGACAGTCTTTTCCACTCCCCCCACAAAAATCTGCAGGAATTTTCTATTTCTGCAGGAAAGGCAATGGGGAGAGGAAAGGTTGAGCTCTCTTGAGACCTTTGTACTTTATTTTTATTTTTGTTGTTGAAGTTGGTGTTGGTTTTTTTTTAAATCTTGAGGAAGGAACAGACTAAAAAGGGCATAAATAAAATCCAGCTAGTTGGGACAAAAATACTTGGTTGGAATCCTCACCCAGGACTGTGAGTGAGTTTGTGAGAGAGACTTGCAGCTAAGGGAGGATCCTACATCTCAAGCCAAGATTTTTTTTTCTGTATTCCATCTGGAGAAGAAGAGTGACCAGGTTAACCCTCATCTCAGAGGGGTTGAACAGGGAGGCAGAAGACCACGTCCATGAGCTGCTTGGGCCATCCCAATCCCAGCCTTGGGAAAGCTGTTTCTTTCCCTCTCTGAAATGGGGATAAGGGCTGGGTGAAAGCCTGCAGGATGCTTTGCTAAATGTAACATCATACAAATGTAAGCACTAAGTCTGATATAAGCTGAAGGTCTACTAATTTTGATATATCAGACTTAGTTTCTATCTTGGTTTCTATCCCAAGCCAGAGTCCGAGGGTTCACTGTTGTTGATACCCTCAAAGCCCAGCTGCGAACATGTCCTTCTCCTGGGTTAGCATAGCATGTGTGTGTCCCAGGGTGTGGCAGGGCTTTTTGATTCCTTGGAAAGGAAATAAAACACTGCCAAGCTTTCAGCCTCTTCTAAAATATGCTTCATGCTGAGTGTGCTATTGCTTAAAATAAATCAGTATTCAATTTTCTTCTCTGCTTTTCCCACAGTCTCAGTGTGCCTTGAGAACAGTCCCTCACTACAAGTTACCTTTCTGATAGGCTCACTGATAGATCCCCAAATACTTCCTAGAACAGCTCCTTTGGTAGCTGCAGTCACTCAGCCACAGCCAGAGTGTCCTGAGTGCGGCCAGCTTGCTGCTGCTGTCCACAATCACCTCTGCTGGCACTCCAGGGTTTTTCTCAGTGGGGTGCAAGGACAAGAAAGAACATGTTGAGAAACAGCAAATTGAGACTTATGTGCCAAGTCCAAAGATTAGTGGTTGGCTTATTACGTTTTTCCCCTAAGCTCAGTATGAAGTAATGCTAAATGACCTGCACAAAAACAGAAGAGAGGATTAATAGAGGCTTAGTGGTGGATGTTTGTGTTTGAGAGTGTCATGAGCCTGAGAGTGCTGGCAAAGAAAGAACTGTTTGCCCCCACACTGGTTCACAGATTGGAAGGGACCCTCAAAGACCATCTTGTCCAATTCCCCTGCAGTGAGCAGGGACACCTCCAACTAGATCAAGGGTCCCAAGGCCACATCAAGTCTGATCTTGAATGTCTCCAGGGCCAAGGCCTCAACCATGTCCCTGAGCAGCCTTGTTCCAGTATTTTAGCACTCTCATTGTAAAGAACTTCCTCCTTGTGTCCGACCTGAATCTACCCTGCTCCGGTTTAAGACCACTGCCCCTCATTCTATTGCTACAAGCCCTTCTAAACAGACCTTCCCCAGCCTTCCTATAGGTCCCCTTCAGATATTGAAATGTAGTTATAGTCACTGGAATATGTTTCTTAGTATCTCGAAATTGGTTCCCCATAGTTCTTAGCTTTGTGAGTCTTAATACCTGCTCACATGCCCGTTTGGTAGCAAGTAGCTCTTGGGTTTGTAAATGTGTTTCACTGTTTCTCTAAATCTTCTTGTTGTATTTATTCCAAATCCCTTTTAGGTAATCTAATAGGTGGTTTTTGGTGGTCCCTGCTCAGGGATGGCTTTAGCTGGAAGTGAATAAACTGAGCTGAAAGGCATGTCAGTGAGGAATTTAAACAAATCCTGTGCAAGACAGTGGCTCACAAGAGAAGTTGTCCTCGGTGTAAGTTGTAGGCAAACCCTCAACACGTGGCTGCATCAGTGATAAATGAAATGATCATGAGAGAGGACAGCACACAGGTACCCCAGGAGAGTAATGGCTGCAATGCCATGTAGGCCAAATACCAAGATAGGTAATTCCTGGCTTTGGCACTGATTATGTAAAGTGTTTGGAAAAGAAGCAGTGGCCATCTGCTGTGGTTTGCCTCTTCATGGGCTCCAGCTGACCCACTGCTTGGTGTCATTTCTCATAAATACTGCCTGATCCTTTATTCCTTATAGGAAAAACAAACCACAACTGTTCCTGGTTTCAAAGCTGGTTTGTGGTAGACATAAAGCCAGGTGCAGTAGACACCCAGCCAGGTATTCATGGGTGTCATGCCTGAGCACCAGGGCCACTCAAATCAATTCCACAGCACTTTGAGGGGAGCAGCAGGGGACTACGTGAAGGGGCCTCTGGAGACATCCTGGTTCCCCCCACCAAAGAGAGGGGAGGCACCTGGCATCTTACTGACAATGGGTCATGGCATCAGGCAGTGGTGCTCTTACTCAGGTGAGCCCAGGGCTGCACTGCAAAACAGGCCTGTGAGAGGGCACAGGTGACCACCAGCATGGAATGCTGCTGAGCGTATCTGCTGGTGGTGCAACCTCTACTACCTCTCGGTCTGACTCTCTTCCATGTTAATGGACTCAGGAGGTGCCTTTCATTGAGAACCAGTCTGTGTGGTTACTGGTGTCCAGGCATGTTGGCCAGGACATAATCCTTTGTGTCATTACTGCAGTGGGGAGGTGCAGCCTTCTCCAGCACTTACCACCTGCTGCTGGGATGGGGCTTCACAAGAGTTTTGTGGAGAGACTTTTGATGGACCTTCTAGGATGCCGTGAGAGACAACTCAGGCCAGAGATCAGCCTCTGAAGAACCATGGGCAGAATGAGGACATGCCCAGAGCACCCAGGGAGCGTTGATGCTGAGCACTGAAGGCAGCAGGGTGCACTGTGGTGGTTGCACATGTGTCTGTGCACACCTGGCTTTGCACTCCCTCCTCTGCTCTGGCCTCCAGGACAGCTGTCAAAAAAACTTCCCCAGAGGCTTTAGAATCATAGAATTAATCATAGAATGGTTTAGGTTGGAAGGGACCTCAAGGATCATCCAGCTCCAACCCCCTGCCATAGGCAGGGACACCTCCCACTAGAGCAG
>WAAF01012094.1:357565-425855 GCA_013400475.1 Tricholaema leucomelas
GAGGACAGGCTGAGAGAGTTGGGGCTCTGCAGCCTGGAGAAGAGAAGGCTTCGAGGAGACCTTAGAGGGGCTTTCCAGTATCTGAAGGGAGCCTACAGGAAGGGGGGGGAGGGACTATTGACAAGGTCTGGTAATGACAGGACGAGGGGGAATGGGTTTAAGCTGGAGGAGGGGAGATTTAGACTGGATGTTAGGAGGAAGTTCTTTCCAGTGAGGGTGGTGAGACACTGGAACAGGTTGCCCAGGGAGGTTGTGGATGCTTCCTCCCTGGAGGTGTTTAAGGCCAGGCTGGATGAGGCCTTGAGCAGCCTGCTCTAGTGGGAGATGTCCCTGCCTATGGCAGGGGGTTGGAGCTGGATGATCCTTGAGGTCCCTTCCAACCTAAACCATTCTATGATTCTATGATTTCCACACATATCTCTGGAGCCATTGCTCCATGGACAAGTGCCAACTTGAAGGCTCTTACAGCAGCAATCCTATACAATGGTATCCCAATGCCCTTTGCTGAGGTCAGCCCACTTGTTGGGCAGTGTGGTCCCATGACTCTCCTGGTGTCCATCCCCACTGGAGATCTCTCCTCTGATGTCTATCTGGAGATGTTCAGTCACTCCCAGTGTGTCCCTCTGGATTGGCACTGCCAGCACAGGACAGGTCTGCCACCTTCCCTTTAATCACAGGCACATTGTTCCCAGCAGCCTGGGAACATTGTCAGTCTGAGTCGTGATTAGCGATGATTCAAGGGATTTCACCACTGTCATGGAGGCAGACCAGCCAGTTTCTGTGGGTGGACGCAGCCTGACCCACCCTTAGTGAAACATCAGGTTTCCTGCCTATGACTTTCACTACCAAGTGCCCTAAAACTATAATGTTTGTCTCTTGCTACTGTGGTTGGGTCCAACTTTGTCCCAGGACAGCTGGGCGAGTAAAGCAGGAGAAATCCCCTCTGAGTCAAAGCCAGTGGACAACTTCCATCAGCTCCCATGGGCACTGCTGGCACCTGCACTGAACCTGCCACCAGTTTTCTCTCCGGTTTTTCTGAGCTTTGACCACGCAGCAGCATTGGAACTGCAATTTACATCCCAGCCAAACTGTGCTGAGTGTATGTGCTAAGTGCTCTGCCAGGACAAGCTAAGAACACGGCCTTTCAGGTGAGTTTATTTTCCAGTGCTGATCAGCCATTGGCCAAACCTCACACCCACCTGGCTCTAAACATGGTGAGAAGCTGAGGTCTTTACAGAGAGCTGGGCCTTGGGCATGTATCTGTCAAACCAATCTTGACCTCTGGTTTTGTTCTAAATACACATCATAGGAAGTTCAAGGTTGCCCATTCTATATTTTTAGATGCAGCTTTTGCCTTTCAATAAACCCCAAAACATTCCCATTTTTCTGAGCGTTACCTTTTCTCCCCATTTTCCCAGGTGTTACTTATGAGACATTTTGCTCTTTGACATCTTATATATATAGACATGCATATAGATTCATAGAATCATAGAATCAACCAGGTGGGAGGAGACCTCCCAGGTCATCCAGTCCAACCTATCACCCAGTCCTATCCAGTCAACTAGACGATGGCACTAAGTGCCTCAGCCAGTCTTTTCCTGAACATCTCCAGGGACAGCAACTCCACCACCTCCCTGGGCAGCCCATTCCAATGGCAAATCACTCTCTCTGTGAAGAGCTTTCTCCTAACATCCAGCCTATACCTCCTCAGGCACAGCTTGAGACTGTGTCCCCTTGTTCTGTTGCCCAGGAAAAGAGACCAACCCCCACCTGGCTACAGCCTCCCTTCAGGTAGTTGTAGACAGCAATGAGGTCACCCCTGAGCCTCCTCCTCTCCAGGTTAAACACCCCCAACTCCCTCAGCCTCTCCTCACAGGGCTGTGTTCCAGGCCTCTCACCAGCTTTGGTGCCCTTCTCTGGACATGTTCCAGTATCTCAACATCTCTCTTGAATTGAGGAGTCCAGAACTGGACACAGTACTCAAGATGTGGCCTGACCAGTGCTAATTACAAGGGAAGAATAACCTCCCTTGTCCTTCCAGCCACACTGTTCCTGGTACAGACCAAGATGTCATTGGCTCTCTTGGCCACCTGGGCACACTGCTGGCTCATCTTCAGCCTACAGTCTACCAGTACCTGCCCCACCCCCCATCCCCAGTCCCTTTCTTCCTGGCTGCTCTCCAGCCTCTGTCCCCAGCCTGCTTGGGGTTGTTGTGGCCAAAGTGTAGAACCCTGCACTTGGTCTTGTTCAGTCTCATCCCATTGGCCTCTGCCCACCCATCCAGTCTGGCGAGGTACCTCTGCAGGGCTCTCCTACCCTCCAACAGATCCACATGTGATCCTAGCTTGGTGTCATCTGCAAACTTACTGATGCTGGATTCAATCCCCTCATCCAGACCATCAATAAAGATATTGAACAGGACTTGGCCCAGCACTGATCCTTGGGGATATATTAAAATATACATATATAGCTATATATAAAAATATACATGCACACACATATATATCTATGGTTTATCACAGTCTTACTCACCAGCTGGAGGAGGAAAACAAGAACCTGTTGTAAGTTTGGTTGTATCTGTTTATTTTTACTCTGTCTGGTAATGCAGATTTTCCCCATTAATTGTCAATCCCAGTCTGAGCCAACACTGACAATTTAATTAGTAGATATAGTGGATATGGCTTCTCACTTGGTGCACTCAGGCTGGCTCTGTGCAGTGCGGGGAATACCCAGCATCTCCACATCCAAATAGCTCTGCAGCCCAAAGGCAGCCTTCACCACTGGGTTTTCCTATGCAGCAGCTGGCAGCTTGTAGACGGTGAGACAGAGGTGATGTGGGGCTGGGAACCCAGGGCAAGTGGACTGGGTCTCAAAATGGAGCTGGGCAGGAGCCTGCATGATGTCTGCTTCAGACACATGTCAAAGACAAGGGGAAGAGGATCAAGCAATGCATGACACCTGGCTCTGATTAGCCTCTCACATCAACATCTTAGGCAGCGGAGTGCCTTCTTCCATCACTGATCTTGACTGCACTTTCACTGGGGACAAACAAATCCATCAAGGCCCCAGGACAGTCAAGTCCTTTGTCCCACTGGTGGTGGACTGCTGCAAATACTCACCCCAGCCATTTCCAGCTTTGTAACTGCAGTTTCAAGGAGAGGTGAGGAGCTAGGCTAAACAGCAGTGAAAGGAGCCCGTTGGCCTGCTGTTTTCCCAGGGGAAAGTGCAAAGCAAACAGGAGATGAAAAGGCCATGGTGCTGTCTCTCTTCCCAGAAGAGTGCCCTGCCCACCACACTACCGCATTTTTTGTGTGTGAGTAGGTGGGTGGAGCAAGATAAAAAAGGTCCCTGTAACACTGCTGCTTAACCTATTCCACATTGCGCAAAAATAGGGTAAGGCTCATCTGAGGACAGGCTGGAACCTAAACCTCCTCCCTCCAAGGTGGTTGCTGGAGACATTAGGGGATAGCACCTTCCTTTTTCTTCTTGGCCTGGTGATGGATTAATTATGTTGGGCAAAAAGAAATGCTGCAGGAAAGCGTTGCCCTGGCCTCAGCTGTGACTGGGACTAAGCTGAGCTGAGCCAGGCTAAGCCAAGTGAGGATCCCCAGTGGAGGGCAGAACTCAGTAACAACCTTGCCCACCCCTAAGCAGGGCTCTCACCAGGCATCCAGCACATAAAAACATCTTGCTCCACACTTTGCTTTCATGAGAAGTCACACTGTTTGCTCACCTTGTCCCAGAAAGGAGGAGCCTCCTAGGAGCACCCGGACCTCCTCATGAAGCTGCTGTCCTGTCCTTTCACACGGCTGTGGGCACAAGGAGGAATGCAGGAAGCTTGACCAGCTTCACTCAATCCTGGGAGCTTCCCACAGCATGGGAGGGTGCCCAGAGTTGATGCTGTAATGCTGATTCTACCACTATCCACCGTGTGGCTTAGTCCACAAGTGGGTGGAAGACCACAAATAGTTTCCCAGTGGAAGGCATGAAAGTGGAATGAGGACCATTTTTGGGCAGTTTGTTGCTAGTAAGCGTAATGTGAGAGGGAAATGGTTTCCCAGGCTGCTGAATTTTCTGAGTAAGAACTTTGGGGTCCCAGCAGGCAACATGCTGCCTGTGGCAGAGTGTTCAAAAAGGGAAGAGGACTGGGCTGGCTGATGCTGGCACAGGCACTGCCCTGCACAGGAATCACACCCAGGCCAGGGCTGGGCAGCTGCTCTCCTGAGGAAAGCAAAAACGTGCAGAAGAAAAAGACAATGACAAAAAGAAGTTCACCTAGAAAATGTTCCAAGGTGCATGTTTTGAGTGGCAAGTCAGCAGCTGAGAGACAGCATGACAGCTTATGGGAGCAGGGTGTGCAGAGGCAGTGAAAGAGGACAACATGAGCCCTGCATTACAGCTGGCAGAGCTTGGCTCTTCTCCCAGGCAGAAGGAGAGCAGCCACCATCTCTGCTCCCAAGTGTCAGCTGAAACACGGTAAAGCACACATCTGGGCTGCTTAGCCTGCATGGCCCAAAGGGCTTTCTAGCCCCTCTCCTCCTGGTCTGCACCAACCCATCCTCAGCACTTTTTAGGCAGATAGAGGAGTTGGTGCACCTCTCCAGGTTTGGTAAGGAATGATGCCATCACCACTGGGTGTGAGGCAGAGCATTGGCTCACCCATCCAGCAGGCTCTGCTGGCCACACCAGTTCCCACGTCTTTTCAAAGCTACACGTGGCTCTGCCAGCAAGGCTAATTACAGTTCCCTTGTATAAAACACAGCAGAGACTGGTACCCTCCCTCTCCTCCCCTCAGTTTAAGGCCAAGGCGCTCCTAAGCCACAGCAGCTTGCCACTGTCCAGCACAGTTTCAGATGTCTGAGGCACAGGCAAGTGTCTGCTCCCTATGACCTACTTCATATGGCCATGGTGTCCGAGTGGCCCACGACGGGAACCCAGGCTGCGATGGTGAGTAATGCTAAGAATCAAACAAAGCCATTAGGGTGGGCGGTAGGAGGCTGAATTTCTCTCTTGATCACAGGTTTTTCCAAGTCCCAGCTGGGGTAGGTCTGTAAGTCCAGCTTTTTTTCCGTGACATATTCATTCTCTGGACTGTTTTCAATTGCTTTGTACAAGCCAAAACAAAAGCACAGTTGCGTTATTCCTCGTGGCAGCAACAGGAGAGAACACAGCAAAGGTGGTGGGTGGGAAAGAAAACCCATTAAAAAGAAATATTTTCTAGTTGGATGCAAGCATTAAAGACTAGCTTGCTGCTTTGACTATAATTTTTTAGCCAGCTACAGGTTGTGTCTCAGAGAGTGGGGACCTAGGGGCTAAACAAGACAAGGAGATAAGGCAGGTCCGATGGACTAAGGACACAGGAAAAACAAGATGAATAGAGAGAAAGATGTTTTTATTAGTCCAGCTGGTATAGCTAGAAAAAAAGTAGACAAGTTTTCAGGCATGTCCTTCCATATCTAATGATAATGGCTGAGTGCAGTAATGACATTGTGTTGAGGAGAGGCACCACTAAATGAACACTCTCTGATTACAAGATGCAGCATCGGCTATTTGCCAAGCGTCTGTGAACAGTGACACGAAGCACAGCAAGGGGGAATCTAAAGAATATACAGAAACAACCAGTTGTCTCTTGCACCATGTTCTCTTCCCTGCTCCCACAGACCTTGCACAGAAAAATCCCTGTGCTGATTAACTCAAATACAGGAACATCAGCCAGCACAGAACAAAACTCCTACATGTGATCTCCTCTCCCCAACTCAGTTAAATTTGAATCACAGAGAAAGCTATATTTAAAAAAATAATCTCATCTGAGATGTTCCCTCAGCCCTTCCCTCACCAAAATTTAATTACCTTACCTCAATTGGAATCATCACTTTAGCTAAGTGACAGCCTGCAATCACAGCCTTAGAAATATCACAGCCTTTACAAAAGAAAGCTTGTTTTCTACATGAACCTATATAAAGCTGCATGCTGTGAAGCTATGCATCAACCTTTCAGCTTACTCCCTCTCTAAAAGCCATTTTAGCAGTAGGTAAGGCTACTGAGCAGGTGCTATCTGCTTCCCACCTTGCATGAGCTGCAAAAGCTGTTGTTACCAAGGTTCCAGTACCCCTAGCTATCAACACTGCTGGAAAATGTTCACTTAGAGGTTAATAATGTAATGCTTTCACACAGCAAGCAGCACATCTGCACCAACTGCAGCCATTCTGGAGAACAGACTACTTGATACAACACTAAGCTCACACAAGCCAGACCCGGTTTGGGGGGAAAAAAAATAAAAATCAACTACTTGGTGTATTTTAACTGACTATACTGCTTGGTTTCGGGTTCATGGAACAACTGGTGCATGGGCCAAGAGTCAGACGAAAGCAAGCTAGTAGAGCTGAAGTCACCTAAAGAGAAGCAGGAGTTTTAAGTTTCACCTCACTCCTTAATCCCAATAGACAGCTGTTTACACCAACTCTCTGCATATCTCTACAGATGTGATCTCCTCCCCACAAGCTAGCTTAGTGGTGGTATTATAATGGGCTGAAGCATCATCTCAGAGCATTGCTCTGCAGTCCCAGAAGGACTTGTTTGAAAACAGTAGTCCTTTGTATCAAGACCTGTCTCCCCTTCCTTGCAGGAGGCAGCCTGGCTTGCTGTAAGTAGGATGACAATTTAGTTGCCATGAGCAGATGTACAAGTCAAAGCCTTGGAGGTAGGGCATGGTTGTAGCAGCTCATGTTTTAGCCCTAGTTCTCAATTTTACAGCAACTAAAACCAAGCTAAAGGCTCTCTTTTGACACTGCTTTAACCACACTTCGAGTAAACTGCAGCAGCACTGACAAAGTTGTGCCAGCAAACAAAGCAGCCCATCCAGCATAACTAAGAAAACCAAGTCACTTAAATCTCATTCAGTTAACACATTTAAGACATCTCAAGCCAAAACAATACTTTATTTTGTTTTCAGCAACATCTCAACCATCAAAAAAATAAACTCTAACACAGATGGATGGAAGACTTCTCTACAGTGTAACTAAGTGGGCTCTGACCCCAAAGGTTTGAACTGGAGTGACATTTTTATTATTTATCCAATAAGTTAGGAACCATGAGAACAAAGTGCTTTATTTCTGAGCTGGTATGAGGTCATCAATGGACTGGCCTTTCTCAAGGCGCTTTTCCATTTCAATGAGCAGCTTCACACCATCCACCACCATCTGCACCAGCTCCACCTCAGAGAAGCCAAGACGATCAGCATTAGAGACATCAAACACTCCTCCAACAGCAGCTGTGTCCACACCACCTGGAGCACAAAATGCAGTTAGTACACTGACCATGGACAGGGCAGGCGAGTCTACCTTTCTTCCCTCACTAGCTTGAGATAGGAACACAGCAATAAGATTCTCTACAGGCTGCCACTGCTGCCTCACTCCTACATGTAGAGAGCTAAAGCTGCAGGTGACTGCCAACCTGAGCCACCAAGTATGCCACTAGGCCAGCTCCTTACTCTTTTAACCCATAAGCCATCTAGCCTGTGGTCAGAAGTACACTGGCTACTTCCTACATAGAAGTTAATCAGGATTCTCATACCTGCTTATAACAACAGCAGCTGCCACCAGGCTCACATCTGGTGTTCACAATACCACACAGAAGGGCATGCCTAGATATCCAGATACAGTAAGGTCCAAGCAGAGCACTGTCATCCCCAGTTCCAAGACACTATTTTAGGGCTTGGGTCTCTCCCTGCTCTTTATAAGGGTATGTTTCCAGATGGTCTAAGAGGCACTGCCAGACCAAGACATGGCTCTGGCTGTAGTCAAGATTCTACAGATGCCTTAGGGCAGCATGGACTAGAACATCACTATCACTTCTCACCTGTGCCTCGTTTCTGCAGCCGAAGCCTCTTGAGGACTTCTCCAAACTTCTCATGCTTCCCAAGGTTGGGTAGCTTGATATGCACACCAGCACGGAGCCCTGTTCCAAGGTTGGATGGGCAGGTCAGGATGTAGCCCAAGTGTGAATTCCACATGAACTCATGGTTTTTGGACTTGAAGAGATTTTCTATCTATAAATAGAGATAGAATAGATGTTTAGAGGTTGCACTCTGCCCTGAAGGATGTACGTCGTCCATTAGCACTCATTTACAGCTTCAGTTACATAGCAACAGCCACAACAGTTTGAAGTTATTTAAGTCAGTCACTAAGCCCCTTCCATTTGGAACAAAGGGCCACCTACAAGGCTTTTAAGGCTTTAATCTTGCTTCTAGCAGTAAGAGAGGCCAAGTTTAAGCTACACTGAAATAAGTCACTATCTGTTGGGAAGCTTAATTTAACCAGATGCGCCCAAGTAACATATGCTAGTATTAGGGAAGAGCCTGACAGGGCTCAGGTTCAGATCGAAATTAGAAGCTGAAAAAAGCTTTCAGTCTAGAGACTTCAGTCCAGCCTTGCCACGTTCAAGCAATTTCTCCTCTCAGTGTCTCAATGCTTGATTTACAAAAATCATGTAAATAGCCTTTAAGTCCAGTTTAGACACTTGGATAAGGGTGCCACATCAGAGAACATGTTTTAGATTTCACAGTCACAATGCTTTGCCAATATAGCAGCTGTTTCAGAGCCCTCACAGCTCTGGACTTCCATCAGGATGTTCTGAGACTCAGGCTGTGAAGCACCACCATGCAGGACTCTGGGGGAGGCTTTAAAGAGTTTGCATTCTCAGCTCCAGACAAGCAAACCATTTGCACCTACAGCTCAGACCATATTGATTTACCTGTGTTAGCCCAGTACAGAAGCGGGTAAATACTTCCTTCATATTGCCACCTTTCTGCATGGAAATAACTCTAAGGTGATCTTCCTCATTGATCCAGACAAGGAAGGTCTTGTTATCATTATGCCTAGGAAGCAAGGCAAGCAACTTACTCATCCCACCTGACATTTTCAAGATAATTGCAACAGCACCAAATTATCATTGTAGCTTTTATTCAGACAGCTCACTTAGATGCCTCTTCAGACATTAATCTTACTCCTTTTATCCATGCAGGACCTGAAAGAGTTAGTTTTTAACCCTGCTATATTCAAGGTACTTCGACCTCTTTTAAAGCCAGTTCAGAATGATTAATAACATGAGATTAGCCAGTCTTACAGTATCAAATTCTAAAATCCAGCCATGATGCAGAAGGATGATCAGTATAGACTTTGCAACAACCTTCTACAGTGATGCTCATGACACCATGCTGACAGTATATAACAAAGCCTTTTGAGAATTTTGTCAGACTCTATCAACATCTTTTTCTCTCTTACTGGGGAACTAAGTTGAGTTTTTACTATTAATTTTAGATTACTCATTATTAATTTTAGATTAGACCTCTGAACACCAGTGGTCCCCTCCTGCTCTAGGTTGCAGCAAGTACTGTCGTCAATATTTATTATGCTGATTAATTTCTCAGCTTGATTAGGATCAAAAATTAACTAGAATAAGGAAAGTTATTTATGCAGACAACACAGAGACTTTACACTTCAAGCTTGTAGATTAGTCATGCTCAGATGACAGCGCTATGTGTGCTGGCAATCTGCAGGTAGATGATGCAATCTTAAAGGTGACCTACAGAAAAAGCGTGATTCCTCTGGCCTGTAATAAGGCACCTGCAGTAATAAGATGGAGCAGTCCAGCTGATAAAATCCTACCCATTGGCTTACAAGGGAGAAAGTTAATTATGCTGCAGAAGCTCCTGAGATGCAGAGTTTTACATAGGTGACCTACACCTGACAAGCAGAGTCCTTCCTTTCCACACCTCTCTATCAGTCAACTCATGTCACCAAGCCTCTAGGGGCAGGGGGTGGGAAATCTTATCACTACAAGTAAAGCCATACTAGCCCAACATCAGTGAATTTCTGCAAGCAAAAATGAGGAGACATGGCATTCAGTCTGAGCAAAGTCAACACTAAGGTTTCTTACAAGTTATTCTAAGCTGTTCAGACAAGAGCTGAATGTAGTGGCACATCTACTACTTTAGAAGAGATTTACTTTCATAAGCTGATTCAATTGTCTGTGCTGGATAGGTAGGCTGTGGTAACAGGCTAGGCAAGCTGGTTTATTCCTACCAGCCCAGTGTAGTGCATAGCAACACCTGTCAAAATTTTTCTGGGTTTAGCTGTAAGTTCCCCAGAGGATATCACCCGAGTTCTTCATCAGATTCAGTAATATGAGTTCAGAAGCTGCCATTTTGCCCAAAAATATGACCCACGGCTGCAGTATTTTTTTCCAGGGACTTTGTATGACTCCTTCCCTTGCAGGCATACTCACCAGATACCCCTGGCATCAGGCCAATCTCGTGCCATCCCAGATGCCAAAAGAAGAGGAGAAACTGGCTTGTCAAACAAGAAGTGATCATCTATGAGCTGCTGCTGCTCTGCATCAGTCATGTTCCTCAGAGCATAGTACTTCCCCTTGAGATCACCTTCCAGGCTACCCAAAGCTGAAAGAAAGTCACTTTTAGGTTGGGACCAAAGATACTAAACATTTTCAGCATTTCAAAGACCACACGCAAAGCATGGAAGCATTTGATCTGCTGGGGATTGGCTCCTCCCTTACTTTCATCTGCAATAGCAATGCCTTTGCAGCATTACAGAATGCAGGGCAGTATCGGACGATTTGTCTGCACCTTCCAGATGTACACTAGTAGCCTTTTTTCTCTTATAGTATAGAATCATTGCTGCTGCTAAACTCCAGAAGTTGAGTGCTTTCTTCCAAGGAAGAATTGAGGTCATGAATATATAAGCAGTATTATTCTAAACCAGAACTGTTACACTGACCTTGAGAGGTTTTGGTGCAATTACATTGTCTTCAGGACTGCACCCTGAATGTTTCCTCTCCTCTCACTTAATGGAGGTGAGAGGGAATAGGAAAAACCTGTAGCTGAGAAATTCCACTGAAAACTGGGCCTCACTCTAGTCAATTGCACATCTAGAACAAGACTACACCTCTAAACAACCTGAACATTAAAGAAAGTCAATTAAGGGCAGCCACAAAATACTGCAGCCATGACTCAAGCCCTGAAGTTGCTACATACCTACTATACGTCAGGTTTGAGCCTTAATGAACCAACCTCTTTCCCCACACACAGAAAGCAGCTTTTAACATCAGCAAAGGTGAGCTTAATGCAGGCCAACTTCCCTCTGACATGTGCTCTTGCTCTCAGCTACAGACTGCAATGCTGAGACAGCTGTAATGTAATGACCCTTTTCCAGGGAAGGCTCCATGCTCAGACTGAGTCTTGAGGAAGGCAGCTTTTACCAACTGCCTCCATTTTAAAACTGCAAAGAACACCTTGTGCGATGGAATTAAGCAGCTTCCCCAATGCACCCACCCAGTTGTCACTTTACCTTCAACAGAGAGCTTTTCAATAGCCCGCCTCTCTCCACGACTGCAGTGTGGGGGAAGGCAGTATCCACGGATGCTTCTGCCAGTTCTGACACGGGAACTCAGCACGTAATTGGGATCCAGGTCATCACCTCCCTGCAAGATTAAGAAACCAGTGAATACAACATTGTTACCAAGACGCCTACCCTAAATACATGTAGCTCCCATGCATTTAAGCATGCACCTTATACCTGAGATACTGACTAGCTGGATGAAGCCCATGTCTTACTTCAGGACTGTTTTCTTCAGCATTAGCTCAAGTATACAAGTAACACAAACCTTTGTTTTGAGGCTAAGGCTACAAAGACAGGGATATCATCAGTTTCATGTCTATTTCAGACTGCAGCCTGGGCTCCTATTAGCCCTTTACATCTGCAATCTAGAGGTGTTAGCATGAGGCAAATTTGTTTCACTAGGTGTTTACTCTTGCAAATGAGAATTATTCACTATTGTTTGCAGTATTTTCAAGACAACCTATGGCTAGCCAATCAACGTGGCAGTAGAAATTTCCAGAGTCTACAGTAACATCTGAAATCCTTAGTTCTAGCAATAACACTTAATCTGAGACAGCCAGGTGACATTTAATATCCAAAATCAGATAGCAGGAAGTGGTAAGTCTTATGACAGTCCTTGACTCCTAGAAGAGTGCTATTTAGCTCAGTTCAAGGAAATGCATGTTCAATGTCTTTGACATGACCTGTGCTGCAACAGCACATGAAGCAAGCCCTACTGTGTGCCAGCTGCCTGGTTTTATCCAGACAAACATCCTGCAGCAGCAAGCTCTTAAGTCTGACTGCACTGGACAGAGTCTGTGGACTCGTGTTAGTAAGAGAGGGGACAGAGCCCGAGCAAGCAGTTTAGGCAGTTACCAACAACTTTACTCAGTTCTCAGACCACTCAGACCAGTAATTGATCAAAGTTTATACCTGCAGGTTATCAGCATTCAGATCAGTCTTGTGCTCATCAGTTGGTTTGTAGCCACCATGCCTGTCTTCAATAACTGGATCAAAGAGTTCCTTAAACACTTCATAGGATTCTTCATCACCAGCTACGCATCCTACTGTCATTATGAAGGGATGGCCTGGAGTGGTAATAAAGTCAGAAGAGCTAAGTTTGGGTAATATTTGGCTGTACTCCAGCACAGCACTAGCCAGGCAAGTTCTTTAGTGGTAGGTCTAGTCACTTAGAAGTGCATTCTTGCATTAAAATAGTTGGAGAGACCCTACATTTTGCACTTCAGTTAGTAAAATGCAGTGCTATGGAGGCCCATAGCTGTTGCCATTAAACCATGCTCCTTTGTCAAGCTTGGTTTAGGACAAGTTTGCACAGCACATCCAATTTCACTAGCTAATTTAGACCACCAGATAGAACTCCACATCTAAACAGTCATGCTTTGCTGTAGGCAAGCATGCTTCGCTTTTTTGTTCCTTCTGCTACAGACAGCTGCATTTCTGTAGTCTGCTCAAATACCACCTCCACGAGATTAGTTTCAAGTCATCATATTCAAAAGCACCAGTTACTTCAGCTGGCTCACATAAAATAGTCTCAATGCATTTTACCAGGATTATCAACCCCAGTCTGAATGACATCATCCAGGGTGAAGCCACTGGGCGTGACTCTGTCTCTCAGTTTCTTGTATAAATCCAGGGTTAGAACTTTGGCCATGTGGTTGTTGTGGGTGCTCAGGTCCGGGTACTCCTCATCAGGAGGCAGTCTCTGATTATTTAGTTGGGCCATTTTGATATTGCTAGAGTGAAAATAAATACTGTAATGTTAACACATAAACACATCTGCTCCCCCTTTTTTCATAGAAGTGCTAGGGAACATCACATAACCAGTTTAGAATAGGAATAGACCAGAACAGCCAGATAAGCCGACTTCTTTTTCCCCCTGGTTGTGTTATAATTAGAATGAATTTGTGGGTTGCCTTTTTTTTTTTTCCAAATTGAAAGTATTTAGCAGAGCAGTTACATAATTGAAGTGTCTGGGAATTGATGTGTCAGATCACAACAAGGAACACAGCTTGATAGAATAAGGCCTCTTTTAACAGAGTCATGTGCTTAGAGCCATTTCTCAATGCTTTGTAAGATTTGCCCCTCAGCAGCTCAAGAGCTTCGGGTGCCATTGTCAAGAAGCACTTCCAGTAAGGAGGGAGAACAGATCATTATGCAGATCTAACGGTCCCTGGCTGTTACCTGGGTTGTCAACCCCAGTCTGGATGACATCATCCAGCGTAAATCCACTGGAAGTCTGTTTATCCCTCAACTTCTTGTACAGGTCCAGGGTCAGCACCTTAGCCATGTGATTGTTGTGGGCGCTCAGGTCAGGGTACTCATCAGCAGCAGAGTACTTCATCTTCAGGAGGTTGTGGCTGTTTGAGAAGGGCATGTCTGACCCTACTGCAGTCACTAAGGGAGAAAGAGGGGAAACCTATCACAGGGGGCTTGGCAGACCTCCAAACTGCCCGGGGGAAAGCCAGGCACCCAGGCAAGGTCACCTTGGCTGTTGTTCTACCCATGCCGTTTTCACCCTTGTTCCTACACCACCTACCACAAGAGCCGGGAAGGAAGAAGAAAAAAAGTTCTCCACCTTCACCGGCCTTGTCCCGTCCTTCAACATCCCAGCCGCAAGGGCAGGGGCTCTCCTCGCTCCTCCGGGGCAACGCCCGGTTTAAGGGATGCGCCGAAGACCGCGCAGAGCCGCCGTGGCGACGCCGGGCAAACGCCGCCGGCTGTTCTGGGGCACGGGGAGCAGACGGTCAGCCACGGGGCTGGCAGGGCAGGAGAATGGGCTCGGTCCCATCGGGACCCAGTCTAGGCGGCAGGTGAGCGGGGCGGTACCGCGACGCCATCGACGAGCGGTCGCGCCTTTTCCCGCCGTTGCCGGGCGAGGGGGACCCGTCGCTCACCAGCCCGAGGGGAACCACAGCCCGGCGCCCTCCGCGCCTGCGGAGCCCCGGCTGCTCCCTGACTTGGGAGTGTAGGGGTGGGAAGCATCCAACAAGCCATTACACAACAGACAGCTCCCTCGGGGGACCTGGCTGGGGTGAGCATATGTAACTACCCTGCTAAATACCGGGTTAATCTGGTTTTAGTGCGGGGCCAGTTCCATCTGGGAGCAAGCCCGGTAAGCACCTGTGCCGCGCCCCGCTGGAGATCCGCGCCACGTCCCCCGCCCCAGCTGCGCACCGGGCACCCCTGCCCCGCATCGATACCCGCCGCACCCACGGAACCGCTCCTCAGCGGAACCGTTTCCACCCCACATAATGGAGAAGGGGGAGGGGGGGGGGGGCAAAAATGAAAATAAACACCCCCCAAAAAAATTTCAAAATTCCACTTTGGAGCCGGAGGATGGTTCGGCAGCCCTTGGACTTACCGAGGGCTTCGCAGGCAAAGCGAGGATCTCCGCACCCACTGCCGCCCTAGCCGGAGTGGAGCCCTTGAGCTGCCGCCGCGCCTCTTTTATATAGAGCACGACCCACAGCCCCATTGGCCGCTATTTATAACCCATTCATTCCATTGGGCCAGGCGATGGTGGGTGGGGCTAGTGCGCTGTCGCTGGTCAGGCCCAGGCTTGCCGCCATTTTCCCTGACTTTGGGGAGCCTGGTGGGGAGCGTGGGGGGATTAGGGGGCGCGACGACATCGGTAGAGCTTTACTGAGGGTGCAGACTGGCAACGGCAGCCATGGTGGCTTCATTAAGCATGTATACACGTGTGGAAAACCACTCCCACGTCCCACCAGGCAAGGACTGTGCACAGGTGGTAGTGCCATTGCACACCAATACCAGCACACGGCCAGTTGCTGTTCAGGGATCACATTTGGATTGAGGATTCACTAACAGGTGTAATAATCCACCATTCTAGAAAGGGCTTTGTAGTGCCAGAATCAGTATGCCCTGAGTCACAAGTGATTAACTGCCTGACTTAACTGGGCAGAAGCAACTGACATGGCTTGGGTCTAACATTAAGCTTTCAGCACTCCAGTGGTGGCCTCGTCCTGCAGAAAGCTCTGGGGCTTGGTCTGTGCCTCACCTCCAGCACCTGCAAATTCATGGATTCATTTACAGTTTAATCTGAAAGGCAGTAGGGTGGTTGTGTAAAGTGCAGTGAATCTCCTGCTTATGTCATATGCTGAAGAAAGTCTTAAGCTTTATTAGAAAGTGGTTGATTTCCCACTGAAAACAGGAGTTCACCTGAAATTCAAGAAAATGGCAGCTTCCACTGGTGTCTTTGTAGGAATGTGCAGGACTTGTCCCAAAGCTAAGATGCAGGTAAGAATCCCACTGTTTGCAGAAATAAATGTATTACAACAGTAATTACTACCTTGATCTGACTTTCACCTTTACATAATAGTTTCTTTATCATTCTCTGACGTGTATTTCTCACAACAGAGCCCATGTTTATCCTCCTGTCCAGAGAGTACTTACCCACGTGAACGCACATCTCAGTCACAGAGCTCCTGTATTTGATAAAGGTTGAGAATGTCAGCAGACATCAGCTGAAACTCTTTCCTCATCACAATTCTTTCAGCACCACAATCAGTACCCTCACCCCGACAATGAGAAGCATGTGCACTTCACAGAACTGCTTAGGATTTTTTTTTAATGTACATATAGAGGAAATCATTACCAAATTAAAAACATAGACTGCTTCAAATAAAAATGTCTTGTGTTGGCTGCCATCCAGATTTCCGAGTTATTCCAAGTCTGGTAGACTGAGATGCTGGGTATACAGATCTCCAGTAGGAGCCAAGGGCTCAGCGTCTGTGCAAGTCTGGTCTCTTATCTCTTGGATCAAAGAACAAATCCTCTCACTAGGTGCCCTCTGCCTTTTTAACCTCACAAAATCTTCCCCTATGTTTTACTAGTTTCAGACAACGTTCATGCTTCAGAATAGTGTAAAATGCATATAATGCCATTGCTAAGCCTGTATAAAAATGAATGAATATGTAAAATCTTACTCAGAATCCTCAAATCTAATACTGCTCGATGACCTCAGTTGCAAACATAGTTCTGATGTGTTGGGGTTTTTTTAATGTAAAACACTCAGGTTTTATTTTTCATTTAGAACAAAAGAAATAACACTAAGAGGATTTTCTTACATCACACCACATTTTTGTGATTTTTTTCACGGTTTTGTGATTTTTTCACCAATAAAAAGCCTATCAGGGTAAGTACAAAGGAACCTTTTGTCCACTGCCATGCAAACACAGAAGCAATCGACTGTCCTGTATTGTAATTTTTGTATAGGTTTGTGGAGTCAAGGTCACCTCAAGAACTGAAAATCCAAGGATTCATTTTGTTCTTTGGGTACATTCTTTCCATCCTAGCCTTAAAGATCAGGGAATGCCAGTCATTATTATAAGATGGTAATAGTCCCAATGTGCCATTCATTAAAGCACCTCTGACACAAACAGAGAGGTCTTCTTCACAGAACTTCTGTATGAAGATGTGTACAGTCACAGGTGCAAAACAACCAAAATATTTACAATTTACATGTTTAATAAACTGTGTGCCCTCTGTTTCCTTTTCCTTGCCAATATTTGACAAATTTCTAGCTTGCAGGAAGTCAGAGGTGTTCATTACCTGATTGTGTTTTATTCAGACAGCATTTTCAGATTTCTTGAAAACTGTATGTAACTTGGATCCTACCTTTGTTACAGCATCCCATGTCAGCTTCCCTAGTGACTTAATTATAAATGCTGTGCTGTGTGTCAACAGCCTCTGATCAATCGTTTTATCTAGCTCATCTGCTGAGAGAACGCTTTCTTCAGATAAGCCTGTATGGCCTGTTAGACTGTGATAAAGGCACCAAGACTTACTTTCCATGCTGGGATGATACCTTAGTTCATACTGACTTACACACTATGTTGCTGTTCTCCAGTTCAAGACGGAAAGGTGGGATGATTACTGCAGAGATCTCTGCAATGAGCTTTAACAACGAAGAATTAAGGGAAGTTAATCATGGGCCACGTGGCTAACTTCCTAAGAGGCTTAATTATAAATGTTGCACAGCATACAACTGCAAGAGGAGATGTGTGTTGGCTAGTGAATGTGTATTCTGAAATTACCTGTGTGAACCTAAGATGAACCTGAAGAATTAGGGGATAAACATCTATAAATCTATAATATTGCAGGAATCTATAATATTGCAGGAAACAGCATGGGAAAGTGGTTTGCTACCAACAACTGAATTATTTCCAATTGATAACTGACAAGTAAACAGCACTTGAAAATTAAACATAACATTCATATATCGGTGGATTACAGAAATTGATTATAGCTGCATCTGCATTAGTTGCAGTTCATCATATGCACTTCTCAAATGAAAGTTCTCTTACCATTTACATTTGTAACTTAAAATATATTTGCCTAGTTATTACTCTTGGTGCGCTTTTTCACACTGCTTAAGCAGTCTGTTGGGAATGCCTGATCATTTCCAGTAAGCTGAGTGCCTGCGGAAAACAGGAGTTGCTGAGTGTCTTGATCTTACTTATAGTCAGGCCCACAGTGATCTGAACAGCAGTTGATCACAGGAAAAAAAGGACTTAAGAACATAAACAATGACAAATACAACTAATGACACCGAAAATTTAAAAAAAGAAAAAAATCAGAGTAGGTGCAAATATAAAGGCACAGTAGAATGATGACTGCCAGTCAGGAAAAACAGCTGAGTAGGAGTTAACAGTTTAAGAAACCTCTGAAACTGCATATATTACATTTAGATTAGATGGAAGTTTCATAACTAAATAACAAATACTACTGTAATTATGATATGGGCAGGTCAACAGCATAACAAAACAAAAGTATGTCCTCACTGAAGGTAATAGACAAAAATTCTCTTACACGTGGTGCAATCGCAGTCATTTTTTTAAATCACAAAATACCAGCTAAATGATTCTCAGTTACTGTGGAAGGATGACTTTTTCTCTACTCCTGTCATTACAGGTTACAAGTGAACACAGCACTGCACAGAGCACCATCTGATTTAGCCAGGAACATTACCTACACGTCCAGGGTGATTCACATGCTCTATGCCCATACCCGTCCCATGCCAGATGGCCTGGGCTTGTTGTAAGCAGATGAGGTGATTCGCTCCTCCCTTGCCTCCTGACTACATCCCCCACCACTGGGGCATGCAGGGTTCCTCAGTCCTGAACATGAGACAGAAGTAGGAGTTAGTACCATGCTATTTGGGGTTTAGATAACGATTCCACTGTTTCTTACCCCACAGTGTGGTTTCTCCTACAGCCTTATGAAACCCGTGTGAAAAACTTGGTCAGCCTTGAGCTGATTTTCCCTGGAGCAGGCTGCCTTGAGAGAAGGCAGGTGGAGCTTTCCAGAAGCCACCTGCGCAGGCCATGGAGGTGAGACCTGGGTCCACAGACAGCAAAGGCAGAGCTATTCTTTGAGGAAGGGGCTTCACCACTCTTGGTAGTGGCCCTCAAAACTCTCCAAACACATGCTTTATAGGTGACAAACGTGAGTTCCCATTGGGTTCACTGGTAACTCTCATGGCCCCTCACAGCAACCTGTTGCCCACTGGGACCCTTCAGGTTTCACCAAGAGGTGTTAAGAACGGAGGCTGCCCTTTTGTGCCTTCACAGCCAGCTGGGACTGCTGCCCCTCGCAGAGGAAGGGCCACTTTGACCGGCTCGGCGAGCGCTTCCCGAAGGGCTGCCGAGGATGGTCGGTGACTGTGCCTTCTCCTCAGGAACTCGGCAGTGAGCCCTGCGAGGAGAGGAGGCTGGGTCGGTGCAGCGGCGGACGCCAAGGCTTTAGGCTGAGGGGACGAGTGCCTTAATAGCGCTGCGGGCGGCGGGGGCTAGGTTTTACCGAGCCGGGCGCTGGCGGCGGCGACTTACCGACTTCAGGCAGGACTGTCAGGGCGGAGGCGGCGGGGAGGCGGGAGCGTCAGCAGCCTGCGACCGGGGCGGAAGGAGGCGCTGGGCGGGCACCGCGTGTGTGAGGAAAGCCAAGCCGGGCCTGCTGGTGGGGCTCAGCTCCGGAAGGTAACGGCTCTGGGGACGGGGAGAGCTGGTGACTGCTGGGGGGACGCGAGGCCCAGCGGAGCGGAGGGAGGCCTGGGGCGAGGGCACTCCCGATTGCCGCAGAGCTGCCGCCCGGGGACGTCACGGGTTAATGCTGCTTTCTCGCAGTCTAATCCCTCCTCTGACTTGGCCGGCGGGCTCTCTCCCCTTCCCTGCTTGGTCCGTGCTTTTAACCGTCATACTTACCCCTCACCCAGCAAATATCGAATTAAGTCAGTGAACCCTGGGGACAGCCCGCAGTGACCACTGGGTTTCGGGCCCTCTGCGGCGGGAATCACATTACCGCCCTCCCGGCACAGGGGCAGGACTGCAGGAAGGAACGCGGGGAGACGCAGCCCATGGGGACGACGCGGGGGGGGGGGAAGGCGGCGGGGCGAGAGGGACTGCGACCGGGGACAGGCTGCAGGTTCACCAGCCTTGGTGTTACTAAGGGCCCTGCGTTTCCCGGAGAATGAATAGGCTATGCTGTCTCAAGCAGCCAGGCTTCTGTGAGAGAAAGGCAGCCTACCGGGTCTGCGCGGAAACTGGTCAGGAGAGGGATAGGTATATCTGGCTTTGGTCGAAGGGAACAGTCATTTCAGTGCTTTCATTTGTGGGGCTACGAGGGATTGTCTGGTTTATTCAATCACAGAATCACAGAATTAATCTGGCTGGAAAAGACCTTCGAGATCATCAAGTCCAACCTATCACCCAACCTCATCTAATCAACTAAACCATGGCACCAAGTACCTCATGCAGTCTCTTTTAAAACACTTCCAGGGAGAGTGACTCCCTGACCTCCCTGGGTAGCCCATTCCAATGGTCAATCATTCTTCCTGCGAAGAACTTCTTCCTAACATCCAGCCTAAAACTCCCCTGGCACAGCCTGAGGCTGTGTTCTGTCACTAGTTGCCTGGGATAAGAGACCAACCCCCACCTGGCTACAACCTCCTTTCAGGTAGTTTAGGTCACTGCAGTCATGGGATATGTAAAGTTGACACAAGCCTACTTGTCTTAGAAAAGTCCTAACCCTTTGCCACAAGCCACTGTTTCACGTCCCCTTCTGCTCCCACTCCACAGCGCCACGTGGCAAAAGCAATACTGGACCAAGTATTACATATACATTACAAGTACAATACTGTGCTACCCAAATGGTAATGGAGACAGGTAATAGCAGTACATGTGACCCTGCACAGGGAATGGAAAATGACTGAAAATTAATTAAAATGAGCACTTTTAGATCATTGTGCTCCATGCCACAGGGGGAGACAAACTGTCGAAACTCACGGATCCCACATTTACCTCAAGTATATGAGTATAACCTGCCAGATGAGCTCTGAACCCAAGAGATCTGTCTCTTATCATATCAGCATACACTGTTGTGGGAATTATTTGTGGTAAATGTAGTGGCTCAATGGAAAGCACAGAAACTAGAAGCCAGTTTTGTGTAGTCAAAGGGAGAATAATTCTCTCTATTCTCATGCAGGTAAGTTTCAGGAACGTTGCTTTTGCACAAGTACAACTACATTCTCTGTGAAAGCACATTTCAAATTGTACCATTCTAAGAGCTGAAAACTACATTGGATTAATAGTACCTAGGAAGAGAACTACAAGTGTGCCCAGGTGACTGGGAGAGCCAATGGCATGCTGGCCTGGGTCAGTAATAATGTGACAAGGGAAGTTATTCTTCCCCTGTACTCAGCACTGGTCAGGCCACACCTTGAGTACTGTGTCCAGTTCTGGGTTCCTCAATTCAAGAGAGATGTTGAGATACTGGAACATGTCCAGAGAGGGGCAACAAAGCTGGTGAGAGGCCTGGAACACAGCCCTGTGAGGAAAGGCTGAGGGATCTGGGGTTGTTTAGCTTGCAGAAGAGGAGGCTCAGTGGGGACCTCGTTGCTGTCTACAACTTCCTGAAGGGAGGCTGCAGCCAGGTGGGAGTTGATCTCTTCTCCCAGGCAACCAGCAATAGAACAAGAGGACATAGTCTCAAGTTGTGCTGGGGGAGGTATAGGGCTGATATTAGGAGGATGTTCTTCACAGAGAGAGTGATTTGCCATTGGAATGGGCTGCCTAGGGAGGTGGTGGAGTGGCCATCTCTAGAGGTGTTCAAGAGAAGTCTGGATGAGGCACTTAGTGCCATGGTCTAGTTGATTGGTTAGGACTGGGTGATAGGTTGGACTGGATGATCTTGGAGGTCTCTTCCGACCTGGTTGATTCTATGATTCCATGACTCTAGATGTAATTTATGAAAGATTTGGATGTGAATACAATCAGAAGGTGTGAGCTATAAAACTTGGTTAAGCATTTATACTGTCTCACAAAGTCAAATATGTATACATTTCTGAATTCATGGGATGTCCTTCTTAAAATTTCATCATATCTGCAGACAGGCCAGTTCTGCTTTGGTATCCAAATATCTTGTGCAATAAATGTGTCATAAGTTTTGAAAGTGTTGGCCATAAGCACATCTGTTTATCACTGCCAGTAACTGGGGGAAGAAAAAATCTAGCTGCTTAACAGCAAATTAATTTTGGTCAAGCAAAGCAGACTAGAATTTGAGCACTGACAACTTTTAATAAAAATGATTAAGTAGGACCAAGCTGTTAACTTTCAGTATAAAAGTGCTGGATTCAAATACACTGAAAGCAGAAGTAATGCTGCTTTTAATTATCTCATGGAAGAAATACCAGAAATCTAACTTTCATGGCCTTCTGTTACAGACTTTAATATCTAACTTTGGAATCACCATTTCTTCATTAAACAATTCTTTCTGTGAACTGATCAACCTGCAGCTTAGATAGTCAGCTACCTCATCTGAAAGGCAATACAGGATTTCATTCTAAGCTGCCTTCTAAATTCTGGGTTGTATTCTCAAAGATGTCAAAATTTAATTGTGATTCTCTAAGCATCTCTGAGACCATAGACCTAAAGTGATAGAACTGCTTGCTTTAGCTTGCAAATGGTTTACATTTAACTCCAGCACAGACAATTACTTTGCCCCCCCACACACACTATAGTTTTCTTCATAGTAATAAAACCTATGCATAAATTAATGCAGAGACTACTTTTATCTTGTCTATAAATGTTGATTTGGAAAACTGTTAAGTAAACTTTTGTTACTGGTTCTAATAAATGGTGATTGATATCTAGGCACATGACAGTTATGTTGTAAATCATCAAGGGATAAACCAGCAGATGGAAATAAAAATTACTGCTTCCAGCATACTCTGAGAACTTGTGAACTGGAATTGAACAGAGTGCTGAAGTTGATACTAACAGAATCTTAGTATGGTTTGGGTTGGAAGAGATCTTAAAGATCATGTAGTTCTAGCCCCCTTGCAATGGGCAGTGACACCTTCCATTATAATATCAGTTGCTCAAAGCCCTACCTAACCCTGCCTTGAGCACTTCCAGGGAGGGGGCATTTAGACCCTCTCTGAGCAACCTATTCCAGTACCTCACCACCTACACAGTAAAATAATTTCTTTCTAATATCTAGTCCAGTTCTACTCTTTTTTCAGTTTGAAACCATTACCCCTCATTCTGTCTCTACACTCCCTGATAAGAAGTCCCTCTCCATCTTTCCTGAAAGCCCCCTTTAAGTACTAGAAAGCCACTATGCAGGTCTCCCTTGGACCTTCTGTTTTCCAGACTGAACAACCTTCAACTCAGCCTTGCAAGTTTCTCAGTAGCATTGTGGAGCAAGCTGAGTATTTCATAAAATTTCTCTAAAATCTAACATAAAATGGGAGAAATGCTAATTATATTCAAATCTCTGGTATCTTTTCCATTATTTTAAGTGGATCAAGAGTGCACTGTTGGGAGGAGGTCCCTGAACTTCATGGAGTTCTGTTGCTAAATTTTACTTGTGCTGTGGGGTTTCTCTGTATTGGGGAAGATAAAATTACTTGAGTTTATGTATGTTTCAGCTTCATCATGATCCTGAAAGTTGTCTTGGCTTTTATTCTGTTATAGGTGACAACCGTCAGCCAGCTACAAGACTGTCAACAATGAGTTTTGTTGAATATGGAGATACAATAAAGGATGGTGACACAGCTATTGTGTTCTTGGGCCATGAATCCATGTTTCCTGTGAAAGTCCAGCATGGCACTGTAACTCAGACTAAGTATGGGGTCATCAGACATTCTACGGACCTCATAGGCAAGAAGTATGGCTCCAAAGTGACCTGCAGTAAAGGAGGATGGGTGTTTATTCTTCATCCAACTCCAGAACTGTGGACCATGAATCTTCCACACAGGACACAGATTCTGTATTCCACTGACATTTCCATAATCACCATGATGTTAGAACTGAAGCCAGGCTCCATAGTATGTGAATCAGGTAATAATTGATGTATTGAAATCCTTTATGTAGATCTACAACCAACATTTTTATGAAAAAAACAGATTTGTCCTTGCATTCTGCAAAAGTTCTCTCCTTTTTTCCATTGTGATATAGTTTTCCCAGCCTACACATTGAGTAACCCTATCTCATGTGCATGTTATCAGCTGCTGTTTCTTCAGCTAGTGATGTTACTTCAGTATGCTGGCCTCCTGTATGGGTATACTTCAGTAAATTGTTAAATACATGATTTGAATCAACGTTTGGGCTTTGAATTTGTAGTTTCAGACAACATAGTTGAGGTATCCAGTGAGAGGGACTCTGATGATGCAGAATGTTGAACCAATATGACCATTTTCCAACACAACTGAAATACCACTTGTCTCTGTATCCAGTTGTGCCATTAAGAATCAGATGGCATATGAAGCTGCTTTATGTATAGCAGCACTTCAAACAGGCAAAGCAGGAACCTTGCTAAAGCTAAAACAGTTGAGTTCTCTTGAGTTTAGAAATTGGTTTGTAGGACAGTCAGGCATTTTTAGGGTTGTCATGGAAAGTAGCAGCATTGTTCATTGGGCAGCTCTTCACCTCTTCCCCTCACAGTGTTTAGAGAGGATGGGAAAAATAAATACAGCAAATTATTCAGGGTGAGGGAGAATTGAATTGCTGTGTCTTGCTACACTTGGAGTATGTAAATGTTAAAGTACAGAACTGCACATAAAATGTTTTCAGTAATGTCAAAGGTATCTAGAGATGGTGAAAATGTTTTAAAAGCTCATCTATCTAAACAGCCAAAAAGAGAAGCACATGATGAAGTAACCTATTCAGATTCCAAAAAATGTTATGAGTCAAAAGTCATACCCACAAACAATCCCTTTAGCTAATGGGAAACTGTTCCCAGGTTTATTTTAATGCCTGTGCTGTCAAAGTATCGCAACTTAGTTTTCCAGGAGAAGTGAACAATTTTACTACTATAGTTTTGTTTGTATTGCTTGAAAGATTCACCATTCACAAAGAAAGTAATAAAGAGTATTGCACCATATTCATCTAGTTAACTTTGAAGCAGACCTTGCTGCCAATTTGCTTACAACTGACCAGAAGTTGTGATTTGAATTGAAATTTTTACAGGTATTGATGTCCAGAGCCTCCTGTGTCATCATGTAACCTGCTTTGGTGTCATCCTAAATTAGTGTTCAGTGATCCAAAATCATTAGTTCTAGATTAACCTCATGTGGCCTAGATGGAACCAGCCCAATGACGATTAATAGAAACAGGACAGGAAATCTGGTCTAGTAATGACATTTGAGTCTACTTCCTGCTGGTGCTGGTTTCAGACGTATTTCGAGCATTAATTAGCATGGAGGTCTGTCTTTTTTATTATTTGAACTTGAACTGATAGGCATAGTAACTGTACAGACTGGCAAAGCAGGCACTGCAAACAGGCCAAGCTCTTTTCCTTGTCTTACTAATTAAATTGTGGAAGAGTGCCCCTGCATTTATCCAGTGTTAAGCAAGCAGAATTGTAGATTAGTCTCCACAACTGAAGAAAAGATGAAGATGAGATACCTGTAATGTTGTGAATATGAGTGTAAATGATCTTTTGTGTGTGATTACAAAAATGCAGTAAAATAATCAGAAGGCTTTATTTTTTTATCACTTGTAGTATGCTGTTTAAACTGATTAATCATGATTTGACATAGCTGATATATTAATACAGGTTTTACTGTTTTTAATGGTCTTTAATAAATACACAAAGACCAAGCTTGTCAGCAATGCATGCATAATTAAAATGGTCAAAGCATACTCCATTGATGCTATAAGGGAGCTCGGCAGCTGCCTGATGTTTCATAGTGGAGGTGTAGGAATATGATCTTCTAATTTATAATTTATAAAGGTACATCAAGATTTAAAACTGTTAGCACTGGTGCTGAAGCTAAGATCTCTTGAAAGGATTGCTCCCTGGTCTGAGGAATCCCCCACTCTGATGCAGTCTTTAACAGCTTGAGCTTTCCAGAATTGAAGGATACTTGAGCTGGCCGCTAAAATACCTGGTGTGGGTGGCCTAGTAGTATGAAACTTTCATTCTCTTCAGGTAACTCTGATGTCATTTGCATTCATTGCATGTGCAGTCACTGTCTAGACAAAGGAATAAGCTTAATCTTCTTTTTTATCTGTCACCACACTCTCCAAAACTAATCTTCATGTCGTCTTTCCAGGCAAGGATGTTTGCAGTCCAATGATTACAGCTGCATATGGTTTAACAACTCAGTTTGGCAACAGATGTTGAGGTTTTTGTATTTTATACTATACTGGGACTAATATGAAACCTTTCAGATATTTTTTTTTCCAAACAAAAGTGTGTGGATCCTTTCCCCCACCTCCCTTTACAGTGCCCGCACATTGAAGCCTTTTTACTGACTTCTCTTAATGTGTCTGTCCTAACTGTCTAAATTGCCCAGGCAATGCTACACAGCACTGTGAAACCTCATTTAAACAGATAAATCTCCAAACTATATTTGTTGTGATAAAGCATTGTATTTAGACAAAATGTAATTTAGTGAAACATATTCTAATCATTATGCCAGTGCTCCTTCAGCATCCAATAAAATCAGGTTCACGTGTGCAAAAAATGTTAACTGGATTTTTTTGGTGTCACATCAGCAAAATCCCAAATGAAAAATTGCTTAACTCTGTTCGTTGCCACATAGCAAGGCATTTATGAGCCCACAGACTGGATTTCTCAAGACTGAGAACAGTATTCTGGGTCCTTCTGGATTCTGTGAGGAGTAATGAGACCTGCTGGCCAGCCTTACACTAGAGCTTTTCAAAAACAATTATGAAATTTTCAGTCACAACCTGGGTATAGATTTTGTTAAGAGTGCACTCATAAAAAATTAGTGAGGACTTAATGATTAATGGATGCTCAATGAATGATTAATAGTTGATTGCAGAGTTCCAGCAAGTTAGCTGCATGCTTATGACTCCTCTGACTTTTGGATAAATACTGCTCATGTTTATAATTTTTGTGGTGTAAGTATAGGTAAACTGTTTGCAACTCTACCTGTAGCATAAACTGTAGATCAAAGCTTCTAAGTATTACTTTGATTTTGAAAAGTGCTCAAGTTAATTAAGTATATATTTTCTGATGTCTCCCTTGTCTACCTCCTAGCAGCTGTTTAGGTTAGAGTGAGAGATGAATTAGAAAACTCAATCCTTGGATAGCACCTTTTGAAGTGTAAGAAGGGCCTCATCACTACAAACATGGGGCAGCACAGTATTCTCTTGACGTACCAAAGAACTTAACCAAAACTGGCCACATCAGGCATCAGTGTAATATATTCAGACTTGTGGCTAGTTTGCAGCTGATGAGTAATGTTGTTTATACCCTAAAGCATTTGTTTCCAGACTTTCTGGACTCACTTTCATCCTAACATTTCACTTGTCTAGAACATGTACTTTTCCTGCAACTCTGAACTTAACAATGTTACGTCCATTCACAGAAGATCCTTACCTAAGAATTCCAACTCTTGAATGTCTAAGTAAAAAACTTTTTCAGTTTTCATGTTCTCATTCCTTTTGTATGCAGTGTTATGCCTTAAAAACTTCCTTACTATCTTTTCCTTAACTCCTCAGTCTGCTCAGTGAACAATGGCCCTCTCTGACCTCCAGCATGCTGCCTAAAATGCCTGTTTCAGCATGATGTCCACAATAGATAAGCAGGAAAAAACCCTAATCTTTTGTAAAGGGAACTTCTTGATTGCTGTTTCCTCTTTCAGCCATCAGTTCATCTCAAAAGTCTCCTTCCCTCTCCTTCACTTTGTTTCTGCTCTGCTTTGTCTTCTGCCACAATGATTTTTGCCCTGGACAACCTTTACAGTATGATCTTTGGGGTAATTTTCATCAGGTGTTTTTTATCTCCTGATATATTTGCTAAAAATCATTAATGATTCTCCGGTTACATAAACTTGTCATGTAAAGTGAGTGGTGTTTATCTGTTCAGTGTTTCTTGACAGACAGTAGCTGTAGAGTTGTTAGCTCTGTCTTAAGATTAATTTTTCTTTGGTTTCCAGGCTCCTTTCCTTCTCATGGCTGACTCATGACTTATTATTTGCTAGGTCCAAGTGGCGTAGCTAGGAGACAAATGCAGCAACACTGTCTTTGTTTTGTTGTATTTATTCATTTTAGAACATCTTAGGTAGCCAAATTTTGCACTAGAAACTTCAGTTCTGGAAAAATGTTACTGGATATTGTATTGACTATTAAAGTAATACTCTGCATACTTTTCACTTTTCCTGTTTTCAAGTAATATGAACCTTGATAAAACTAAGGGTAAGAGGACTTTTTTTTTTTTCATTAAAAATAACTGTTGAGTATTACTTTGTGTGACCACTACTGTACAGATGAAGTATTGGTAAATTGTTAGGTGAACAACCTGGTCTAGTGAGAGGAGTCCTTGTCCCTTCCAACTCAAGACATCCTATGCATGCACTTAAGAGCTTTTTCAGCTTTATTCCAAAATGTGTTTGCTTATGCATTGCTGTAAACATCAATAGGTCCTAAATCACAATTCATAGTTCCTTTTCTAAATAGGACTAATTATGAGATTTTTTAGGGAAGGTGAGCCAAGTAATAGCCTGCAACGTGGAAGTATAGTGGAACCCAGAATCAGGTCACTTATGTTTATAGCATGATTCCAGGAGATTAAACAAATATCCTTTGTAATAAGAAACCAGACTAAACAGAAAACAGCGTAAAAATACACTCTCTTTTTCAGTTACCAGTCAAGTGTGATACTGGATGCTGTGGTAACACTCAGTGTTTCTATCAATAGTGTTCTGTGTAGCTATACTGTGTTAAAATAGCACATTATTTTCAAACAGATCAGACATTATCGACTGCAGCTTTGATAAGGTGAGAAACAATCTGAACATGGGCATTGTCTCCAGATGGCCGAGGTGTGTATAGGCTTCTGTGGAAAACCTGTCACTTGAACAAGCAGAGTGAGAAGAATGGATCTGTTTGAGATCAAGGGGAATGATTGAGAAATTCATTTGTTACGTATTTCCTGTCTACAGATCAGAAGGAAGTATCAGTAGGTGCTGAACTGGAGTCTAGGTGACCACTTGTTAAGATTGAAATCCGTCGAAAACTAGAGTGTTTTACCCGTCTTGGGAGAGGGCAGAAACACTCCTGTGAACTTAGATGCATCAGAGAAGAACAGAGTGTGCTTGAGCCCAAGAAGAAGGGAAAGATGCTACATTGGTCTGCAAGGTCATTAGCCTCTTAACTCATGTTATTTCTTGCCTTTGGACAAAGGTGGACCTTTTCCCCATCCTCATTTCTTCTCAGATTGTGAGCTTTGAGTATGGCATATTTGGGACCATGTGGTGTGTTGGGGACCATGAGGCATTTAATTAAATATCTGCAATGCAAATGTCTGCTTTTTGACTAGAGATGTTAAGATCACAGAACAGTCAGTGTAAAAGAGCAGTCTATTTACCAAAGGCATTAGCAATGACAAAAGAGCTCTGAAACAACAGCTCTGGTGTTAAGAATGTCTTTACTACTTCACTATCTTTTTACCTCTCTTCTGTAGTGTCCATTCATGATTAATATGCTGTAGTTAAGTGGCCATTGTCTTGTGGCAGAGAGCAAACCGTTTCTAAGGCTATTTATAGTACAACCTGTCAGAGAGGCAAGCATTCAGGTGTAAAAATTATAAACTGTACTTGTTCTAGAAGTTGTCTTACCTTCCACTTTCTAGGTCAGATCAAGACCACAGCCGTTTCACTGCACCTATATGAGATTGGTCAATCCAGTTCTTACCTTGCCTCTTCTGATACAAAATAGTAATTTTTGAGCATTCAGGGGTTTTGTTCACCTGTATACTGGTAATTCAGCTAAAATATTTCAGTTCTGGTAGCATTCTAGTTCCTGTCTACATTAGTACTTCTTTCCTAACTGATTCTGTGTCATGCTAACACCTTTCATGCTGCTTTTTTCAGTAACGATTTTGAAATAAGGACAAAGAGAATCTGAAAAAGAATTCAGAAGGTGGCAGGAGGAGTCAAGTGTTGAATGATGCAGACTTGCAGGGGAGAAGGTGAATATAAACGTTCATAAACATCAGAGGAACATGGAGTTGAGCTCTGCTTTCTTTAGACAATGCTGATGCGGCTTTTAAGGTTGTGTTGAGCATGGACTCCTGCTGAACTGCCAGACCCTCACATTCTTAATGAATCACATCAAGCGTGCTGCAGTAGTTGAGGGTCATCATGGTTTTACAGGACTGTGGGCTGTCAACCCTTCAAGGAAAGATTTTACAATGATGGGTGATTCACAGTCATCTTGTTTGTTTCCTGCAGTTTTGAGAACGTTGTCAGGGAGAAGGCAGGCAGCATCTTCAGCAGTACTGTCATTAGTAATGCTAGCGTGATGGAATTTGATATGCTAAAATGTGATCCGTGTGTATTATTCTCATGTTTGCGGTAGCCAGTCAGCAATAAATAATTCCTGCCAACTTTGTATAAAAAAAGCTCAGTCAGTAATACACCTGCAAGTGGTGACTTCCAGCATCTTAGTTTAGTTCAGGATTTGGCTTGGAGTGTTTGTGAATGAAAAAAAAGAGTACCAGAAAAGAAGCCAAAAAATCTTCATGGGTTTTCCTAGGACAAAGACAAACAGTGGTGTTTTTAAGAGCAGATTTTAAAAGAAAGTGATTAAAAATGTAAAAGAATATGAACAAGGAAACTGGATCCATGCACAAGCTGCCTCTCTCTTCTGCTTAGAGCCCAGCTGTGCTGACAGGCCTTCTGTTCACTCATTTAGATGAGCAGAGAAAGATGCAGAAAGTGTGCAGCATTGCCCATTTGAGAGGTAAAATAAATAGCATCAATTTGCAAAACTTCTCAGATCTGCAATTCTGCCTTTTGGCAGAATTCCTGTTGTTTTGGCATCCTGTTAACAGTAGTTCTCTGCTCTTGTCATTAAAAAACAAAAATCAATTAAATGTTCTTTCTGTGCTATTCACATGTGCCATTGAGGTTTTGCAACCATGTGGCTGCTGTGGTACCACTACTCCTTTTGACCAGGGAAAAGCTTGTGTGGACATTTCAAGTGCCATGACCAAGTAGTTCTTCATGTGTGCAAGTGTGTCTTTTGCTTCATTTTAATACTGGCACGAATATGTGGATTTTCACTTTAAACCTGTGTGTCAGAGTTTCCCTCTTCTCTTGGAAGAATCTGAGGCCAGTGCTAAAATCTGTAAATCCTCCTTCCCTGTCTAATCTGCCTCATTAAAGCTGAGGGGAGGGTGCCGGTCTGCCTGTGGGGGTCAGAGCCCTCTCAGAGGGAAGTAGAGGAGCAGTGCTGATTTCACAGTGCACTTGGTTGATCTGGTGGCAAACATTGGCCCTGAGCTCTATTTACAGTCTGAATGGCTCCCTTTCAGGGCTGTCTGATTAAGTACAGTGTCACAACAATGTCCCTCCCCTTCTGTGACTAGAGGGCAAGAACCTTGGATCAGTCAGTAAACTCTTGACTTCCTGTAAGGCTATGGAAAGTATTGCTCCAATTAAGCAGTTGTACCAGCCTCTATGTCCCCTAATTAATTTCCTTTCAACTAATTTCTGAGCATTCCCCACCACTGCTGTACTTCAAGTTCTGTCCCTTTAATTTTTTAAAAATATTTATGTTGAAAGAACTCGCTTCTGGCTGAAATTTAGCCTCAACAGTCATTGAAGAGAGCTAGAAATAGATTTTTTTTTTCCCTACAGGAGAAATGTGTTCCAAGTACAGATTTATAAATGGATAACTTGGTGTTGCTGTGGGATTTGGAGTTTGAGGGGGGTTATTCTGTTTAATGCCACCTGAGTGAGTAATATGAAATGTGAATTGGTACGTGGATGTCTTCTATCATTGAAAACGTTAGTTATTAGTCACTGGTCTATTTAATACACTAATGCATCAGTTAAAATCAGTTTCCTAAAATACCAAACTAAAACAAGGGGGAAAACTCTGTCTAAATAGTCCCTGGTTGTACATGGGAATGGTACTTGGGTCTCATTTCAGATATGTGACGGCTCTTGTTAGGCTTTGTTAAGGTTGTGTAGGCACGTATGTATGTAAGTCAGCTGTGAAGTCCAGTTGTTCAGCCAATGTGAGTGCATGGAGCCCAGAGGCCTTAGTTTTTGATAACACCAGTGGGAGCTGAGGATAGCCAGTGTAAGTAAGAGGCCTGAGCAAAACAGACTCCATGTCCTGAAGGCCATTTGTTTGCATGGACATTAATAGAATTTTCAAGCACAGGCACTTGCCAACATCTCGTCTTTGTTTTAATCGAGTATAAGGCTTTGATAATATGCCCAAAATTTCCTTCATCTCTTTTTCACCCTAAAAGAGTCTGGCACTTGGGAAAAACCTTTCTGATTAATTTTCCTGGATTTTTCCTGTTGTGTTTACTTCCATTCTCTTGTGGCACTTGTTAGAGCTATAGCTGACCTTTGGCATTGTTTCTTCTACTTCAGGGAGAGAGGATGGGTCCTGGGTTTGTCAGATTTTTAATTAATGCTTTGACAACCTTGAAGATTGTTTCCTAGATCATTTAGTTCCCCTCTCCTTGTGAAGGAAAGACTGTTCTCTTTCAGTAGCTTAACCAAAAGATTCTGTGCGTTTGAGTTTTGAGTAAGTGTTCAAGTATTCAAGACTAACAGAGAAGACCTTTGTTCTGACGCTTAGCCCGGTCAAAAAAGCACTTAATGAGTTATTTGTCTTTTCTAGGTACAGGCAGCGGATCCCTCTCCCACGCTGTCATCAGGACAGTGGCTCCTACAGGACACTTGTACACTGTGGAGTTCCACCAACAGAGAGCAGAGAAGGCCAGGGAGGAGTTTCGGGAGCATGGAGTGGAGCATCTGGTCACTGTGACCAACCAGGATGTCTGCAAAAATGGATTTGGTGTCTCAAACATTGCAGATGCTGTGTTCCTGGATATTCCATCTCCATGGGAAGCCATAGGACATGCAAAGTCAGCGTTAAAAGCTGAAGGTAACTGCACTCTTTCTGTTCAGGAGGTACTGTGCATGGATAGGTCTTTTTCTTTGAGCCATATGGTAGATCTGCTCGCTTCCACTGTGTGATCACTGTTCTCAAATGCCAGTCTCTGGGCATTTCTAAGGCTGAAAAACCTTCAAAAGAGGTCTCGAATTTACACTGAAAGATTGGAAAGGAGAATAGTTTTTTTCCTACAGGCCTGTTCTGGCTGCTACAATTATCATGGGCACTTTGTGAAAAACTCTTTGAACCTTTGTCAAGTACACTGTGCTAGATCTGTGTTGTGTGGGAAGCAGCAGTAACAATAAATGCTGAAAGCAAATTTCTTTAGCAATTCAGTGAAAAGGTGTTTGTATAAAAGGTGTGCAGGCACACTTCACATCAATCACTGCAGATTTGCACCTATTTAATAGAGCACCTCATCAATAATGTGTAAGAAAATGTGGTTATACTTAAATAGGCTTGCCAATTTCTGCCTTTAATCTCTGCTGCTGGAAATGAGAAATTTGACATTGTTTGCAGTGGGAGTGGAACATAGGAGGTTGTTCTAGTTTATGCCAGTTATTCTGGGATTGTGACAGCAAGTGAGAACTGCTGTTGAGGTCTTGGATGGATTTTATCAGTTATCATTCTGTTATCCTGGAATAAGTTTTCCTCTAATTGATGTTACACTAGTGTAACTATATCAGTGGGGACCTGAATTAACTTGTGCCAGATCACTTCCATCCACAAAAGTGACTTTTCTAAAGAAGATAGCATGGAATGCTGAACAGTGTCCATACTGGCACATGAGTTCTGTAAAACTCCATTGTGTGCCAAGGCCCAGTTCTGTGTTAAAATAGGTAACCACAGGCCTAACTTTAAATTAATTGCTATGTCTTCTTGAAATCAATGGATTTAAGTTTGTTCTTAAAGGTCATTGAATGTGCATTACCTTGCTCAGTCAGAACCAACCCAGCTTTTAGGTTACTTCAACTGCTGCTGAAGTTTTTGTAGGAAGCTTTCTGTTACCAACGTAACACATGCTTTCTTTAAAAAGCAAATAAATAACAAGACTTTCTAGCACTCTGCACCTGCAAGGGTTACAGCCCAGTTGGTAGCTGCTCTCCGGTGGGTCCTGGGAGGAAAAATTGCACAGCACTGTATGATGCCCTTCCCATGCTCAAATTATCTAATCTAGTGAGCACAACACTCAGCTGACTTCCCAGCTTAGAAGGCGCTGCATTGCGCAGTCCAATTTGAATTATTTAAGTGGTGCATGTTTAGAATACTAAGCAGAGCTGCTTGAACAGTTCCAAGTTTTGAATCCTTGTCTCACTCCAACATTTGAAATCCTACAAAAGGTATTACAGTCCCAAACTGTAACTGGCTATACCATCCAATGTACTTTTCTGTGCTATGCTACAAGGTTCCACATGCTTTTAAATCATGTGTTTTTGTGTTTGTGAAGTGGAATCGTGCACGTTATGTACCAGTTAAAAAGCAAAGTTGCTAATCCTGGCTGCAGTCTTTGCTGCAAAGAGCAACCAGTGTCTGAGATCTGGTATTGGTCTAAGGCTCATCTTTTGGGTGTCACAGTAGCTGACTAAGCCAGCAGCATATTTTTTATTTTGCATATAAACAAAAGGTGGTTTTGATATACAGTACAGTTGACTGCAGTAGCAATAGGTACAAACCTAGACACATTTCTGTTCTCTTCTAAATCATATGGGTAGTTCTGTTGTGGTTTTATTTGTACTGCTGTCAAATCTGAGATATGATAGGGCATCTGCAACTGCTGCCCTTTCTTTACTGCAGGCAGATCATTTTATAGTGCTCCTTTGTTTTGTTTTCAAACAATTAAAGTTCTTTTGCAGTAAGAACAGTCTGTGCACATACTGCTGTTGTTCACTGCCATGCCATGGGACGATGCAGTGATAAAACACCGCTGGAGAAAATTAGTTGTTCCACCTTTTTCCCTCCATGCCTTCTCTCACATCTGGTGAGGGTCACATTTGAGCCATTCACACTGTGGGGTTTATTGTGATGTGCTGCACAAATATCACAGCTGTACTGCCACAGAGTGGTAATTTGTTCCCTAAAGTCTTAAGGTACCTTGAATGAAACCAGAACTAGGTGAATTCAGTATAGAGCATCAGCTAGCCTCCTATTTAAAACCACAGAATGCTTTATGGAATATTCAGCAGGGACAGTATCTGAAAGAGTGTTCTTAACCTTAACAAAACTTTATCAAATCAATGTTTTCTCTCCTACTGAAGCTCAAGATCCAGTTGTAGCTGCTAGTAGTCTGAGCATTAATGATCCTCCTTACAGAGTACACTTAACACTCATATTATGCCTTGCACTGTGCACTACTTAGAGTAGCTTGGCCTCCTGCTTAAAGCCCTGCTGACTCGTGGAGAGCTAAAAGAATAAAATGGCATAGTTTGTTTGTGACTAGAAGGTTCATTTCTCTGGTGATGTGTGCTGCCAAAGTTCAGGCTTGCATCTCAACTGCATCCTTCTCTGCTGATTTCACCAGTCACACTTCTAGGAGAAATGCTGCTGTAATACCTTCCAGGCACTGCTGCACTGCAGAACTTGCTTTCATTTCCAGACCTGCACTGTTTGTCTTCTGCAGCATCTGCTGATTAATGCTTTTCTGTAGTCATAGCTGCTGTTCCCAATATCTGACCTTGGTGGTTTTTGCAAAGTTGCCATTAACCCCTTCAGGCTAAATTTTAGAAGATGAAGAAAAGGAAAAAAAAAACAAACTATCATCAGTATTCTATGGTTCCTAAATGCCCTGAAACTTTTGACTCAATCATCTCACAGCTGAATACTGTAATGCTTTGAATATAATTCGGCACCCACCTACTCTACTCTCATAAATACCGTCTATTTCTTCCAAGGCTGTAGAAGATGAAGCAGAAATCCATTTGTACAATAATTTTCATATATATTTTAAATTTCTGGATAAGGAGATGGAATAATACAGCCATATATTAGGTTGGATTAGCCTCTTGCATTATAAATTGGTCTTTGGTGGTGTTAACAGTCTGAGTCACAAAATTATTTAAAACATTCATTTTTTATTTCCTTTTTTTTTTAAAAGATTTGACTTATAAATTTAGAGTTGCCAGTCCCTCTTGAGGGTTATAAATCTCCTAAGTTATGAGTTTGTCAAACTCAAGGGATCCTTGAGATACCACCTGAATCAGGTGACATGGCACTGTGAGGCCTCCCGCAAAACTCTTCAGGGAGAGTTCCCTCTGAACTTTTCCCTGTTTGGGCCTCTGCGTTTCCTGCCATCAGAGGACCCCTGCAGATTATTATGCTCTTTGTAGCAGGAGTTGGTTTTCATTTCTCAAATCTTTATATTTGTTTTGTTTGTATACAATAGACTTAAAAAAGGTTTTCATTTTTCCCCTTAGCGTAGCCATTGATTGTTTTCCTAACCTGCCAAGTTTGGTTATTACAGATGCTGTATAAGAGAATAAATAATATTTCATCCTCCCAGTAGCCTGTGGTGCAGGTAAGGCACTGCCTGGTTTAATTAGTTTCAATTTTCATTTGGGTTTGCCTCCCTTCTCCCCTGGGCTTTCAGGGAATACCACATCCATGTAGAAAGTCTCATTGGTTTTTTTCCTTGAGTCCCAGAGATTATTCATGGTCCTGTTTTGAAACCACCCAGGTGTGGTTTTGAGGAGTGGCTGAAATCCCTGGCACCAGTGTGCTATCTGAGTGGGGAGTACTCCAGGTTGAAACACACTGGGAAGAGGGCAGAAAAATTGAGGCTGATGTTGTTTGGGCTCAGGCTACCTCAAGAATGCACAGGGAATATGTTAGAGCAGGAAGTGGAGCCTGACAGTCTAGCATGCTGTCGTCCTCCCTCCATGCAGGAGGTACTTGAATTGATGTTGATGTTTTTCATGTCCACAGGAGATTGTTTTGGAATAAATGGATGAAGCAATAAGTGCTTGCTAAAATGTGAGCAAGTGTGGTAGCTGCTTTCATTTGAAGGAGAGTTAACTCAAGGTGAGGTTAAATATCTACAAACTAACTTGACCTTGAAGCATATCCTCACAATATTGAGGGGCTATCTAGTGTAGTGCAAAGCTACCCCACTAGGATCTAGAACGGGGCACTGACTCACAAAGCAGCTTCATCTGATTCCCAAGCACTGGCTGTTTGCTGAGCCAGCTGTTGTATCTTGTTGGAAGGCATTAACCTAACTCAGGTCTGTCAGGGATTGGTAGGTTAGGTGCACAGCATGAGCCTGGCCTGTAGTAAAAGTGACTCTCTGATGTGTCAAGAGTCAAGCAGAATAATAATCTCTTAATCCATGCTGTAGTATGTTGGCTATTGACCTTTACACAGTTTCTGGGAAGTAGTTTGGGATGAAAGGATCCTTAAAGGAAGTTGTGATGTTTTCTTCCCCATTTTGAAGCTAGCTTAGTTTTTAACTTCTTATTGATGCTTTTGCCAGCACATAATAGTGAGCAGGAATAAATTGCTTTTGAAGGATACATCTACAAATGTAGAGGTGAAGGTCACATTTGCAGAAGATTACATCAAGCTCCTATTAATGAGCTGGCATGTGATTTGGAGAAGGTTTTCTTTTCTGAATCAAGAAACATCCTTTAATGTCTTCCAACAGCCAAATCCTCTAATTTCACTTGTCAGGGAAGCTACATCAAATCGCCCACAAACACATTCACTTAAAGGACGTTCTGTCCCCTTTTACAGAGGCAATATTTTTAGTGTCCTACTAGTACAGAGTAAATGCCACGGTGATGCTACTCAGTGACTCTTCTGCCTCGCCCCTACAGAATGACAATGCCTGTGTGATTTTTTTTTCTTCCCCGAGATCTTTGTAACGTAATCTCCCAGTTACGACAGTGCACTCAAGTGCCAAAACCCAAAGCTGTGTTCACAGGATCACAGGATGTAAGGGGTTAGAAGGGACCTCCAGAGATCATTGAGTCCAACCCCTCTGCCAGAGCAGGACGATAGAATCTAGTGCAGCTTGCACAGCAACATATCCAGATGGGTCTTGAGAGTCTCCAGAGAGGGAGACTCCACAACCTCTCTGGGGATCCTGTTCTAGTGCTCCATGACCCTTACAGTAAAGAAATTCTTCCTTAGGTTGAGGTGGAACTTCCTGTGCTGGAGTTTGCATCCATTGCCCTTTGTACTATCACAGGGCACAATTGAGAAGAGGCTGTCCCTTCCTTCTTGACACCCAGCCTTCGTATATTTATAAACATCCATTAAATCCCTTCTCAATCTTTTCCATACTGAAAAGCCCCAGGTCTCTCAGCCTTTCCTCATAAGGCATGTGCTCCATGGTCGTCCTTGTATCCCTCTGTTGGACTCTCTCAAGTCTGTGCCTCTTGAACTGGGGAGCCCAGAATGGGACACAATATTCCAGGTGAGGTCTTAGTAGAGGGAGTAGAGAGGGGAGGAGAACCTCCCTCCATCTGCTGGACACACTCTTAATGTTCTTTTACCAGAGATAAAAATGCTGTGTTATATTCTTTACACATCACAGAATCATTTCTAAAATTACAGGCCCTTTTCCCTGGAACTTAATGGTGCTGCACTACATATGTTCTTTTTTGCATCTTCTGAATAATATTGAGATGATGAAAAAACCTGCCAGAACACTTATGACACATACTATAATGTATAGAAGTGAGAGCACATAACTTGGACATGTTTTCTGTATCATAACACATCATGTTTTCTGAACATGAGCCAGCAGTGTGCCCAGGTGGCCAACAGAGCCGATGGCATCCTGGCCTGTGTCAGGAACAGTGTGGCCAGTAGGACAAAGTAGATTATTCTTCCTCTGTACTCAACACTGGTCAGGCCACACCTTGAGTACTGTGTCCAGTTCTGGGCTCCTCAATTCAAGAGAGATGTTGAGATACTGGAATGTGTCCAGAGAGGGGCAACAAAGCTGGTGAGAGGCCTGGAACACAGCCCTGTGGGGGCAGGCTGAGGGAGCTGGGGGTGTGCAGCCTGGAGAAGAGGAGGCTCAGGGGTGACCTCATTGCTGTCTACAACTGCCTGAAGGGTGGTTGTAGCCAGGTGGGAGTCGGTGTCCTCTCCCAGACAACCAGCAAGAGAACAAGGGGACACAGTCTCAAGTTGTGCCGGGGAGGTATATGCTTGATATTAGGAGGAAGTTCTTCATGGAGAGAGTGATTTGCCATTGGAATGGGCTGCCCTGGGAGGTGGTGGAGTGGCCATCTCGGGAGGTGTTAAAGAAAAGACTGGATGAGGCACTTAATGCCATGGTCTAGTTGACTGTCTAGGGCTGGGTGCTAAGTTGGACTGGATGATCTTGGAGGTCTCTTCCAACCTGGTTTATTCTGTCAGTGTGCACTGGAATTCTTGTCAGTTGGGTAGTACTGCCAGATTTCCCATACTTGACACCTAGTGTAATTATTAGCTGAGTAGAACTGGTCGAGGTGTTAGTCCTCGCTCAGAAAAAAAAAAAAAGAAAGAAATTTGTTGCTTGGAGTTGAGTACAGGAACATACTAGGAACTGCTCCTGAAGGAGGAACGACTTCCAAGGCACTGACCTCTTGTAGAGATGCAGCAGTCTGTTGCTTGATTACTAATTAGATACTGTCTGTCAAAATGTACCATGCTCTGTGGATGCAAATATTTTTTATTTCCTCCTTCTCTTAAGCTGTTTTCTTTAATCATTCCAGTCTGAATGGTACTTACATTTTCATATCCTTTCAACCCTATTGCTGGTTATAATGAGTGCCAGGACTGCGTGGGCTTGTTCCAGCCTACAAGTTTGGAAGATTTAACCTCTCCATTAAGTTTTTCAAACTAACTCACTCCCTGTAAAACTGAAGGTAGAAAAAAATGAAGGCTTTCGTACAGTCTCATTATTCTCTTCTCCTCAACTGTAGCACTTGTCAGATGAGTTATACATGAATAAACACATTTTTAGACAGCTCTTCAGATCAAAAAGCTCACGCAGCTTCCCAATGTGAACAGGATTAACCTCAGATAATTACTGTATCAATTTATGATGACACACAAATCTCATTAGCCAAATTTAGGAATGGTAGCTTTCCTAAAAGGAAAGCTCTGAAAGGACACAAACTCTGTTTATCCTAAAACATTTCCGTTGAGTCGTTTTCACTGCTCCCTACTCTAGTCCACCCCTTTGTGATTCACAGACAGAGCAGTATGATGTCCCAGCAAGGCAGAGGGAGGGAGTTCATGTCTTTTCTTCATTCACCAAAGAATCTGTGGCATGGCAAGACAAGGCAATGCATATTCAACTCCTTGAATGCCTCTTCATGTCTAAAGGACAAGAGGGCTCTTAGAGAATCTGAGAATTCTGAATGCTGAAATCTAGATTTACATCTGCTTGGTGATTGTAACAGCAAGAGTGTTTCCTAGCTGATAATCCAGGGTGGTACAGAGGGCACCCTACAGTGTAAAGAATTCAGAAGCACCAGGTCTGTGGAAGATGGTGGTGCCTCTGCTTTTAGAACACATGACCAAGTCCTTCTGGGTGCTGGTTTTCTGCTGGTTAGAGTCCACTCTTTTCTGATCTAAACATACCATGGCAATTGAAGCTTCCCAAATCTTTCTATTTTAAACAGCCTCTCACAGTCCGGAACTGCAATTTTATTTTTGCTTTCCAACCTTTTGCTAATTGTAGCTTTCCAGTCTTTTCCTTATATCAGCTTAATCAATTCCAGCCTGCAAGTCAGAGCTGGCCTGCTTGGTGGTGTGTACAGGAAAAGACAGAGGAGACCCCTCTTCTGCTCGTTAGGATCCATGAAGATGCTAATGCTTGATGGTTTTGTTCCCAACCTCTTTGTAGTATTTCTATTTGGGAAAGATGTATAATAATAATGAGAACATTAGGTATGGAAGGGAAAGAATTAAATTGGCAGAACTAGTAAAACCCACTGGAAGCTGTCAGTCATATGGAATAACAACTGTTTTACTCTGTCTTCTCACTCTTCTCACCTGAGAAGCTTCCAGCAGTGCATTAAGTAAAGTAGCATTAGAGGGTTTTTGTGCTTCTCCTCTGGATATTAACTATTGCAAGCAAGAGCTTTCTTCCCTACCAAGCACGTTGCAAGTATGTTTTAGAATAGAATCAACAAGGTTGGAAGAGACCTCCAAGATCATGCAGTCCAACATACCACCCAGCCCTATCCAGTCAACTAGACCATGGCACTAAGTGCCTCATCCAGTCTTTTCCTGAACACCCCCAGGGATGGTGACTCCACCACCTCCCTGGGCAGCCCATTCCAGTGGCAAATCACTCTCTCTGTGAAGAACTTCCTCCTAACATCCAGCCTATACTTTTCTGTAACTCTCCTTCCTCAAGCAGTCTGCTTTGCAAGGAGACAGTCTGATAAATCATCACCAACTTTGGTGTTGACACGCTGTGCTCAGCTGACCATCCCGAGGCAAAATGAGGGCCTCTCTGCCTTTAATTGAAGGCTTGACAATAACCGTAGGCGGCTCTGCAGCTTGCGTGGCAACAGCTGTGTGCAAACTTCTTACTTTTTGACTATAAATCTAGAGCATGTGAATTCAGAAGCCTAAACATATCCTGAAACCCGTGTATGAATAATATGAACAAACTTACTTTAAATGTAAATTTTTATTTTATTTTTTTATTGCAATATAAACCACCAAAAACAAAAAGCCTGAATGAAATAGTAGTAAGTCTCTGGTCTCTCTGCAGACTCTCCCTCTGCAGACAAAGAGTTATTGTGAAGTGACATTTAGCTAAGTTAGACATTTGTTCAGTTCCCTGCATAATCAGAATATAACATTTTTCTTTATAACATATGAGCATCAGAATCACAGAATTAATCAGGTTGGAAAAGACTTCTAAGATAATCAAGTCCAGCCTATCACCAAACCCTTCTAATTAACTAAACCATGGCACTAAGTGCCTCATCCAGCCTTCTCTTAAACACCTCCAGGGATGGTGACTTAAACAGCTCCAAGGATGGTGACTCCATCAACTCCTCGGGCAGCCTCTGGGCAATCTTTCCATGAAGAACTTCTTCCTAACATCCAGCCTAAACCTGCCCTGGCACAGTTTGAGACTGTGTCCTCTTGTTCTGTCACTGGGTGCCTGGGAGAAGAGACCAACCCCTGCCTGGCTACAACCTCCTTTCAGGTAGCTGTAGAGAGAAATAAGTAGCTTTCTAATTCTGTGGCAGAAATTTCTTCCTGACCTCCTGTCCTTTACATCTACATATGCTGCAGAAGTGTGTGCTGCTTTGGCCAGAAAGAATTATCTGTCTGATAGAAAATCACTTTGGTAGCCCTGGCCACCCTGATAAACACAGAAATCTGATTTCATGGGAGCTAACGGACTGGATGTGCAATTAAATCAGCATCAACAGAGTTGGTTAACGATGACACACACCAGCATTAATTTTGCAGGTGATTATTAAATTTGTTTTTGAATTGTCACTCCAGGGAATTACTTGTCCAGGGTACTTTCTTCTGAAGATGTATGATAAGAACCCCTGGCTATGGAGACTTTATTTCAGATTGAAAATTAAATCCTGCTTAGTGTATGGTGGATTAATAGTCAGGGAAAGTGTTCTTCCTCAGTCACTACCCAGCACATCCTTGCTGCACAGTAACTGGAGTGCTACAGTGACGCTTTCAGACCTGATGCTTTTTTTAGAGATGGGACTTTAGAAACGAAGAAGGGAAAAAAAGGGGAGTTTGAGATAAAGCAGGCTTCATGTAGTTCCAGCATAGCCTCTATTTTTAGCAGGATGCTTTGCTCTCACTTGCATGGGTTCTTTAACTACTTAGACAACTGGTGTTGGAAGGCTTGACTGGATGAGCCTGGGAGAGGGCTGGGAAGGAATGCAAATCAGGTCAGCAAGCATTTTCATCTAATTGTAATAAGTAAAACAATAGCTGAAGCTGCATTGCTCAGTGTTCCTTCCCCCAGCACAAAAGCTTTTCAGGAAGGGCACTTGCATGTGGGACACTGTGTCCTGGGTAAAAGCACATGCCCTGGCTTTATGGCAGACAGTGTCCTTATAATTCTTTGATCAGATTTGGCTGTGGCTTTTCAGAGTAAATCTGAATCATTCTATTCTCAGCTGTTAAGCTGATGCTGTAACACTCAGAAAGTTGTAGGGGGCCTATTAATAATCTGTATTTAGAATCAAAAATCTGAAGTGTGCATAGACAAAGAGATGAGTGTCAGTTTATCACTTAAGAGTTTTGGAGCATTTGCCTTAAACCTGCCCAGTGCGATCCCAGTAGACTTTAACGCTCAGGAGACGGCTAGTCAGCTTGACTAAAAGGGTAAAGCCCTAACAGCACTCCATCTATGGCCTGGAGAGATGACTTTATTCTGTACACACATACCATCGTTCTCAAATAAACACAGCCGCTTTTGTCAGGGGATGTGCACACACACTTAGACTCTAATGAAGGCAACTCTGCACAGTGCGTGGAGAATGACTTCTGGCTTTGTGTAGGTGCCAACTTCAGTTTGGTGCCTCAGTCCAGAATGGTGACTAGTGACTCCAAAAGAGTTGCAGCTCTAAAGGGATCTTTCATGGGTTTATGATGAACGAATGTGGTGGGCAACACTGGCTTTGGGAGGTGAATAAATTTGCTGTCGCAATTTTTAAAGGTTTGGAAACGTCTTGCGGAGTCGTCCGTGTTTGATTTTGTGCTGACACTTCAAATGTGCATGGAGATTTTCCTGAAGAACATTTTCAACTCGTCTGTGTAATAGTAGTTCTGAGGGCTTCTCGGGGACTTTGAAAAAAGGTGAAAAGTGCCTCGGTTTGCTTTTTGCCTTCTTTTCCACTACCTGTCTCATTTTGCAGGTGGCCGCATCTGCTCTTTCTCCCCTTGCATTGAACAAGTCCAAAGAACCTGCCTAGCGATGGAAGAATGTGGTTTCACAGAGATTAACACCTTGGAAATTCTGCTCCGAGTGTACAATGTAAGGACAATTAGCTTGCAAATCCCTGACCTTGGAAAGGCAACTGAGGATAATTCTAGCACGGGCTTTGACAGCAGCAACCCATCAAACCAAGGCAGCCTGTCCACTAATCTGCAGAAAGGAAGTGCGCAGTTCAAAAGCGGCGTGCCACTCAGGGAGATGGTGGGTCACACTGGATACCTGACCTTTGCCACCAAGAGCCTCTTTTAGTACATGTTGAGTCGGTGCAGTTTGGAGCTTGTGTGTGTATTCTGCTTTCATGCTGCTTTTTTGTAGGGCATCTGAATTTTCGCTCATCAGGGAATTCCATATATAGTCAGATTTGGTTGGAACACGCTTTGTTTAAATAGCACGCAAGCATTAAGCAGAGCAGCATCAAGGGAATGTTGAAACTCTGGAATGGTGCTCCACTTGCTGTCAGAAAGAAGATAAATTAACAGCGAATGGCCATTCACTGGAATGTGCGGAATAAAGATCCCTCTCGATAAGAAGGCAAAACCAACGGCACACTAGTTGCAAATAAATTGAATTTTTCCCTCCTCTTTTATGAATTACTTTCCCAGGTTTATATTTTGTTTTGTTTTGTTTTTTTTTTTCTAGCACCACTCAAAACTGTTTTTCCTAAATTCTGTAGTGTCTGTGTTAGTCTTAGGGAATGTGAAAGTTCATTTTAGGTACAAAAGTTGCAAGGTCATAGGATTGCCAGCACAAATGATCACAGAATTAATATTTCCTTGGAATAGTGTTTGGCTGCACAGAGGAATATTGACAGTGCTCAACCTCATTCCTTTCCAGGCAGGCATCTGCACCTGGAAATCATTTAGATTACATGAAGGTCAAAAAAGTGTGCTAATTGTTTGGTTTGGTTTGAAATAATATGATGTGCTCATCAATTTGTGGTAGAAGTTTGGACCTAGATTCATACTGTAACCTTCTAATAGATCATCCACTTCCATAGTTGATGAATCCACTGTGAACATTCACTGAGCATCTGGTTAATGTTATGTGAACACCTGTTTGTAAGCAGTGTGGCTGAGGTTCCATCTCTTTGGTGTTTTCTGTGCATCACGGCGTACTGTCTTTCTGCAGCTGAACAACAGACTGCTTTTGGCAGAAGGTCTGTCTCCCAGTTGCAACAACAATGCAAACTTGGTAGAATTCTCAACTAGCTTTATTAATTAAGTTTTCAGGCCATTTACTCTGTGGTCTTCCATACAGAGCTAGTGGACGTGATGAACCGTTTGAATGCTGGATTAAATATTGTACTTGACGATTAAAGTAATGATGCAAATTCATGAAGTTCCTTCTTTCTTTTTTTTTGATATTTAATGAATGCACAAGTATTTTTATGCCAGCCACTAGTCCTGTCTCCCAAAGCATTTAGCTGTCCCTTGCAGTCAGTACCTGAATATATTGATTGCTGTGTCAGAAAAACAGCCATTCATAAAGTGCTGCCTGCTCATTTGAGCCTGATATCCCTCCCCCATTCTTGACAAAAATAAACCAAGCTGAGCTTTCAGTGTGTTATAGCAGAATGCTAATCCATAACGGTTTAAAGAGAGCTCAACCAATCACGACAGCAAAGATAAACAGTTGAGCAGATTAGAGGCAGAAAGCAATTCTGTGGGACTAAACCGGTTATGTAATTTGGCCTACAGCTCTTAACATTTCTCCAGAAGTTAGGTGAAAGTTCTCTTTCTGCTACTGTTCTTGTCCTCCAGAAGGGTATGCAGTAAGCTGCCGACACCATGTGTGTGGCTTGGTAGCTGTCTTGCAGTGATGTGCTTGCACATGTGTGTGTTTGCACGTTTGCATGCTTAAATCACCATCACCACAGGAGTATGGCCAAGGTGCTGACAACAAGCAGAAGAGAGGATGGGGAAATAGGGTAATGCTTGTTTTTAACTTTCTTCAAGGTGATTCTCATTCACTAACATGTAGGATCCTTGATCTTCAGGGATAATTCCATCCCTAGACTTGATTCTCTTTTGCTGACAGACTTTATTTTAATACAGTGTAACATTTTAACAGGATTGAAGAGGGGCAAAGGCACATTTTTGTCCTACAAACAGATGTGTCTTCATGGAGCTTGAAAAGAGGCTGATGCCTCTTTTCCTACAAAGCCTAATTCAACCCCCCTTGAAATAAACCATTGACTTTGCATGGTCCCATATTGATTTGATCCCTGCTGAGGAAGGGCAAGCATTGCATAAGAGAAGGACTTATTTTCTGCCTTCGTAATATTGAAAGGGTTTCTGTGTTTTCGTTGCCAATCACAGCCATGGTCAACAGCACCACACCACTCCCTGCTGTTTCTTTGTTGTCAGGGTCACAAGGATGATCCCACGCTGACCAGCATGGATGGTGAATGCTGCCAGAAGCCCCCAGTGTTTAATTCTGCTTATGATCACCCTTGTTTTACATTCTGGCTACATCCCTGTCGAAAGTGGTAAATGAGAAGCATGGGTTTTCCCTACCACTCTTGGAGAATCTGACTGGGCCTTGCTTTTTAATATATTTTAGTGTTCGGTCTGGGATGTAACGTATCTTCTTCCAGTCACACGCTGACAAGCAGCATGTTTCCACTGCAGCCCCATGCGTGGATCCCTCAGCTGTGGAGAAGCACCCAGTACACAGCTCTGCCCAAAAGCCAGGTTCAGCTTGTCTTTTTGTGTGCTATGCCTTACAAGCTAGCATGGTTAAGACACCTTGTATCCTACAAGGCAAATAGCAGTGACCAAGATGAGGCTTGTGAAATACTTGAAAGGTCTGCTTGCTGTTCACCATTTACCTGTGCTTTAATTAAAGCATTTCAGATCTGTATCTCACTGTGGTTGTTCCTTCTTACCTCTTAGCACAGCACATTAGCACAGCACTGTTTTCCTGTGAGAAGATGTGATCGTAAATCCTGCCTGAGAACCTTAAAGCGACAAAGTAGCAAAAATGCTGGAACTCTTCTGCTTGATTTCCTGCCCTCTCTCTTCTCCTTAGGTGCTTTGGGATACGTGATGCTGAGGAGATGGTTCTTCCTGGGAAGTGTTCCCGAGATGAGGGTTCTGGTTCACACTTGTTCCCTCGAGAGCACATCTGTGCTCCATTAGTCCTGGTGAATGGGATGATTGCGGAAGTCATGGAGACCTGGAAAGGAGGGGGGCCCAGGGATGCAGCAAGCCTAGATCCGCTTGTAAATACTTGTGCTCCTCACAGCAGAGTCTGCGTCGTTAGGTGAACAAGTGCACTGTCAGCCTACGTGTTTATGCCTCACCAGCCTCCTGGACACAGACTGGAGAAATCTCTGTCCTCCTGGGCTGCAGCTTAGTGGTGTTCAGTGCTCCCAGCTCACCTCTGATGCCAGTGCAGGCTTGGAAAAGGAAGGCTGAGAAATGGCTGGGCTCTGGGGGGCACATTACTGGGTTCCTTCTCAGCTTCTGCTTGTGCAAGTACAAGAAAGGCACAGTAAAAGCAAAGTGGGGGAGTCGGCATTGCATAACCATGATGTTACATCAAAGGTACGTGCAGCTGTCACTGGTTGGAGGAAGGGGGTTTACTACCAGAAAGTTCTGTCTGTGTCACCATGAGGGAAAGCATTTACATGCTGCTGGCCTGTTGAGTGCTCCTGAGGAATTATGTTGTTCATATGCCAAAAGAGGGGAGCCAAATTGTGTTATTTCCTTTCTCCCTACGTGACAGCTTCAGAACTGGAATGAATCTGCATCAATATCAACACAGGGAACGAATAAACCTTGAATTAAATAGTCAAATGAAAATAATCCTCCTTACTGTTATCCAGCCCTTTACCTGCCTATCTCACCCAGGAGCTCGGTGTCCTTTAGTGGGCTGCTCAGGACACACTGTTCTCCTCTGTCGTGGGGCACAAGCTTTGAGCTCCAAGGTTAGCTGGCTGATACGCTGATAAAAACAAACGTGGAAGCCAGCTGGGAACATTAGCCTGTCAGGCATCTCACCATACCTGTGTGTAGATTGCCCACAACTGTGCTTCCCTTGATGTGGAGCAGTCCCTTCCCATTATCTTCCCCCTTCTGTCCACAACCTCAAAGCTAACAGACGACTGCTGGCACGCACCAGTTCTTCCTGGTGCTGCAAGGCGACTCAGCTTGCACAGCCAGGTTTTTGGCAGAGGCAGGCGTGTTCTCCTTACTGGACTGCAAGGCAGGAAGAAGGGCTATTTTTTGGCACCCCGTGCGGACATACAACCACAAAGGCCTTGCAGGTATGATGGCTGGGAGATGCAGTGGAGAGAAGTTGCCTGACTACTCCTGACCCTGGGCACCCTGCAAAAGTGATATGCTGCCATGGCAACAGCACTGCATCATTCAAGCCCCTGAAGACCTCAGCCTGAAGTTATACTGGCGGGGGCTGAGTAGGCTGATGCTAAATATCGTATTCTTACAGTTCTTAAGGGGATGATTTGCATTCCAGTGGAGATGTGGAGAAGCTTTCTCCAGGTGTCTGGATAGCTGCAGGAAATGTCAGAGACCAGGACACAGCAAGTTCAGAGCTTCTGCTCCCAGAGGAGCTGGCTGAGCAGTCAGCTACATCAGTAGAGGAAGGAGTTTTTCCCATCTTTTTTTTCTGAAAGCACTGATACTGATTCAGCACAAAACCTATGTGCATGCCTAGGTCTAGCCAGCTAGGAGAAACTGTTGCTTTAGCAACCTCCCTTTGAATTAGGCACCATGCAGGAAGGGGAAGTCTGCAGTGGGATTTTCCTCTTTCTCTTGTGTTGCTCTGGGGGGCTGTAGGTCTGTCCTTCAGTCAAACATACATTAGCAGTGGTTGTCCTTAAAAGAGGTGCCTCTAACATGGTGTTGCTGGTCCCTGCACATGTGGAATGAAAGTTTGTAATGCTAAAATATCGCGAGCCAGAAGTTCACAGGATCACAGCATGTTAGGGGTTGGAAGGGACCCAAAGAGATCATCAAGTCTAACCTCCCTGCCAGAGCAGGACCATACAATCTAGTGCAGGTCACAGGAATGCATCCAGACGAGCCTTGAAAGTCTCCAGAGAAGGAGACTCCACAACGCCCCGGGGAGCCTGTTCCAACCCTTACAGTAAAGAAGTTCCCCCTTGTGTTGAGGTGGAACCTCCTGTACTGCAGCTTAAATCCATTGCTCCTTGTCCTATCACAGGGAACAAGTGAGCAGAGCCTGTCCCCCCCTCTCCTGGCACTGAGCCCTCAGATAATTATAAACATTTATTGAATCCCCTCTCAGTCTTCTCTTCTCCAGACTAAAAAGCCCCAGGTCCCTCAGCCTCTGCTCATCAGGCAGTGTTCCATCCTCATAGTCCTCCATTGGACTCTCCTGAGCAGATCCCTGTCCCTCGTAAACTGAGGAGCCCAAAACTGAATGCAGTACTCAAGATGGGGTCTCAGCAGAGCAGATTAGAGGCAGAGGAGGTGAGGAAGATGATGAGATAGTAGCCTCTGTGGTACTTTTTACATTGGTCCCTCATGCCCCTAGAAATTGCACTATTACAGGATAATAAAAGTAAAATCAAGATCCACCTATTTGTAGGAATCACCTGGATGTGAAAATCAATTCTTCCTGGAGAAAGAAGTGGAAGAAGCAGTAGCTTGCAAGGTAGAGAATGATTTCTTGGAGAAGGCTCCTCCCTTCCTGACCTTTTGCAATGAAGAGGCAATTTCCCAGAAGCTTCCAACTGTTCCCCCTGAAAGCTGTGGCTCGGAAGTGCTCATTAATGAGGATGTCAGTTCAATCAGGCTGTTTCAACAAAGCATGTAGACTGGGATCTGCAACTGATGGAGTGGAAAGGAAGGAGGGAACGGAAAAGAGGTTCTAAAAGTGTTTGCATTCAGTTCAACCTGTGACATCTATGTCATGTCACAGTCTTGTTGCAAGTGTCAGAGTGTGGTCTAAGTGATCTTAACAAAATAGGCAATACACTTACATGTAATACAGAGAAGAATCACCCACTTCAATACATTGCTGCACAAGACCACGAGACAAGAGATTTGATTACTTGTGTTGAGAAATCAAGTTTAACTAAGACACCAGTTGCAGTTTCAGTATGTTCTCTTGCTGCCTTTTTATGTCCTCAGACAAGGTGGAACTATTAGAAAATAGATAATACTTGAGCAGAATATATAACTTACAAGCACATAAAGCCTCACAGATAGGAAAATGACTTCCAGTTTTTGAGCATCCAGTGTTCTCAGGAGGATCCTTCCTTGTCAACATTTCCTCACTGATCTTAGCAGAACTTTAAAGACAGAGAAAATTACTCATTTTCAGTGAGGAGAGCAGATACATATTATAGCTGATTACCAACTTATGGCCATGTCAGAGCAGGGACAGCAGCACTAAACTCCTTAAGGTTTCTTACGTAGACTATAAATGGGGCTGTACCTCCCCTCACCGGGTTGCTGGCATTACATCCAGCCCCTGTGCATTGCTGGCATTATAGCAACACCAAGAGGCTCAGGTGGGCTGAACACTGCACATAGAGCCTGTCTCAGAGAGTTCACCAGCAGAGCAAGCCATGGACAAAACGGAGGTGACACGACTGACACTCAGCCATGCAGCATGTCACCCAGCCCAAGGGCTTTCTCCTAACCTTAGAACAGCGTTGGCTCTTGTGCATTACTCTTCAGAGCATTTTCTGCCCCCGAGGGAATATGCAAGGCTTGGTGTTTCCTTCAGACTGGGCCTGCCAGCTGCTTCTTTACCACTTCTGACAGAAGTGTATTGCAAGAGTCAAGGTGCAACATGCTTCCCCAGGAGAAGAAAGTGTGATTCTTCTGCATGATAAATCTCTGTGTGAGACATGATTTTTGCTTTGTAAAGCAACAGCTCCTCATTTCTCATGCAGCTTAATTTTGATTCTGCAACGATTTACTCAGATGAGAGGAGGAGATTTATGAAATGGATGCAGTAGGAGATGGAGGCATCTGCTACACTTTCAAGAGTGTGGTGTTACCTCCATGCCAGGGAGCTGCTGGCTGCCTGAATGAAGAAAAGATCGCTCAAAGAAGGAAAAGGGATTTCATGCTCCAGCTCCTACTAACTTTCCTTACTAATTTATTTCAGTGAGATTTCAGCACAACTCCTTGGTTTGGCTTCTTTGGGAAGGACTGTGCTCATTTTAAAGGCTGGTGTGTAAGGGGATTGTGAAAGCCAGTGGCAGAGTGGAAAACAGAACCTGATGTCCCAGATCTTCCCTCTGCTAGAAGTGTCACAGCTCCTTCCTAAATAGCAGTGCTCTCCTAATGCTAAGAAAGAATTTCCTCCAGAGTGAAGATCTCACATGGCAACATCCTGTTCCCCACAATAGAATAGAATAGAATAGAATAGAATAGAATAGAATACAATACAATACAATACAATACAATACAATAGGTCAGGTTGGAAGAGACCTCCAAGATCATCCAGTCCAACCTAGCACCCAGCCCTATGCAGTCAACTAGACCATGGCACTAAGTGCCTCATCCAGGCTTTTCTTGAACACCCCCAGGGGTGGTGACTCCACCAGCTCCCTGGGCAGCCCATTCCAATGCCAATCACTCTCTCTGTGAAGAACTTCCTCCTAACATCCAGCCTAGACTTCCCCCAGCACAACTTGAGGCTGTGTCCCCTTTTCCTGTTGCTGGTTGTCTGGGAGAAGTTCTTAAGTTCCTGGATGCAAATACTAGGTAGTGTTCACTGTGTCACAGCTCATTACCAAATCACAGCATGCAGCCATAGCAGTGCTTAACGATTTTCTGAAACTCTAATTCATTTTACTCTGTAGCCATTGTCATAATTTAGCTCAATTCATTTTATACAGATTAAAAATGTAAGTCAATCTCTTTGAAGCTGAAAAGTGGCATTTTAAAATCTATATTCTATCTCGAGCCTATAAATACATCTGCCTCATAGAAATCAGCTGTTACGGGTGTTCTTGTAGCAGAGAGGATGACTCAAAGAGGCTTATGTGCTGCATTGTTTTTATTAGAGATGAAAACAACACCTCAGATTCCCTATGAATTAGAAGGGTCACTGACTATCGATAGATCCTCTGCTTCTTCCCCACCAGATGAAACGTGGCACTGGTTTTCGTAGAATCAGTCAGGGTTGGAAGGGACCACAAGGATCATCCATTTCCAACCCCCCTGACATGGGCAGGGACACCCTACCCTACATCAAGCTGGCCACAGCCTCATCCAGCCTGGCTTTAAACACCTCCAGGGACGGGGCCTCAACCACCTCCCTGGGCAACCCATTCCAAGCTCTCACCATTCTCATGCTGAACAACTTCCTCCTCACGTCCAGCCTGAACCTCCCCATCTCCAGCTTCGTTCCATCCCCCCATATGCTGTCACTCCCTGATATCCTGAAAAGTCCTCCCCCACCTTTTTTTAGGCCTTCTTCAGATACTGGAAGGCCACAAGAAGGTCACCTTGGAGCCTTCTCTTCTCCAGACTGAGCAGCCCCAACTCTTTCAGTCTGTCCCTGTAGGAGAGCTGCTCCAGCCCTCTGATCATCCCAGTGGCTCTTCTCTGAACACACTCCAGCATCTCCACATCCTTCTTGTAATAGGGGCTCCAGAACTGGATGCCGTACTCCAGGTGGGGGTCTCACTTTTGGATAGTCTGGGTTCCATGCAGTCACACTGCAGCAGTCACACTTTGTTGCACTTTCACAGAATACCAGCCAACATTTGATTTACTTGAGTAAAAAATCAGCAGAGCAGAAATACCACATAAGCCACTAATTGCTCAAAACATCTCATAGCCAGTGGTTTCCTCTCTCCCTGCCCCACTTCATTATAGAGCACCTAAGAACGGTTGAATTCAATTATATACCCCAAAATAATATTTATAGACCATGAGTGAGCCAGTCAAAAAGCTAGGGAGCCTAGTAGAATTAAAGCACTGTCTAAAGCCATAGGAATCATAAAGCTAAGTACTGAGTTTGGGAGTAAGGAACAGAGGGTAGAGGTCCTAGCTGGGTCTCACAGGAGCATGGAGGTCACAAGCAATGTCCCCAGCAGCCATGCTGGTACTTTTGTGGCTCAGCATCGTTATAAATGACCTGGAAAAAGAGCTGAGCACTTAGCTGAGGAAGTCTGCTGATTGCACAAAGTGATCTGTGGCAGCAAGGACCGGGACAGGTTGAAAAGAACTACTAGAAGACTTTACGGGTGAGCCCTTCTTACAAATGACCAACTGGGCAATGAAGTGCAGGTGAAACTCAGTGTAGATAAACACAAAGGGCTGCCAGGCTGAGGGGAAGGGGGGCAGCTCTGTCAGGAAGTGGGAACCGATGGCTGTCGGGTACCTGGTGTTGGAGAGAAAAGCTCAGTGCTCAGCCACAGCTCGCAGCAGCAGCTGCTCCAGGCTGAGCAATACTGCTGAGAGGAGCACTGTCATCCTCTCCGAGGGAGGGACAAGCTTGTTCCTTTTCACGGGAGCTGGTTCAAACTTCCAAGTGGAGCGTGACTAAATGGAGCTAATGTAGGAGCTCATGCCCATTTACTCCAAGGTCCCTCTGTACCTTCCTGGCAGCAGGAGCTTCGTGACACTTCCAAAACGTATAATGGCTGCTTGCTGCAAGTCAGTCAAGGTCCAGTTGTGTTTTCAACCACGGTAATAAGATTTATACTACAAACTCCAGTGGTTCTTAACAGCACATTTGCCCACTTGTGAGATGGGAGGTTTTCATTATGACTTTGTTTCCTAAACATTCGAAAGCCTTTGAAAAGCAGAGAGCTTGCTCAGCTGTGTCCATAAACACTCAAATTACAGTTGACTTCTTTTCTACCCGGTATTAATCCTCTGAATGTGTGTGCTGCTGTTTAGCAAGTGCAGCAGTCCTGTGAGACCAAAGGTTGGGAAGAAGTCTCCTAGCTGCAGTGCAGCCTGGGGAGCTAAACTTTCTGTCTCCTTTGTCTGAATTCGTGATGAACAAAAGAGTACAACTTTTTAATTCCATGCTTAAATTTCATTCCACACCAAAACCAAAGACAACAACCACCACGATGCCAGGAAAGGCATTGCCAAGTCGCATCTTGCTTGCACTGATGCTGGGCAACCCTCCTTGTCTTGTGACTGCACCTCCCAGTCCATTTACCTGCAGCAGGGCTTAGGCTCCAGTCAGGCGGCTGCAGCAGGGAGCTGCCCTGTCCCTCCACCAGGAAGCTCAGGCAGCCTCAGGAGATGACAAGGTTCGACAGGAGCAGTTTGTTTTAGTGGCATTGGGATCTTGCCCAGGAGTTTTAAGCGGCAGCTCTGTGCCTCAGGAACAGGTGACTCAGCGAGGGCTGCCGATGGTGCTGTGCCCTGCGGGGCACTCGGCAGCTGCAGGGAATGTGTTTCACTGCTCCTGACCACAGCTGCCCACAGCATTTCAACTTTATTTTCCTGATCACTAGTAAGTCAAACTTCCACTTCGTTTGAGGGAAAAAAAAAGTGCAGTGAACACACTACAATTAACATGCGATTTTTCAACAGCCCAGGCTAAAATCAGGCTTTATGTGCTTGGAATTTATGTAAAATAAGTGCTATTTATTCCTTTTGTTTGTTTGTTTGTTTGTTTTACGTATCTAATCAGCATAACCTGACTGTGCTGGAACAAATCTGCAAGACTCCAAACGTGCTCTTGTAGATCATGCAGATTAAACATGAACTGATTTAGTAGATTTCTGGATCCTTATGGTCCATAGCTTTGGAAAAAGCTGACAATGCCCATCAGCCTTCCCAAAGTAAGAGAAAGACAAAACCCAGATGCACCAGGAAAACATCCACAGATGGAGATACGTATGAGAGGTCTTTTCAAACAAACAAAAAACCTCCCAACAAACAAAGGCAGTGAGATATTAAGCAACAGCAATTATTTTTTTTTTTCTGGAATAATTTTTTTGCGTGTGTGACTTTAGTTCATAGAATCGTAGAATCAACCAGGTTGGAAAAGAAACACAATAGCTCTGTAGAAATAAAAGAGACAGCAGACTCTAGGTTTACTGCACTTCAGTAGAATCAATCATAGAATCAACCAGGTTGGAAGAGACCTCCAAGATCATCCAGGCCAACCTAGCACCCAGCCCTGTCCAATCAACTAGAACACGGCACTAAGTGCCTCAGCCAGGCTTTTCTTCAACACCTCCAGGGACGGCCACTCCACCACCTCCCTGGGCAGCCCATTACAATGGCAGTTCTCTGTCAAGAACTTCCTCCTAACATCCAGCCTATACCTCCCCCAGCACAACTTGAGACTGTGTCCCCTTGTTCTCTTGCTGGTTGCCTGGGAGAAGAGACCAACTCCCACCTGGCTACAGCCTCCCTTCAGGTAGTTGTAGACAGCAATGAGGTCACCCCTGAGCCTCCTCTTCTCCAGGCTAAACAACCTCAGCTCCCTCAGCCTCTCCTCACAGGGTTTGTGTTCCAGGCCTCTCACAGTTTGCTTGTTTGTGGAAATTAAACCTGTATGGACTAGTGGCCATAAAGCACCACAGATTAAAAAGGAAAATGTAGCAGAAGCAGAGGACAAATACTGAATTCAGCCACGAGTTAGTCCAAGTACATCCAAAAGCCATGACGTCAGTAAAAAGAAAAAAACTCTGACTATCAGCCTGGGAATGAAACCAAAAAATCACTTTGCCAATATGTGAAGGCTTCTTCATTCTGGAAGTCTTCTAAAACTTTCCTCAGGAGAAAACAATAGCTCAGTCAGATGATAAAGAACAATAACAGCTGCTCCAAAGCTCACAGCAAACAATGGAAAGCTCCCAGTTGATTTGCTCACTCTTGAATGAGGTCCAAGATTCACTAAATTTCAGAGAAGAGGTAAAATGGGGTGTTGACCTGCAGGACCGGTGTTCACACAACTAAACTAAAATGGTCCATGAATTGAAGCCCTTTCCAACAGCTGCCACTGACAGGCAAGAGCCTAAAAAAGTGCACTGTAAGAGTGGGTTCAGTGCTGGTCCTGAAGAAGGATGTTGCCTTCCCACGCTCTGCGTTTGATGTGATAACATGGACAAACTTGGGAAAGTCGCTATGGAATTAGATCCATCAGCATTAGATGACGTTGTTGAATCACAGGTGTATTAAAGAGGTGTCTTTATGTTTCTGTTTGGTTAGTCACACACAATCAAGGTGCCCTCCAGATCCCACTGGTTTAACAGAGGTCTCTTGGTTGCATTCACTGGCGCTGAGCTTATCAAGCTGCAGTCAGGGCTGATTGGTCTGGACAGGCTCTGCTCTTTGATCTGATCTGATTAACATCCCAGACTGTTTCACCTTCAGCAGTTGCTCAGAGAATATCCATGCATGAGACTGCTCTAACGATTTCCCCTTGTCATCACCACCACACGAGAGCAGGAGAGCAGGAGGCTGCCGTGACTGCCTGGAGCCCCCATTCTTATACCCAGTGCAATTAGAGATAATGAGGAAATTTAAACCAGTGGCATCAGAAATGCTTTTGGCTCATTATCTTTCAAATACACACAAAAGAGGCAAGACAACTTCAAAAACATCTGAAGAATGTCCTAGCGCTGGAGGCTGATTTTCTCAGTGCATCGCTGGTGCTGTCCTGGCTGCTGGGGATTCACTGCCACGGAATCACAGCCAGAGCTTGCCATGGGCACTTAGGCAGCACCAGGCCAAGCTCTGCGTGGCACAGGATGTGGTGTTGGCACAGTCTTGCAAGGAATTTCAGTTCAGCTACTGGTAGGGAACTATGCTGCCGTGGATGGGACAGTGTAAGCAGTGTGTTTAGTCAGCAGAAGGACAAATTCCTCTTTCACTTGTTAAGGACTGGTAGCAAACTTGCTCCCCACAGCTTCATGCCTTCCCCACAGTTCAGAGCACAGCAGGTCTCAGAGGGGCACAGTAGCTGCAGAAAGTAAGCAGGGCTGCACTGAATCCTAGTAACATCTGCTTTGCTTTCATACCTCTTCCTCTACACCACCTGCCAAAAAGAGAAGTATTTGGGAAGTCCCAGAGGCTCTTTCCCCACAGTGCAGCTTAAAGTCTGTTTCAGCAGAAGATCACATTTCTCTGTGAATGGAGCTTTAATAGTAGACCTACTTAACAAGAAAATCAAGCTGAAGATAAAATTAACTCTGTTCCTGAGCCTTTCACTAGGTACATGTTTATTCTGTCTTTTCTCACAAAACTACATCATCTTTTATGTGGAGGGAGCTTGTGTTGCCTCATACTCTTTTGGCCAGGTAGAATAAATACTCCTAAAAATAATCCTAATAAAGCTTGTGCAAACATGCACATTATAAGCATTCTCGCTTCCCAAATTCCTATCTCTGCCCCATGGAACTGAAATCAGGCTTTTTCCATGACATGGTTAAAGCCTGTGCACAGGCTGAGAGAGGCTCTGGATGCTAGTCCCTGCAGTTAAAATCCCTCTGGAATTTGTGTCAGTTTATCCAAAGAGCCACTTGGAAATATAGCACAAGGCTTAAAACCCCCTCTCTTGTGCTATTTTTGAGCCCAAGCTTTAGCAGCTCTGAAGCATTTACTTAAATCTCACCCACAACTTTTCATTTTGGTCTCTTTTTTAATGTGCCAGTTTAAATTTTTTCCCCTTTCTCAGGCAGGTCTCGGGCAGTGCAGCAGCCTTGGGGCTGATGCCTGAGAGCAGGATCAGAGCAAGGTGCTCTTGTAGCAGTGGCTCCATGGGGATGACTTTTCCACGTCACAGCTTTGCACATCTCGGTAGGCACGGGGAAGGTCTGTTTGTCCCAGAAGACATGCTGGCACTTAAGCATGCGTGAAGGCAGTGCCAGCCAGCAGCCTTTGCTTTATCTCCTTATTCACCTTTAAAGCTTTACCTGCCTGCATCATGTGCTGTGACTTCAGACCTTAGTTACAGCTGAGGCTCTTTTGCATTAAGGTTTTACCTGGGTGAAGCTAAGAGACTGTACTTTCACCACAAATAATCACACTCCCTCAGGAATATGTACTTGCAAAGCAACATAAAATGCCCGCCCCGAGATGGATGTCCCCCAGAGGCGATGCTGCTCTGAGCTGCAAGAACAGGAAGAGCGCACATGCGCCGTGCCCGTATGTCCCTGTCACCTCTTGGGACACTGTAAGGAAAGGAACTGATCTTATCCCACTGGAGGAATCGCGTTTTCTCCCCATCTGCCTCACCACGAGCAAGCCAGGAGGAAGAAGACACCTTCAGAAACCTAAGCCTCGGAACGGGGCAGGCTTTTCTGTGTTTCAGTCGCTGGGGAAATGCTAAACCTCAGGAACATCAGTGCTGATTTGGGGGGAGCATGAGCAGGGAGGCAGCCTCCCCTCGGGAAGGAATGCCGCTGGCTGCAGGGAAAGTTTCTTGCAAATTCGAAACAAAAAAATCAAGAACGTGATTACCTGTACGGGAAATCTTCAGCTGATGAAGCAGGGCCAGAGTCCTAGCCTGCTGCTGCCAAAACAGTTCCTGTGGTTGACCTTGGACAGGTCATTCAGGTCCATCGTGGCACTAGCAGAGGCAAGGACTCTGCAGTCAGTCAGCACAGGGCCAGAGACTGCTGCTGGTTCTGCTGCCCTGAGCATTCTGCTGTTCATTTGTTGTTCATGTTAAACTTTCTAACGAGCTCCTTTATATTATTAGTTTCTCCTCTACAAAGGGAATGGCTGCCCAGGGAGGTGGTGGAGTCGCCGTCCCTGGAGCTGTTCAAGGCAAGGTTGGACGTGGCACTTGGTGCCATGGTCTAGCCTTGAGCTCTGTGGTAACGGCTTGGACTTGATCTGTGGGGTCTCTTCCAACCTTGGTGATACTGTGAAAGGAAGTATGGACCTGATGATCAATTATACGCAGAAAGCCAACTGAAGGGTGCTTTATGAAGTCCACGTATTAGTGGTTTGTTCAGTAAATTAATGTCTTTTAGAATGCTTATGTACACTGAAACAAAGATCTGCCATAAATTACCTCGTTCAGGGCAACGATTTGTATTTTCAAAAGCCAGGGAATGATGCAATGTATTTCAGCCCTGTCTCTGCACAACATTAAGCACTGTGTCCTTCATCTTCTGTGAATGCAGAGCGTTTGGAGGTCTCTGGAGCAGAGTTGCAGTAGCCAAGCTCAGCTGTAATGCACACTAGCTGGAGGCCAGCTGAGCTTATGGTGTTGCAGATGAAAGAGGGAGCAGAGTGAAGCAGTCAAGTGCATCCCCTGCTCCTTTCACCTGAACCCTTCTGCTCTGGGTTGCACAGAGGTAATTTTTCAATGTAGTAAAGAAAGTGTTTTGTTGGGTTTTTTTTCCAGATTTTGACAAGACATAGCCTGCTCTCAATGTCAATACCAAAAATCTCAAAAACCCCTCACAGCACACAGAGCTAAATGAAAATCTGTCTTCCTTAGAGCTGGCACTGGTTAAGAACTCTTAATGAGCTTCTCTTATTCACAAAAGTGCTTTGTTTTTGAAGGCTTGCTGTCTCGTATTTAAATAACACCTTTAAATGTGTCTTTTGCATCTTGTAGAATTTGCAACTTTTTTTCCTCCCACTTTGCCTCCCAAGTCCATGCTATGCAGGATACCTGATATGGTCTTGCAGCTATTTCTCTCCAAGGGAAGTCAAACAGCTCACCAAATGGCAGCTAGGAGGAAATATCAAGGGATAGTAAATTAATGAGAAGAAAGGAAAATGCTCAGAGATGAAAGGCAAAACCAGCTTGTGCTATTGGTGGAAACTGCTTGGTCCCATGGGCTCCTTGAAAATCACACCCAAAGGAATCAGTTCATACAACCACCTTTGCTGGGCTTTCTCTCTAGCTTCTTTCAAGATCCAGCCCTGCATCACATAATGTGAACATCTTGCTACGTCTGCATGATGTTGCTCTAAATTCTTCCTTCCTTCCTGCAAAACGCTGAAGAATTGACATCCTCTGTTGATTTTCCCCAAGCAAGAACTATTCTTTTAATTATTGGTTTTGCTGTGAGCTAATATCACTCCTGTGCTTTCAAGCACCCTGCTGTGTGCTTTTGCAGAGCAACAGTAGTATCCAAGCAGTGATAAGATCTTCACAAACCTGTTGTCCTTGTTAAACAAAGAGGACTTTGATTCTATAGTAACATTGCATTGGGTGACTACTTTATTTGCAGACTACTCTTTTCCTTTGGCCTACTAGAAAACTCTACCACTGACCTTCAAAGGCTTTTAAATTCCTGTCTAGCAAAGGAATTGCAAGGTAAGCACCTGATTTTCAACCTGTCCTCAGACTTGCCATTGCTGGCCCCACCTCAGCACATAACCTTCAGCTGTAGACTCCAAGCTTGCAGTCAGCACTTTTACCACCTGAGCTCTTTTAAATGCCTTTCAACTCCATTGTAAATGGTAGTTCTGGTGATAGAGAGAGATTAAAGGCCAATAATGGGGGATGTCATAGGAACTTTGGTATCTTTCTGTTTCTCTGCCAATATTTTCCAGGAGTCTATTTCCTCTTGCATCAGGATATATATATATTTTTTAACTGATCTGCCTTATGCAAATATTTCTTATCAGCAGATAAATGCACTTGCCCTGCCAGGTATCTGTGATTAAGAAGCCTAGGCTGAGGTGGTACATGACGTGGTGGCACATGATACTGTGCAGAACAACACATGGAGTCATTCCATCTAAAAAGTTCACAGGATCACAGGATGTTAGAGGTTGGAAGGGACCCAAGGAGATCACCGAGTCCAACCTCCCTGCCAGAGCAGAACAATACTATCTAACACAGATCACAGAGGAACACATCCAAACGAACCTTGAAAGTCTCCATAGGAGACCCCACAATCTCTCTGAGGAGCCTGTTCCAGTGCTCTGTGACCCTTACAGTAAAGAAGTTCCCCTTGTGTTGAGGCAGAACCTCTTTTGCTGCAACTTACACCCATTGCTCCTTGTCCTATCCCAGGGAGCANTGCCATGGTTAACTTGTTAGCCACCAGGACCCCCAGGTCTCTCCACAGGGTTGCTCTCCAGCAGATCACCTCCCAGCCTGTACTGGTGCAGTTTGTTATTCCTCCCCAGATGCAGGACTCTGCACTTGTCCTTCTTGAACTCCATCTGGTTCCTCTGTGCCCAGCTCTCAGTCTGTGCAGGTCTCTCTGGATGGCATCACAGCCTTCAGCTGTCTCAGCCAAGCCTCTCAGCTTGGTGTCATCAGCAAACTTGCTGAGCAGACACTCTGTGCCCTCATCAATGTCATTATTTGTATGAACTACAAGAAATGAACTATTAACCACAAATTACCCACTTAGCAGCTTTACAGAGCATAATTCACTGGACCCTTCAGTGTGCCAGATCATGATTGGGGCAGAGGGGAAATGTAGCTTTAATCCCCTAAACTTTGGAGGTGAACAAAATAATATGAATGTAGATAACACAAAACTGCACGTCTGTGATCCAAGGTGCTATTATGTCACTCAGGAGTTCACCAGCAATGCTTGCTTTTTTCTCAGTCTGGTAATCTGGGGACCAGTTTCTAAGGGTGCCATGTAGTGAGTGTTTTTTCTCAGTGAAACCATGTCCAGGAAATGGGCATCAGCTCTAAACCCACAGACTTTGGAAACCTTCCCACTGGCTACAGCAGCCAATTGGATTAGCTCCTCATTTCTGTGGATGCTGCAGGAGCAAGGATACTTAGTGCTCCACAACAGTGTTTTTAGAAACCTATTTGGATCACTCTTCCCTCTGGCAACCTTTAGTTTAGCAGATTAATCATCACACAGGAACAAGAGCAGCTGAAAGATCTTCCACCTTCCTGCAATGAGTTAATTTTCTCCTCTGCTGTATCAGCCCTCACACACACACACACACATATATATATATATGTATGTATGTATATACAAATACTCCGCTCTGGTGAGACCCCACCTGGAGTACTGCATCCAGTTGTGGAGCCCCTATTACAAGAAGGATGTGGAAATGCTGTAGCGTGTCCAGAGAAGGGCCACGAGGATGCTCAGAGGGCTGCAGCACCTCTGCTGTGAGGACAGACTGAAAGAGTTGGGGCTGCTCAGTATGGAGAAGTGGAGGCTCCCAGGTGACCTTCTTGTGGCCTTCCAGTATCTGAAGGGGGCCTACAAAAAAAGCTGGGAGGGATTTTTTAGGCTCTCAGGTAGTGACAGGACTAGGGGGAATGGAGCAAAGCTGGAGGTGGAGAGATTCAGCCTGGACTGATTCTATGATTCTGTGATTATAGCTATATATATATATATATAGTCATTTGTGTCTTCGCCTCCTCTGCATCAGAGAGCAGCTTAATCATTGCCTGTCAACTCCTGCCTTGCTGTATTTCAGCCTGCTCATTTAAAATGTAGTTATTCACTCCCTGGGCAGCCAGTAGTAAGCCAGAGAGGCAATCAGTAAACATCCTTAACTAGAGCTCAGGCTGCAAGCGGAAGTGTTGTCTACAACAACAGGGAGAGGACAAATCCTTGTTTCCTTCCCCTGGCACTGCTGACTGCACGTATGCACTGATTCACTTGTCAGCTTGCCATTAGCAGATGTGTTCTCTGTCCCAAAGCATTGGGCTTGTGAAGGAACGGAGAGGAAACTCATGTACCTGGGCAAGCTGAATCTCCCCTCCAGGCTGGTCTCAGAACATTCTGAGCCTAGGGGGAGTTTGAGTGCCTGCAGTCTATCCGCTTCCCCAGCACTCAGGGAAATCTGGCACTGGCTGGCATATCATGGCTCTAAAACATCCCACAGGCAGGCTGTCATGCCAAGGATTGCCCACACCACAGTGATGGTATACAGTGTCCCTGCTAAGGGCTGAGCCCTGAGCCTTGCAATTGTGCTGATCAGCACTGAGGTCACCGCTGGTTTTTGCTGGTGCACTTCCTTACCAGACCCTTAGAAGCTGTGGTGCAGAGCAGCTGGGTCTTCCTAGCCAAAGCAGGTGCAGCAGATGGAGGAGCTGGGCAGGGAACATTCTTTGGCAAGATGGTGGACAAAAGGCAGAGATGTCTAAACAGAGGCAAGGGGTCATTTTCAAGGTGAAGACACTAACTGCACTCTACAAGCCAAAGAGAGAGTGCACTGACACCAGGATGGCCATAGACGTCCACCAATGCATGCTTATCGAAACTGCTGTCCCTTCAGAAGCAGAGAGGAGCTGGTCTCCTCTCTATCACAACAGCCCATGTCATGTGTCCCATCTCTTCCCATCTGTTACCTGCTGTGTACCTCCTAAGCAAGAGCTAGGGATTTCCTCCTGGCCTTGCAGGGCAGTGCCCCATGCCCCAAAGCCTCCGTGCCCATATTATTGCCAGTTTCAAATGCTGCTCAGACGCAAGCAATGTCTCACTCTTCATGCTCTCCCAGGACCTCTCTGTTGACATTCTCTGGATGTAAACAAGCATCATTACACTTGCCCTAGACATCCTTTTGGAAATTTAGAGAGATTATTCTTCTCACCAGCACAGTACACTTGGACAATACCACAAGACTAACACAAAACAGAAGCTAAATCTGTTCTGAGTGTTGCCTGCTGTAGCAAAACTCAAAGGCATTCTCCAGACTGAGAAGTTGCCTCCTGTTGTAACTTGCTGATTGAATGGAGGCACCAAATGTCTCTTGAAATAGCAACCTAAACAAAGAGTGTTAATTCTGCTGGTAACACAACCAGTAACTGATTTGGAAGAGGGTTGATGGGTGTAGGTGTCTGTCCTTAGGCGCCCTCACTCGTCTCCGAAGCTCCCAAAAGTCAGCATGTGGACCACCATGCTCTCATCAGGCTTGAGCTCCTGAGCTGCTATTTCCATGCCGTTTAATACCATGAGGCACATTATAAGGCATAAACCTGGTATTGCATGAGCACTGAGGACATAAGGCAGAAGCAGGAGGTACCCCTTCTGAGGCCAATGAGCTGCCAGAGTGGCTCGCTGGGGTCAGGGATGTATGCTCAGATATGTAAGCATCCAAGCAGCAACCTGGAACCAAGTGGTGCTGCATATCCCTGGCACATTAGGCAAAACTGGCACAGAAAGATGCTGCCCAACCACAGCAGAGGGGTGATAAACACTATGGCAACAGCACATGTTTGTAGGCTTGAGCCTGGTATTTAAGTGCCTCCAAATACTTAATTCTGATGTCTTGTTAAATACAGTAAAAAGGCATCCAGTCATGTGAAATGGACTTGCATAACAGCTGTTTTACCCCAGAGGCATTGCAATAATCACTGCATTAATTGTGTCCCAGTTTTAACATTTTAGCCCAGCAAAAATAAAAGCAGTATCTGTCTTATGCACATGCATTTTAAAGCCACTTAAGCATACAAAGCCATGATAGGTGGTTTTCTTTCCTGCCTTCTCTGCCTGGGATCCTGTGTGTGTCTGTAAGTGCTTCCATGTCTTCCTCTTACTACAACATTTTCTTGATACAGTAGGATATTGGAGATATCTGTTAGATTTAATGTCAGTCTGTGGGATGCATCTTCTCCAGTTTTATCCCTGTCTTTCTCTGTAAGCCCTCAGTGTTTAAAACTTACTACACATTCCCGAGTTCACCTATAGAGAAAAGCTTTGCAAATTAACATATCATGGAATGATGTTTGCCTCACAGACACACCTTTTAGGGAAAATTCAAATTAGAAATCATCTATTATCAAACAAGTAGGATACTTCCCTTGAGTACAGCAGGGACTCCAAACTAAGAGCTGGGAGAATGATGGAATTTGAGAACTGGAAAATACGGCTGGTTTTCACTCCTGATTAGTCACATGGAGATGGTTTAGTGGTGGACTTGGCAATGTTAGGTTTGCAGTTGAACTTAGTGATCAACCAGCAACAGAACAAGGGGGGACAGTCTCAAGTTGTGCTGGGGGAGGTATAGGCTGGATATTAGAAGGAAGTTCTTCACACAGAGAGTGATTGGCATTGGAATGGGCTGCCCAGGGAGGTGGTGGAGTCATTGTCGCTGGAGGTGTTAAAAAAAAACACACTGAATGAGGCACTTAGTAGAATAGAATAGAATCAATCAGGTTGGAAGAGACCTCCAAGATCATCCAGTCCAACCTAGCACCCAGCCCTATCCAGTCAACTAAACCATGGCACTGAGTGCCTCATCCAGTCTTTTCCTGAACACCCCCAGGGACGGTGACTCCACCACCTCCCTGGGCAGCCCATTCCAAGGGCAAATCACTCTCTCTGTAAAGAACTTCCTCCTAACATCCAGCCTATATTTCCCTCAGCACAACTTGAGGCTGTGTCCCCTTGTCCTGTTGCTGGTTGCCTGGGAGAAGAGACCAACCCCCACCTGGCTACAACCTCCCTTCAGGTAGTTGTAGACAGTAATGAGGTCTGCCCTGAGCCTCCTCTTCTCCAGGCTGAACAACCCCAGGCTGTGTGCCATGGTCTAGTTGATTGGCCAGGGCTGAGTGATAGGTTGGACTGGATGATCTTGGAGGTCTCTTCCAACCTGGTTGATTCTATGATCTTAAAGGTCTTTTCCAGCCTGGATAGGTCTATGACTGCACTTCATCACAATAGCCCGAAATGGCTTGGTGTGTTCTGCTTGTTTCAGTAGCTTAGTTCCTTCTGTGTTGAGCTCTCTAGATGCAGGGGCTACTTACTTGTTATGATTTTATTTTTAGTTTATCACTTGTACTCTGATCATTGCTGTTGGCCCAAAACTAGCATGACAATTCTACAAATCAGAGACAGTTAGGTGAGAAGTCACTTTCAAAGAGTCTTGACTGTAGAAATGTGATCCAACAGCTGCAAGAAATGGAAGGAGGGGATATTGTAGGAAAAGAGGAAAGGAAATGGTTGGTTACACAGACTGATCAAAATGTGCTTTCATTCTGGACAAGTATTAGTCAGTCTTGTCTCCAACAATGACACATCTTCTATTAAAGCAGTCCTAAGAAACATGGTTCTCTGGCCTCCTCCTTCAAATGTGAACTGTCTTCTGCCTTGACACTGGACGCTGGGGACAGGCACCAGTGCTGTCAAATTTGCAGTTGCCTAGGTGGAAAGAGAAAACTCAAGCAATCCCAGCTGATCCAGTTGTGTGACACCATTAGCAGCTGTCAGCAGTGAGACACCAATTGTCTACATTGCCCTATCCCATACACACCCTGGAAGCAGAGAGCTGTACACACAGATGGATCTGGCCCACACTTTTAATAAATTTTCCTTCTGCCTCCATCCTCTCCTGCAATAAATCAGATCCCCAAGTGGCTCATGCTGCTGAAATACTCGACTGCAACAACATCTAGATGCAACCATAGTTTGGGAGATGCTACCACTGTGCTGCCTGGAAGAAAATACGTCTTGTCAACTCCATTTTCAGATTCAAGTGTCACATGAATCATTGTCATCTCAGCCAGAGAGCACTATTAGTGTCAAGGGAAATAATAAAGAAGACAGAGTTCAGAGGAGCATGTGCAGCCCACTCTAATTACTCCCATCACTAACAAGTCAATAAAAAAAGTGTAAGGCTGAAGAAAGCACACTTCACTCCCTGATGGAGCAGGAGGAAGGCTGTATTAGCAATACAAAGCTTCAAAAGCAGCATCAAAAGATGAGTCCAAAGCCGAGCTGGCCACGCCACACCCTTGGGTGACTTTGGATAAAGCCAATCTCTCTTCTGCAAAATAGGCATGGTGCCTCCTTTCATGTACTGCTGCCCATCTGGATTTGGTGTTTTTCAAAGTTCTGCTGGTAGGTGACTGTGCTCTGTTTGGCACAGCAGAGCTCCCACCTCTAGGCAGGAATTCCCAAAATCTGAATTACAATCTGCACAAACTGTGCTGCCCTTTAGTAAATGCAGAGACAATAAGGCAAGAGGCTCTGTAGCAGGCTGGAGTCTACTAGAGGTACTCTCTAGGATCAGGAGACACCTGTTAGGAGATTGAAAGTTTAGTGCCTGTTCTCCAACACAATCACCACTCCTGTCCAAGAATACCCCTTTATCTATTCTTCCTTCTTGTGTCCACTTTGAAGGGCTTATGGTATTAAAACAAACTGTAATGAGAGCATCCAGGCAGTTTTTAGTCAAACCATGCAGTTAGGGTCTTTGCCCTCTCATTCCGTTAGCCAGGCATACTTATGAGGATGTTCTGTTAATGCCCTCTGCTCTGGAGCAAAAGTATCATTTCAGACCTTGATTCAGACCCTCCATGTCTGGGAAGGAAGAAGTATTTCACAGCCTGATTCAGAACCCCCTGATGCTCAGGAGAAGGGCTGATTCACACTGTTGTGATCTGATTCAAACTATCCTGGTCCAGCAGGGAAGTGAGACCACAACTCAGATGTTCAGAGCAGGATGACTCAGGACTCCTGTGTACTACAGCTGGAGTGACTCCAGAAACACCTCTGCTTCTCTGCTGCTGGGGGACATTCTACTACCTGGGTGCTTGGGATGGGCTGTTTTGAGATGCACTTTAGACCAGTGCAATTCAAAGACACTGTATGTTCAGACAACAGTAGGGCATGAGGATATTTGGTCTGAAGTTGTCTCATGGATAGATAGATGCTAACCAACCTCTGGTGATCACTGCACTTTAAACCTGTTTCAAGAACCTGCTTGGGATGGTGACTTCTTCTGACACGGTGGGCAGACGCTGCTGGATTGATGCCCTTTGCATCCTGCCTTGAGGAATTCAGTGAGCTTTTTCAGCATCAGCAGCTCAGGGCTGCTGGGTTTTGTACCTCCTGCTTACACTTATGGGACCTGACAGTGGCTCTTTAATTCTTAATCCTTCTGAGAAGCAGACTGTGTGTTCCTTCCAACTCAGATCAGCCTAGAGCTCATTAGCTTTTCTCACCCGGGTGTGCCTAGAGAAGGTGGCAGACATACAGACCTGGGAAAGATTGCAGTCCTCCACTATAGTGTTACAGCTGTCAAGGCCTGTGAATCTTACTAAATTGGAACTGAACTCCTTGGTAAAGCCTCTTTGGCTTCCTTGGCATTGCTGATTTCCCTTGGTATATTTTCCTTTTTTGCCTTCCAGATTTCCATTCATGTTCAGCATGGAGGTTATGGTGAGCCACAGTACTGTCCAAGGGCCCTTACTGTCAGCACTCAGGGGGATTGACTGGGCTGGATATTTGGGTGTGCTTACACAGGGGAGGCTGGAAGCTTTACAAAATCTTCACTGATGTCCATTGATGAACAGTGAGAAGAGCAGTCAAAGTTGTTAGAGAAGCCAGAGGAGGATCAATACTTTCATCTTGTGCTCCTTGCAGACACCATCTGAGGTCCAGACAGGTTAGCTTCCAGACATGAAAGATGTTCCTTTGGAAACCAATGCTCCATCTGGGGAGGAGTGATATATTTCCCATCTGTACATGCTGAGATAGACTTGGACCATCATTCTTTTGGGATCTCAGGTCTGCAAACCACAGTTAGTTGCCCAAATACCTGGGCAAAGGAGTAAGCTAATTTCATTTTGTGATTCAAAAGAGGAAAAGGAAAGGGGAAAGAGAAAGGGAAAGGGAAAGGGAAAAGAGAATGGAAGAGACAAGAAGAGAAGAGGGAAGGGAAGGGAAGGGAAGGGAAGGGAAGGGAAGGGAAGGG
>WAAF01012094.1:437884-459447 GCA_013400475.1 Tricholaema leucomelas
CAGGGGGGTTGGAAGTGGATGATCCTTGTGGTCCCTTCCAACCCTGACTGATTCTATGAAAAAGTAGCAGATTTATCTTTGTAGTAACAACTGACTAAGCTGGCAACTTAAATAGTAGATAGCAGGGAACACCTCTCTCGCCCTGGAAAAGTCACCAAGGCGATGCAGTGTGAGGTACATTTCTGCATCCATCATCCCCTTTACAAAGTCTCCCTGAGAAAGCAGAAAGAAAAGCCCTGGGACTCTTCTTCTTTTAATACTTCTCCCTTTTATTTTCTTGTTGTAGCTCACTGGTGCCATTCAATGAAATGTATCCAGGTTAAAGGAGTGCTAATGCTAATGTTACACCACCGAAAAATTACTTGGCTTGCTACTGAATGAAAGCTCAGTGCTGACCTGCACAAATATTTCTGCTCAGGAACAAAAAGAGGTCTAAAAGACAGAAATGAGAAGACAGCTGGCAGGATGAATTGAAGAAAGAGAGAATGTCAGCTGTCTCCCCAGGGACCAGGCATCTTTGAAATGAGCCTTGCCAGACAAAATAGAAGTCCTGTTGCTGGGCTCTAGCGAAATATTAGCAAAGGCCAGCTCCTGTATGCCTCAAGGCTGGGATATATCAATATAAAAGTGGTAAGTGAAGGTGGAAGGTGAACGCTCCAGCTCAGCATCGATGCTATTGATGCTCACATCCCACCGACCTTGCTTCTCAGCACACCCAAGAGAAAGGGTACAAGTTTGCCATGGTGCTAAGGCTGGCACCATTCAGTGCTGAGGACAGGCCCTGGTGTATCTCTCCTACTAACCTCTGCAAAGTGCCAGGGACAAGAAACTATGTCCAGTACTAGGCTCAGAAAGATGGCCAGAAGGATCCAGTTTGGGTCTTCTCCTCACGTTACCATGATGATCTGTCTCAGGTTTAAACAGCTTTTCTCATCGACTAGCCACAGTGTTAGCTGATGTAGGTGGACTTCATGTAAGCTGAACAGCTTACTGAAATGTCCCAAAATAAGAGAAAGGTTTTTCCCTTATCATACTAGCATGACTGAAATCTCAAAGCCAGAGGATTTTAGTCTGAGGCAGGATCTTGGTAGCTCTGGCCATATTTGTTTCAACACAGCTACTCAGACAGGACATGGCCAGCCTTGATCCTACATAATTATTTTTGACAATGTGTGGGGGTTTTGCTGACATACCCAGGAAACAAACTGTGATGGGATGCTTCCTACTACCAGCCATGTGGTCCTGTACTGCCTCTGCTATAAGGGACAGATTAATAACAGACATGTACATAGTTCTGTATGGATAAGAATACATATATATATATATATATATATATTTGGACAGGCTGGAGAGGTGGGCACAAGCCAGCCTTGTGAGGTTCAGCAAGACCGAGTGCAAGGTCCTGCATCTGAGTTGAGGCAATCTCAAGCACAATTCCAGGCTGGGCAGTGACTGGCTGGAGAGCAGCCCTGAGGAGAGGGACTTTGGGGTGCTGGTAGACGAGAAGCTCAACACAATCCAGCAGTGTGCACTTGCAGCCCAGAAGGCCAACCAGAGCCTGGGCTGCATCAGGATAAGTGTGGCCAGCAGGTCAAAGGAGGTGATTCTCCCCCTCTACTCTGCTCTGATGAGACCCCCCCTTGGAGTACTGCATTCAGTTCTGGAGCCCCTATTACAAGAGGGATGTGGAGATGCTGGAGCGTGTCCAGAGAAGGGACACGAGGATGATCAGAGGGCTGGAGCAGCTCTGCTGTGAGGACAGACTGAAAGAGTTGGGGCTATTCCATCTGGAGAAGAGGAGGCTGTGAGGTGACCTTCTTGTGGCCTTCCAGTATCTGAAGGGGGCTTCCAAAAAAGCTGGGGATGGACTTTTGAGGCTACCAGGTAGTGACAGGCCTAGGGGAATGGAGCAAAGCTGGAGGTGGGGAGATTCGGGCTGGACGTGAGGAGGAAGCTGTTCAGCATGAGAGTGATGAGAGCCTGGAATGGGTTGCCCAGGGAGGGAGGGTGCCCCATGGCTGGAGGTGTTTAAGGCCAGGCTGGATGAGGCTCTGTCCAGCCTGATCTAGGGTAGGGTGGCCCTGCCCATGTCAGGGGAGTTGGGACTAGATCATCCTTGTGCTCCCTTCCAACCCTGACTGATTCTATGATTCTATATCCATTCCAGGAGCTGGTAAATCCCATTCCAACCATTGTACATCATTATATGATTACCCCCTTCAGTGCATAAATCATACAGGCATAACTGGTATATATGTTTTAGACAGGAAGAGTTATTAGACTTCTGTATGAGAGTAACCATCCTGATACAGATATATTTATAAGAGCACATCTGTGCACACTCAAAAGGAGTTGTGCCACATTAATTCTGTGCACAGCCCAGCATGGGGACAACTTCCAGCTAGCAGAAGCTATCAATGAGAATGTGGTCTGCTATAACATGTGCTCTTCTGCAAGACATGATGATGATCCTTCCTTCAGCAGCACAGTGGGGTGACTAATAAACAGTGCTGAAGCAAAATAAAGATAGGTGACCTGTAATACTGGGAGAGATTCTTCAAAGAACTCATGTCTTTCCTCCGGTGGAGAAGGTAGAGTTGTTTGCTCCTCTTTCGCTCCAGCAGTAGTGGGTGTAATTAAAGGCAGGCAAAAGCATGGCCTGATTTGTTTGGTTCATTGACAGCCTGAATAGATGCCTCGCGTTTTATTTGGCTGCACCAGAAGCCAGCCCATTTTGCAAGACGACGCAAGGCCAGGGTATAATGAGTGAATGGTCTCCAGGGTATAAGGAGTGAATGGCCACTCTTTTTCCCCTGAGTCACCATGCTCTTTCAGCATTTGGCACTTCTGGAGTTTTTTCCCCATGGATTTGCTATATTGCCATTTGGGGGAGGTTTAAAAAATGCAGCCCAAATTTCTCATGTTCGCTTCTCTCTGACTTTAAAAAAAGCCTCCTTACACCACTAACTATCTAAGTGTTTGGTACTAAATTATCCATCAGAATTACTCTGATAGCAGAGGGAGTTGATTGCATTGTCTTTAGACAGGATAAAAATAGTAAACCTAACAGGCAAGGGCAACAGAGAGGGCTGAGGCACAGCTAACGAAGACAAAGGCACTTTTACTGTGACTGAAGTTGGCATTTTCACCTGCAGACCACAGTGACTGGTAAAAAAGGTCTACTTTCTGTAATCAATTGATATGTAAACAGCAGTGTCTGAATTCATAGTGATGACCTTCATTTGTTAGGCACAAAACACTGCTTACTGTAAATTTGCCAGCTGCAGCCTGAAAACTCCTCACTGCCAGCCTAAAAGCTCTGCCTGCTTCTTCATTTGCCTCTGGAGAACAACCCTATCTTCCTTTACAGTGCCAGTACTGAGCTTAGCTCCACACCCTGGCATTTCAGGAGGCACAGTTTGCTCCCTGGACTCTGACAGGAGGGAAACCTGTTCTTGTGACTTTTGCAGCTGTTAAATAAGTGGGGTGCTTGTCTACCTCACTCTGCCAAACCTCCGTTTCCTGCCCACCCCCCTTCCAGCTGGTCTGCTCCTAATCTGGGCTCTGACATCCTCACTCTGCCAAGCCCATCAGCATCATCAATGCAGTGTGGCAGTTCTCTCTCCAGGCTTTGCTGAGAACTGACAAACTCATCACTGTTCCTTAAAGCCCATAAGCAGGGTTGACATGCAGAGGTGCGAATCATTTGCCAACAGTGTGTCCTGAATCAGGGAGCAGGTAGGATATGCCTCCTTTGGCTCATGCAATGATGAACCTGTGGTCGCCAGCATGTCGTGTGCCGCTTTCCCTGCTCCCTGCAATGGTCTGGCCCAGGAAAGCACAGCCATCTGGCAGCTCCTGCATGTGAATGATGCCACTAAAGAAATGAGGATTTCACATTCAGATCCCATTTTCTGCAGAACTGTCAATCAAGCATGTGCTGCTTGGGCTGGGAAAACAGTTTAAGAAGTTTGCCAGGATTAATAGAGCTTCATATCAGTTCAGCAGGGGAAAAAATCCAACAGGAGCACGTTTCCCTGAAAATCCAGGTAATTTTGAGTCCAGAATTCATCTTCTCTGGGGCTAAAGCTCTGCATGAGTATAGAAAGGATCCAGTTATCATAAGCATTTCAGGAGACAGCAGAATACAGTACAGGAATTTCACCTAAGTACAGATCAACATACAGCTTTGGGTAGTGAGCTTATATCCTTTATCTAAAGATGGGGATGTACTCTAGTAGCAGATGAGAATCAGATCTCCTTTTTGCTGGTATGAGGGACTGGTGCCACAAATCCCAGTACAGCAAGAGCTGAAAAAAAGACATAGTGAATCTTTTACTGTGCCTTACCACCTTCTAGGGCACTGTCAGAAATCACACACTCCCACAGACACACACCTCTTCAGCAGGGATATACCAGGAACATACTCTTTATTTATCTGTGATCCTTTTCTTCCAATATTAAGCATTTATTAATTAATAAGTGGATAACTGTATCTCAGAAATGCTGACACACTGCTGTTTCAGCACTACTTATATCCAATCATTCCCTAAAAAGCAGACAGTGAACCCAGTCCACCCACATGCTTTCTAGGAGCACCTGTGCTCTACTAGCTCAAGCAGTCTCTGAGATCACATCTTAAACTTTCATATAAAAAGCTGTGGATACCATTGGAAATCAGACATATACTAAATTCCCCAGAACCTACTCAGGAAGGGTTGATCCAAACCACCCTGGCAATGTTTCAGTGCTATAGGCCAGCTCCTGAGGCTGTGACTCATGTGAAAAGAGTTCAGTGATCCTGTGTGGATGCAAGTGTGATGGTTTGGGTGTTCCCCACCTTCCCACACTTCATAAATCACCCAGACTAGACTCAGCTGGCTCTGGAAATTGAATGAAGCTTTATATTTACATCTTAGCACAATATACAAGCAGATATTTACAGTATATACAGTTACAGACAGAAATATACAAGGTAAAAGGTAATACAGAAACACAACTCCCCTCCCAGAAACCTGAGTCCCCAGGAGGGGCTCCCAACCGCCCTTCCACCTTCTCCCACACCTCTACCTTACCCCAGACATTGCCTTGTGCCCAAGGAAGAATGGAGGGTCGGCCAGGGGGGTTAGGAAGCAGGTGGATTAATCAGCTTGGGTTAGAGAGAGAAAAATGCAGCTCAAAGCTGAGGTAGTGACTGAATGTCTTATCTATGTTTGGATGCATGCTCTTATACATCTCAGCAAGCCTATGAATGAAGTAGACATCACCATTGATCCTCTTTCACAGCCTGTAATCTAGCTGTTCTCACCAAAACATTCTAGCTAGCTGCAAACTAGCATAGCAAGCAAACAAAATTTGACACACACACACACACAGAGACATCTGCACTTTCAGAAGGGACCCAAGTAGTGAAGATCTGCCAAGTCCCCCATCCTTCCAACAGCTCAAACATTTCCAAGGTGAGTGCTGAACTTAAAAGACCACAGGGTGAGGGAAGAAAATGCCCACATACAGACTGAGCTTAGTGCACAGAAACTAAGAATCTGCCTTCCTGTTTGTATGACTAACCACAAGCTACATAATCAGCCCTAGCAAAGTTTTTCAACTGGAGGAGATGCTAAGGGAGGAGAAGTAGCCCAAAACGACCCTGCTTTGCCAGAAGTTACATCTGTAACTTATAAAGCAAATTGTCATGGTAAATAGCTACCAGTAAGGCTGAATCATCTCCCCCTCCTCTGCACATTTTCTCTTAGACATTTATTGTCTTTCTTCTGTTAAATGAGCAACTGAAACATATTTGAAACTTATGACAGTGCATTCTAGCAGTTGAAAAACTATTTTAAAGGGAAAAATAATTAAAACTATTTAAAGCCTATCAGTGTAAAGAAAGTACATAGAATGATTCACCTAAGCTATTGTGCATTTTGTTCTGGTCTCTAGAAAATCAGAAATAATAAATCTGAAGATCCAAAGCAATTTAAACCTCGTTGTCTTTCTGCCTTTCATTGTCATCAGCTCCCCTAAGCAATGGTACACTGAGTTTCACATGGATAAACTAAGCTTTGATACTTCAGCTTTACGTATGTTGCATATGGCACTTAGTGCCATGGTCTAGTTGATTGGCTAGGGCTGGGTGCTAGGTTGGACTGGATGAGCTTGGAGGTCTCTTTCAACCTGGTTGATTCTATGAATCTATGAGCCGTGCATTGAGATATGAATTTAGATTTATCCATATCTTGAGATATATATCTCAATTCCAGTATATGTTATTTAGGGAAAAAATGAAGTTTAATGACACCTGTTAAAAAAAAAAAATGAGCATTTCCTACAGATGGGTTTTGTGAAGACAGCAATGTGATAACTGTTTTTTTGTACAGCTAACACTCTATTGGCCTTTTTTTCCAGGCCACTATTAACATTAGGAAAAAATGTGTCATAGAATCATAGAATCAATGAAGTTGGAAGAGACCTCCAAGATCATCCAGGCCAACCTAGCACCCAGTCCTGTCCAATCAACTAGACCATGGCACTAAGTGCCTCATCCAGGCTTTTCTTGAACACTTCCAGGAATGGTGACTCCACCACCTCTCTGGGCAGCCCATTCCAATGCCAATCACTCTCTCTGTGAAGAACTTCTCCTAACATCCAGCCTATACTTCCCCCGGCACAACTTGAGACTGTGTCCCCTTGTTCTGTTGCTGGTTGCCTGGCAGAAGAGACCAACCCCCACCTGGCTACAGCCTCCGTTCAGGTAGTTGTAGACAGCAATGAGGTCACCCTTGAGCCTTCTCTTCTCCAGGCTAAACAACCCCAGCTCCCTCAGCCTCTCCTCACAGGGCTGTGTTCCAGGACTCTCACCAGCTTTGTTGCCCTTCTCTGGACACATTCCAGCATCTCAACATCTCTCTTGAATCGAATCCTTCTGAATAATCTTCATGTGAGTGCAATGTCACCAAGATCTTCTCAAGAAAAGCAACCAAGGGCTCCAGCCACTGAGTAAGGTAAGCCAAGCCAAGCCACTTGACTTTATATCCTTTCTGTGAAACAAATTGTTGCAGATTCAGGGGCAAAGTTATTGTTAGTGCAAATTAGCAACTCTTCACTGACTTGCAGAACTTGTGTCAGAATATATCAGGATGAAATTAGACCTAAAGCCAGTCTAATGGCTTTAGGTCAAATTCCAAATTAGATAAGGCCTTAAATGGAGAAAAAAAAAAGAAGCAAAAAAAACCCCAAGGAAACAACAATAACCAAAAAAAACCCACAAACAAACAAAATCCCAAACTCCAAACTTTAAAACCAATTTCAATAGAATGTAGTAACTCAACATAAACCACTTGGAAAATCCAAACAGTTGGAAGCTTTCTGCAAACAGACAGTAAAGCAGTCAAACCTGCTTGTTTACCAGCACCAGGAGGTGAACCTAGGAGTCCTGTGTGGAAAGTGCAGAGCAGCCCACGTGTGTAACTGAAACTGCAATGGGATCTCAGACTCGGTGATCAGGGGCGGTTTGGAGCAACAACTTGTTTTGCAGAGAGGAGCTGTGCCATGACGCATAGAGCTGTGGGCTTAGTTATTTATGAATCCTTGGGAGATCGGTGGGGATCCTTGTCAGAAGCTGCAGAGCCTGTTGGAAACATAAAAAAGGAGCTATGCTAGTTACACAAAAATGAGGTCTGCTTGTTACCCATTGATAGCAGGACCTCATCTATCTAAACCACTGACATGCTTCCCAAACTTTCGGTGGTGATGATCAGAAATGTCATGGAGCATCATGCCTGTGCTGAATTAGGGGATTAATGCCACCTACATTCTGGTGTGTGATGCAAATTCATGGGCTGAGTTCATCACTGCACAGCCCTGATGCACCTGACCTCTGACACTGAACCAGAGAGAGCACAGAGGTAGACAGGGCAGCCCTGAGGAGGGACTTGGAGGTGCTGGTGGGCAAGAAACTCAACATCAGCCAGCAGTGTGCACTTGCAGCCCAGAAAGCCAACCAGAGCCTGGGCTGCATAAAGAGAAATGTGGCCAGCAGGTCCAGGGAGGTCATTTTCCCCCTCTACTCCACTCTGGTGAGACCCCACCTGGAGTACTGCATCCAGTTCTGGAGCCCCCATTACAAGAAGAATGTGGATGTGTTGGAGCATGTCCAGAGAAGGCCACAAGGATGCTCAGAGGGATGGAGCACCTCTGCTATGAGGACAGACTGAAAGAGTTGGGGCTGTTCAGTCTGGAGAAGAGGAGGCTGCGAGGTGACCTTCTTGTGGCCTTCCAGTATCTGAAGGGGGCCTACAAAAAAGCTGGGGAGGGACTTCTGAGGCTCTCAGGTAGTGACAGGCCTAGGGGGAATGGAGCAAAGCTGGAGATGGGTAGGTTCAGCCTGGATGTGAGGAGGAAGTTGTTCAGCATGGGAGTGGTGAGAGCCTGGAATGGGTTGCCCGGGGAGGTGGTTGAGGCCCCATACCTGGAGGTGTTTGAGGCCAAGCTGGATGAGGCTGTGGCCAGCCTGATGTAGAGTAGGGTGTCCCTGGCCATGTCAGGGGGGGTTGGAACTGAATGATCATTGTGGTCCTTTCCAACCCTGACTGATTCTATGATTCTATGTTCCTTGTGACAACCACCTCTCGCAAGCAAGACAGCTGGACAACCTGGAATGTCAAGTCAAGGCAAACAAAGGTGAACATAACCAAAGCTTAAGGAAGGGTAGACAAGGCATGGCCTGAATCAGTTACCACCACTAATGAAGTGCAATTTAAAACAAGTGGATACAAATATTAATAGAGTGCAAAGCTGGTAACTGCTCAGATACAGATAGTGCGTTTCTGTACAAGGAGCAGAAGATGAGCCTAGGCAGTTATAGCCTGAAGAGAGTCCTACTCTTTAAGTCCTTCCCTAGTTAGGTCCAGACACAGCCACCATGCAGTTTTCTGACATGCCAGAGTGACATCAAACTTCTCCTGACAGATCCTCATCTTGCCTGAAGCCTTCCTGGCTGCCATGTCTTGTGATTTCAGTGACACCTCAGCCCCCCTTGCTCACATACAGCTGCTGCCTAATGAGGTACAGGACTTGCCAATAATGATACTTGAACTAACAGAATTTCCATGAGAACTTCTGTTCCCCAAATTGCCTGTTTATTTACAAGGGGAAGAAGAACAAGCATTTCTTCTCAGCTCAGGGAAATGGTGTAGTCAGCTCTTACACTGCTGAATAGGACACTCCAGTAATTATTCCCTTAACAGAGGTACTCTGCTTTTTGCAGAAATGCTCTACACAGTTATTTTCTCAAAGCCTGAGGCATCACACTTCTCCAGGGGTGCCATTGCCATCAGTGCCATTTAATCTGGGGCTTGTAGGGCTCTATGTTATTCTTCATAACTCACAGGTATGAAATCTATCCTCATGACCTCCTGGCATTTCAGGCCAACACAAAATCAATAGAACACAATGAATCATCATCTGGCTTTAAAAAATTAACCCAGCTGCAGGCATCATTGTAGCAGTAACAGAGAAGCACCACTATTAAACAGTCAGAGGTGCCATTTGTCCCCAGTCTGGTACATTGCTCAAGTCTTTGGGGTATTTCAGACTGATTCCTTTCCAACATGTCACTTAAGCAGCAAAGGGAAATCTTTTATAAGCTGATAAAGGGCTGCAGTAGCAGCTGACGTGATTTATGCTTAATAAAGGCCCTTTAGCGCCAGGAAAGAGGGGCCCTGCCAAATCTCAGGCATCTCACAAGCCACTGCCATTGTCCCTGGGGCAGGAGCAGTTTTTAGGTTCCCTCTCCATCTCCGTAAACAAAAGGACAGCTGTACGCTTGGCTGGCTCCGGACGGGGCTCTTTGTGCGCGATTAGTACCCCGCGCACATCATTCATGGCTCTTGAATAAAGATGACCTCTCGCAGGATGGGATGGGGGGAAAAAAGCCTCTTTATTCAGCAGAGCTTGAATTAGCATAAGGACAAGGAAATCGTTCCTTGGAAGTCACAGGAAGAGCTAGATAAATAAATAAGCAAATTACAGGTTCCCTGCAAATACTCAGTGCTCAAGAATTGGGTCTGGGAACTGCAAAATCCAAGGAAAGTTGTCCCAAATCAGTCACTGATGCCTGTGCCACTCCTTGCTCTCCAGTATGAACCCTATATGGTCTAGCCATCGTACTCTGCAGCTGGGAAAACGCTCCATCACAGAGGCTATGGCCCAAAAGGAGTAGAAACGAAGCAAACAATGTGGCCAATGTGAACTAATTTCCACCACCTGATCCTTCCCCCTCTCTCAGCTAGGTAGGATGATGCTTTGGTCAGTGGGTCTTGGAGTAGCAATAATGTCTGCCTTTATTGTGCCAGTCCTGTGTGCAGACCCGCGGGTCAAGCAGTGGAGCTGTGCAAACAGACAATGATGTACTGATTTTTTTTTCACATGCTGGGTTTCCTGGTCAATGAAAGGGAATTCAGCAGCTTATCACTATGTATGCTGCTGCAATTAAGAGCCCTGGGAGCGGAGGCAAATGAAGCTCTCCTCTCACAGCCCCCTCCACCTCCCATCCCTCCCCCATGCCCATAGGAACAGGCTATCTCTCACCACCCACCACACTAGCACAATTGCAAGCCTTATAGTCATCACTGAGCTCCACCAAATTCACTTTGACCCAGCAGTCAGGGGCACGGCAATAAGCACCAGGGTGTTCTTCAGACCAAACCTTCACATCATATTAGTTTTCATCTGAAGTCCTGCTGTGTCAACTGTAATGGCCCTTAGATACATGAATTTCTCTCCTGGAAGACTTAGCAACAGCCTTAGCTTGGACTCAAAATTAGCTAAAGGCAGCGAACAAGAATGAGATGAAGTTTAAGATTAAAGTAAATTCCAAACCTGTTTTTAATGCAGTGTTGCCACCTTCTTTTATTTCTTCAGTACCCACAGTAGTTGCTGGTTTCCTGCAGGTCTCACTTCCTGAGAATCATTCCACCTCTCTTTTATCCTCTTTCACTGCACTCTTTTTGCTGAAAACAAACAAGCAAACAAACTGAAAATGTGTCCCAGGTTGTAGTTGGAGTCTCCAAATGGAGGAGGCAAACAAAATTTAAAAAACAGATATTATTTTATGATATATGATTTTCAAGTCAGTCTCATCACTTCTAACCCTCTGCAGCTGGCAGCACAATGAGCAAGCCAGAGTCTGCACTGCCACTCTTGTGTTCTGTAAAAGTTTCATGACTCTCCAAAGAAGCTGTAGCAGAAAAATGCATAACAACACAAAATAAGACTACTTGCTAAGCTGGCATCGGAATCCTCCATCGGTCTAAATAACTTTGGGGCAGAGATTAACACAGGACAACTCTAGCCAGAGGTAGCAATGTGATTTGCACAGGTGGGCATTATCCCCCTCCTTCTTAAAAGCGTGAGAGGCCAAGTGTCCTGCTCTGATGTTGTGGTTTGTCACTGGAAAACTGGAAAGTAGGACATTACTGTTTTATGTAAACTATGCACGCATGCAGAAGAACTTAAGACTTCTGACAGCAAAATGCCCAGGAATGTTGTTGAAGTATAAATTCCCTGTTGTGCATTAGTTCTTGGATTTCAAATAACAGAAAATGAGCCATTTGAAAGTTAATTGCCATGAAAACCACTTGCCTGCTCCTCCCATTTTTGCCTTTTTCCAGCTCCCTGCCCTGCACCTCATGTGTGTCTCATTTGTTTCTCTTAATCTCTGCTGGGGAGAAAAGAACATTGTGTCTTTAATAGAGGAAGCTAAACTCAACATTTTGAACAGGTATCTCTGATATATATGATAGCTACACAGCTGCACCATTAACAGCCCTATTGGAGTTGCAGCCAAATCAGTGAGCAAGTCCATAAAGAGCCGAAGCACCATAAATATCTGTGAACGAGGCTGTAAGAAAGCTGGAGTGCATCAAAGGGAAAACAGTAAACCTGAATGAGGGGGCTTCTGGGAAGAGTAGCCAGTGAGAAAAGGTTATTACAAGTCCTTATTATTAAAGAATGTTATTAATACAAGGGAACTCCTCCCATCCTTAGAAGTACTCTACTTTGTTATGGAAATGCTCCAGGTCCCATCTGTCTGGTTTTCTGCTGCAGATGAAATTGACCCAAAGGGAGTTCGTTACCACACATCTCCTGCAATGTAGCCTGGTGAATGCTGCCTAAAGAGGCTCCAACAAACACGTGGCAGCCAATCCTCCACCGTCAACAAGATTCTCATGTGACCGTTTTCTGCTTCCTTCTCATGCAGATGGACATCTTGGCAGCAGGCAGGCAACTTGGGAGGGTGATGTGACTCATATAGGGTTTTTACTGGGAACATGATCCAACAAGACAAAAATCCTAGTGTATGCTTGCATCATGTACTGTCCTGGGTGCATATGGGACATGAGAGAAACATGCAAAGGAGATGCCTCTGCCAGAGAAATCAGACAAAATACTGTGGGTTTCAATAAGAGAACATCCATATATACTTATCTCTCATCTTTCATCATTTTTCTCCCCCAGAGAAAATTAATCATCCAGTACAAGTGGGAGTATTCAGGCAGGCTCCACTAGTCAGTGTTAGAAAAACCTGGGGCATAAAAAAAGAGGCCAACAAGAAGTCATAGATAGACCTCCCTCTTGTTTTATAGTATTCGTGACCAAAAAAATCCCAAACCCAAACCAAAATAACAAATCAAACCCAAACAAGAGTGGATGGATTTGGGCTTTGCCACCTTGAAAGAAAAAGAGAAAATATATAAGGACAGGTATGCCAGTGAAAGAAAATCCCCATGTGAGACAAAGTGCTGAGACCCTCAGCATATAAGTAAAGCCAGGGCCCACCTGACCACCAGATTTCAAATGTGGGGCAACTTTTAAGTATGTGAGTGAATTAGAGAAAATAAACTATTTCATGGTTTATATGGGTCATAAATTAGGGAGATGAGAGGAGGGTAGGAGCTGTACGCTCTTTGACTTTAATGTGGAAGATTAGCATGGCACCAGAATTATCTGACAAACCCCATGCCAGGTACTGCTGATTTGGGTCAAGCAAGCAGTTGAAATTAGTTTCTTGCCAAAACACTCAGCCACATAACTGTCCGAACATTACACACCCATATGACTCAGGCTCCTATTATCTTCAGCTTTATTCCACAATAAAAAGAAACACAGATGTGAACTTCTGCAACAGAGAGGCCCTTGCAGCCATGGCCAGCAGTGTTTCTGAGGGTCTCTCACTCTGTATAGTGCCAGTCCAGCAGCTGGTCGATATCTTTGCACTAGTCCTCAGTTCTCCAGCTGAGATGGTGAGCCCTACAAAATGGGTCAGTGTTCCTAGGAGACTTTGCCCTGGTCCCACTGCTGGTGTTTTGGGAGGATGAAGGCCTGGCAGAGGAAACATGGCATGTGCCTGCAAGTTGCCAGGAGTATTCCCAGCAGAGGATGACCTTAGTGCTTTCACTGGCAGGGTGTCAGGTGAACATCAGCCTGGGAGAGGCTTGGGGAAGGTGATTCCTTCTGCCCCAAGGCATGCTTATTCCTGGCTCTGAAGCATGGGGTCTGTTGCCTCCTCGCCAGCGTGCAAATAGCAATGTGCAGTGGTTAGTTTTTTCATGTATCCATGGAGCCAGCTCCCTAGGATGCATTCCTGGGGGGCACATACAGGAAACTAGGAGAGTAGGAAGGAACACGGGAGGGAGTGAGGCACTCGGAGGAGACTCCATGGCACCTGTGTCACAGGTAGCCTGGAAGTACAGGCTTTCAAAGGTTCTTTTCTGCAGACTGGGTTTATAAAGCTTGAGGTTTATAATCTTGCAGTGAGAAAGCCATGGCACATTTCCTGTCTCCTGCTGGCTTCATGTGGGCTTTCTTCAATTTTAATTTTTAACCTGCTTCTTGCTTTTGTTTCAGTGTGGGGCCATGAATTCAGTCTGGTCTGTGGCATAAGCCACGTGAAAAGCAATTGTAGAAACTTGTATTTTCTACTAGGATGGCATTTGTGTGCCACCACATGGAAAGAGATGTGCAGGAGACCAAGCATCTCCTGCACTGCCCATGGCTGGGGCATGTCCAGCACGAAAACACAGTTCAAACCATACTTTTTGGAGTATGAACCATCCTCAAAAAAAAAAAAAACAAAAACCAGGAAAAAAAATAGTTGCTTCAAGCCTCAACACAGGCTTTGAAGCAATGAATCCTAGTTTTTGCTGTAGTATGGCAAATCAATGCAGTGTTTGCAAACATTTGCAGGCATAGCATGGTAAAACAAATGCCACCAGTCCTCTAGCAAAATGCATGATTTATTTTGTATCTCACACACAAATATTTGTTCTGTTCTTTGAGAGCAGCTGAGCGAGAGCAGTGAAGCAGCCTCTCCAACCATCTCCACGCAGGAGCTCTGGCTGTATGTGATGTCTCCAGCTTTGTGCAAGCACAGAGATGAAAGTGAATGGTCAGACCGGGACCCAGCTTGGCTCCTGCAGTGCTGTAAAAATTCGTTTTGTACAGGCTGTTGTCTTTCTGGTTGAATGGAAGGTTATTTTTATACTAGATAAAACCTAACAGGCTCTTCCTTTTTTCTTACAAATAATATATCATTTATAGTCCATCCCTTTCCTGTGATGGACAGAAATAGTAATCTCATCCTTCTCCCACCTCCAGTGCTACCTTCAATCCTGCTGAAAGGTAGCAGCGCCACGGGGACAATGATCAGTCTGTCTGCCCCACAGCTTGCCAGCTCACAGCATAGGGAGAGAACATCAGCAAGAGAGTATTTCATTTCTCCTCCAACCCTCCCAGCACCAGAGCAGCTTACAGAGGATTGCTGGAGGAAACAGCTTGCACAAACCATCAAGCCACAAGATGAAAAAAAAGTGCAAACATGGTTTCCTTCCTGTCCATGCCTATTAGTAAGGGGTTTTCAGCACAAGTGGATAGGGTAGGGATATAAATACATTTACAGCTCAAGAGAATATGCTGCATCACCTCCGCTGCTGCAAGCCTCTCTGCGGGCTCCTGGGCCCTATGGAGGATGTCTGCCCTTGCCAGGGTAGGAGTTATGTAAGGATATGGCTGTGGAAAGAGGTCCATTTTATGGAGGCCTTACCTCCTTACCCGCAAAATGCAGCCAGAGAGACAGGGCAGTGGAACACCAACACTAAAGAGCAGAAGAACAGCAAGGATGATGCAGGTGAATGTAGCATCTGCAGGGAAATGCCAGACATGGGAAGGGCTCAGTTCCCTTAGAGCCTGGGGCAGTCCCAGACCTTCTTATGTTTCATGCAGGCAATGAAGAATTTGCCTCTTTTTCTCCCCTGAAGCATTTTTCCACTCATCATGCCTTCTGTATCCATGCTCCATTTGTTTGTGCCAACAGCAGGATCCCTGTCTGAGCAGTAACTGCGTGTATTTACTGACCAGAGCAAGCTCAGCTGGGGAGAGAATGAGACCTTGCACCTGTCTGCTGCCCACCACACACTTCAGTTCAGCCCTCCAGAGACCCAGGCAGCTCATGTCTCCATGTGAGGACTGTTGGGAGGATCAATTAGCATACATGAGATGGTTACCTGAGATAGCCCAGGGCTGGATTCAGTGATTCAGGATCTCCCTCTGTTTCTAATTTTTGCACAGACTTTAAAGACAGAAATGCTGAGCGCTAGTCAGATTGTGTTTGCTGAGGGACAGATGCCTACAGCAAACAGGGTGGGCAACACTATGAATGGGTACAGTGCGTAGTGAGGAGGGGCTGGAGTGTGGCTGTTAGCAGGTGTAACAGTGCTCATACAGATTTGATTTAGTTCCCTGTGCAGAAGGACCCCAGGGGCCCTCTGTAGCTGCAGATGCAGCATCTCAGGATCCTGAAACTGAATGCACCAGGCATCAGACCTGGTGTTCCTTCTCCAGGGACCTCCCTGAAGCTACTCTCACCCTGCCACTCTCTCTGTTTCCTGCAGCAATGAGACATGGACATGGAGCATCTCCAAGGGCAGGCAGGAGGAAAGGGGAGATGACAGGAACACTGGCAAGAGAGTGGAGTGCCTGGGGGCTGTGGCAGCCCAACACTCCAAACGCCAAGTCCAGAAAGGGACTGCTTGCTGTAGAGGTTGGGTCACATTTGTCAGACACGGGTGTATTTTGTTTCCTTTCCTGCCTGAGCTGTGTCTAACTGTGGGCCCATATGCTGGCTTGCTGGCAGCGCTGGGCGCCCGGGGTGCAGCGTGCCTCTGGTCAGATGGCGGGTGGCTTCATTCATGCGGGGAGCTGGCTCGGAGCTGCACCCTCAGGTGCTGGCTCTGCTTTCCTATTGTTCAAGGCACCAGCTTTCATGACAAGCCAGTCCTGGCTATGGCACTGTGCCCTACTGAGTGTCACAAGGGCAGCCTACTACAGCTTACAGGCCTGTCAGGATTCAGATATCGGCTTCCTTGGAATGCTTGAAGTGAACAGAGCAGCCCACCCCATTTTACAGAGTACTGCTGCCCTGAGTCCAAGTTCTTCTCTCACATTTAACTGTAAGTTTGCCTTGCTTCTGTGATAGCTTCATTTCTATTTCCATGCCACACTCCCCCAGCCTCCCCATCCGAACATGCAAACATCTGTAAGAAAGCAACCCCTGTGCAAGCGTCTTTTCCACAGTGTCTTATAACACTAAATGATACTGAAATTGCCGAGCCCAGGACTGCTTTGTGGTCATTACCCAGCTGTGACTTCAAGGGGCTGAGAGGGATGCCATGTTGAAAGCCTTCCCCGCTCACTTCTCAAGAAGAAAGGAGAGAGAACAACCAGCCCTGATTAAAAGCCTTTTTTTTTTTTTTTCTTTTCTAAAGAGGTCTCCGCACACAAAGATTTGGTTCAAGGAGCATTAAAATCACTGCTGTCAGTTCAGAAAGAAGGGGCTGAAGGAAATCTGGGCCATTGGCATTGTGCGCGGGTTGCTATGGCAATCCCCGCAGAAAGGAGGCTTAATAGGCTTTCTTCCCAGGAAACTCCAAGCTGCAGCTCGCAGGCTGCAAAGCGGCGCGTGCAAAAAGGTTGTCATGAATAGCAGCTCTGTGGAAAATTTTGTTGGCTATTGACGTCCTCCCTTCGGAAGCAGGGTGACAAGGAAGGTGTTTGAAGATCACCTAGTGGTGGCTGGTGACAGAAAGAGGGCACAGGCAACGCTGCAGAGGGACCCACGGGCGGCAGCAGCAAATGCAAAGGGAATGGCGAATTTCTCTGCATAAGACAGGCGTCCTGAGTGACTTAACGTACTGTGATGATCCGTCTGCACACGTGGGCAGATCACAGAACCATAGAATTCATACAATCAACCAGGTTGGAAGAGACCTCCAAGATCACCCAGGCCAACCTAGCACCCAGCCCTGTCCAATCAACTAGACCACGGCACTAAGTGCCTCATCCAGGCTTTTCTTCAACACCTCCATGGACGACCACTCCACCACCTCCCTGGGCAGCCCATTCCAATGCAAATCACTGTCTCTGGGAAGAACTTCCTCCTAACATCCAGCCTATATCTCCCCCAGCACAACTTGAGACTGTGTCCCCTTGTTCTCTTGCTGGTTGCCTGGGAGAAGAAACTGACCCTCACCTGGCTACAGCCTCCCTTCAGGTAGGTGTAGACAGCAATGAGGTCACCCCTGAGCATCTTCTTCTCCAGGCTAAATAACCCCAGCTCCCTCAGCCTCTCCTCACAGGGCTGTGTTCCAGGCCTCTCACCAGCTTTGTTGCCCTTCTCTGGACATGTTCCTGTATCTCAACATCTCTCTTGAATTGAGGAGCCCAGATGCTCTAGTAAAAGAGACAGGACCTGCAAGCTGTATCCCTGAATTCTGTGATGCTGCAAAATGTTATTCCTGAACACAGCAAAACACAAAATGCTGCTGCTCTTCCCTGTAATGTTTACTGTATTCAAAAAGTAAAGGCATTAGCTAAAATACTCTTGAACACCAGCTGATCACACTCTACTCTTTTCAGTGGAAGCTTCAGGAATACCAGGTAATTCAAGGCTTACCTGGAAAATACCTTAAATATTGTGAATTAGGGAGACATATTTTAACTTAACGGAAAGAAAGACTAGGGATTAAACCCTATGAGGAGAGGCTGAGAGAGCTGGGGTTGTTTAGCCTGGAGAAGAGGAGGCTCAGGGCAGACCTCATTGCTGTCTACAACTACCTGAAGGGTGGTTGTAGCCAGGTGGGGGTTGGTCTCTTCTGCCAGGCAACCAGCAACAGGACAAGGGGACACAGCCTCAAGTTGTGCCGAGGGAAGTATAGGCTGGATGTTAGGAGGAAGTTCTTCACAGAGAGAGTGATTGGCATTGGAATGGGCTGCCCAGGGAGGTGGTGGAGTCACCGTCCCTGGGGGTGTTCAGGAAAAGCCTGGATGAGGCACTTAGTGCCATGGTCTAGTTGACTGGATAGGGCTGGGTGCTAGGTTGGACTGGATGATCTTGGAGGTCTCTTCCAACCTGATTGATTCTATTCTATAAACATGAGGCTGTGAGAGAAGATATCTCTGGGCTCTGGCAGACCTTCATTTTGTGATATCTGGCAAGGCACATAAATCCCTCTGTGCTTCTCTTCCTCTGTGCCACCTGTAAGCTGGTAATATTACAAGCTATTGTTTACATTCCTGAGTGCTACAAGATTAAGTCATTTTGGTGTTCTTCTCTGTGTATTAGTATTATAACATGTAACCGAATGTAAAGAAAGGACAGTCAAATATACATATCTATCTTACTGGGAAAACGCAAACTCCTCACCAGCCTGGCATATGAAAGGTTTTCCTTTTTCATCAGCAAATACTTCGGAGCAAAGAAACTCTCTGCTGAAGCCAGAAATTTCCACGTTATTATATTGTTTAGCACAGAGCTAACCCACAGGTCTCAAAAGGTCATGAGTTAGAGTTAACCTGCTATACCTCTATTTTCCATTTCATCTGCCATCCTAATGGTTCTTTCTTGTTAATGTAAGAATAATTAATGCATTAGTTGAATAAAAACTGTGGTCATTGTAGTAGTTAGCTGTGTGGCTGGGACAAAAGAAAAATAAACCAGAATTATATTACATTTTAAAATGAGTAGAAAAAATTACTTGGGCGGAATGAGTCAGGATAGAACATCAATAGATAAGGGTCTGAATGCTTCACTCCCCACTGTGTTTCTGTAGGTCTGCCAGAATTATGCCATTTCCTCATGTTATCTAAAGAGATTACTGCCCTCACAACGTGTACAGGAGACTCAAAGTCAGGTTCAAACTATGAAACAGAAGTCAGAAAAGTGTGAAGATATTGGCTTCTGTGTCATTTTTTGTCATCTCAGTTATAGGGAAGCTTTAAAAACTACTTACAAAAAAGTGGGGAAATTGCCTGCACTTCTTTTACTTCTCTCCACTAATGGAGATGAGTCACATGTGGGAATCATAGAATCAGAATCAGTCAGGGTTGGAAGGGACCATAAGGATCATCTATTTCCAACCCCCTTGCCATGGGCAGGGACACCCTACCCTAGATCAGCCTGGCCTTAAACACCTTCAGGCATGGAGCCTCAACCACCTCCCTGGGCAACCCATTCCAGGCTCTCACCACTCTCAGGTTCAACAACTTCCTCCTCACATCCAGGCTGAACCTCCCCACCTCCAGCTTAGCTTCATTCCTCCTCATCCTATTACTCTCCAATAGCCTAAAAAGTCCCTCCCCAGCTTTTTTGGAGGCCCCCTTCGAATACTGGAAGTCCACAAGAAGGTCACCTCGGAGCCTCCTCTTCTCCAGACTGAACGGCCCCAACTCTTTCAGTCTGTCCTCATAGGAGAGGTGCTGCAGCCCTCTGATCATCCTTGTGGCCCTAGACAAGCTATAGCAGTCCCTTCTCTGTCACCAGTGGACTGTTGTGCCAAGAATGTTGTTTTTACTAGCTGATAGAAATGATACGCAGAGGAGCAAAGCAAGTCCCCCAAACCCCACAGCAAATTGCAAGCAAAGGTGAAGATTTCTTGAGCCTTTTCTTGAACTTCAAAGTTCTTCCTTAACTCGATTATATAACTCAGCTAGATTATGTAATACTGAAAAATCCAGAAGCCAGTCTATTCTTCAGCATACAAGACAAGGAAAAGACAGCACGGGGCCACCCTTTCATTGAAGTCTTGTGCTTTGGAGCCACTGCAAGAGGAAAGACCAAAGAACTTCAAAGACCTCACACAGGTCTCTAAGTTGAAATTTACACTGAATCCAGTTTTTGAAAGCGTCAGTTACTTGTGATTGTAACTACTCTGCAGAAAATCTCACTGCTAGTCTTGGCAAGGTTAAGCTTCAACAAGTACTTTTCTTCTCACTTTCAAAAGCTACTCGTTTGCATTTCTTATTTTCTCACCTTTGTTTCCCTGAAACCCCAAATGTCAAAGGAGCAAAGGATTATATTATTTGCTACTCTGAAGGCTCTGCTGGGCCCTTGCTTCCCAGAGCCCCTAAGAGGTCTTGTGCTGGGAGCCGAAACACAACTGTATTATCTGAATAACCAGGGTTTCCCTGGATTCAGAAAATCTATTCTTACAGCAGATATGAGGACTTAATCCACTCAGTTTTGCTCCCTGAAGATTCGACCAAAGTTTATGCAGTGCTGGCTTGTCAGAAGGCATTCAGAATTGGCCACAAAACCTCCTTTGGAACAGCAGCTAAAGCTGCCGGGTGATTACAATGGATGAGCTCATGCTTTTCCCTGTAACAAGCTGTCTTTGTTCAGGCCCCTGGGGATGGGAGATGTGAATGGCAGGGAATACACCGACTATCAGGGTCAGATGATGCAGGAGTAAGAACTTAAATTGTTTTCAGTGATGGGCTGGTTGCAAAGGTTAAAAAATAGGCTTTACAAATATGCTTGGCAAGAGGGGAGAGATTTTTGTGCAAAACCCACTCAGCTCCACCTCTTCTGAGGGTCAGTAGTATTTGCCCAGGCACTAAAGAGCCTGATCTCTCTCCCAGTAACAGACTTCTGGCTTCAGGCAGCAAAACAGTGATTTTACAGTCTGCAGTGCTGTTCTGCGGTGCTGAACACCAGCCCTTTAATTTCACCCTTCAATTACCATAACTACATTTTTTTCCTACCAAAGCAATAGTGTAGAACCAACAGGCAAATAATAAACTACTGCTTGTATGTCAAACTAGAAGACATCTTGCTGCAAAAAAATAAAAAGCAAGGAATGAACCAGAAAGGCTTTTTAAACATTAAGGTTTTATTTAGATTTGTCATCCCCCCACCCAAAAAAAAAAAGATTACTCAAGTGAATTTCCTTCTGTTCAACATCTTTATTGATGATCTGGACGAGGGGATTGAGTCCAGCATCAGTAAGTTTCCAGATGATGCCAAGCTAGGAGCAAGTGTTGATCTGTTGGAAGGTAGGAGAGCCCTGCAGAGGGACCTAGACAGGCTGGATGGGTGGGCAGAGGCCAATGGGATGAGATTTAACAAGGCCAAGTACAGGGTTCTGCACTTTGGCCACAACAAAGCAAGCGCAGCAGCGCTACAGGCTGGGGACAAAGTGGCTGGAGAGCAGCCAGGAAGAAAAGGACCTGGG